>JAQPPZ010005289.1:0-33076 GCA_028583015.1 Wollemia nobilis | reverse complement strand
TAAATGTGTTTGTGGATCTTCTATCCAAAGGATAACTCCTCCTCTGCTCTAGTTGATGATCTTCTAGAAGACCTACTGCCTCCACTGCCCTGGCTGATGGATCTCTATCCTCTAAAGACATCGGTCCTCACTTTCTTGGCTAATGGACATCTATCCACTGGATATTATCATCCTCTATACTCTATCACCTTCCAAATATCTACTTCAAACTCTTATCTCAACTCTGTACTAAACACAGTCCTTCAGTATAACATAAATATACAAGATCTCTATCTCTATTTTGTACTAAAAATGACCCTTCGATCTAGCATAAAACTTGCTCAATATTTGTCTCTGGTCTGGTAAAAAGTTGTCCTCAGTTCTATACCAAAATTTGTCTTCAAAATTTCTTCAAGATTTATCATAAATCTTGATCAATCTCAAATCAAATTTGCTAGATCTGCCATAAACCTTATTCCAAGGTTTGAACAAATCAATCAACTTTGTTCACAAGTATTCTCAAAGACTTATCTTCAATCAAACTTTTAACCTTCCACAAAAGCTCATGCAAATCTGTCCACAAGTCCTCTCTAGAACTTGTCCAATCTGCTCAACAAGTCCTCACTAGAACTTGCACAATCTGCTCAACAAGTCCTCACTAGAACTTGCACAATCTGCTCAACAAGTCCTCACTAGAACTTGCACAATCTGCTCAACAAGTCCTCA
The DNA here is from genome assembly GCA_028583015.1 of Wollemia nobilis. NCBI lineage: Eukaryota > Viridiplantae > Streptophyta > Pinopsida > Araucariales > Araucariaceae > Wollemia > Wollemia nobilis. Next base: position 32,371 of record JAQPPZ010005289.1, on the reverse strand, counting down.
CTAGAACTTGCACAATCTACTCAAAAAGTCCTCACTAGAACTTGCACAATCTACTCAACAAGTCCTCACTAGAACTTGCACAATCTGCTCAACAAGTCCTCACTAGAACTTGCACAATATCATGGAATCATATAGAGAATTGTTAGAGACTCAATATGCTTCCTATACACAATAATGCTCAATCCAGTTTTGAATCTCTTTCTCAAGCCAGTTCTGAATGTAGTACAATTTATTTTATGGAACTTGAACTTTCACCTCAATGCATCCAGTTGATTAGTCTCAGTCAAATCTACTCAACCAATTACTCAAGTAACTCAAAATGTTTCTAACAATGCTCAATTTCATATAACAATGATACTCAAGATATTTTGCCAAAACTAGTTCAAGTTCATCACCAAGCTAATGGCTTTAACAACAATGCTAGCTTCACCTTGCAAACTTCACATAACAATGATACTTAGAAACCTTTACTCAAGTTTCCACTCAAACAGTCACTTCAACAACAATGCTAATCAAACAAGGTTCATAGCATTTATCTCATTTTCAAAAAGTTTATCAACTCAATAAGGAAACTTAACAAAGTCCTTTTCACTCCAATCTTGTTTTTCATAAATACACAATCAATCATCACTTTTTCATGGACGAATATGCCCATACCTTTTTCTTTTATGGAGAATGATCTTCAAAACTATCTTCAAGTAACACCTCTTTCTTTGCCAAGTGCCAAGGGTTAGATAACAAGGATTACTTTTCACAATTTACAAATATAAATCAATTTTATAATACACCTTATTGCTCCATCTCAATAGTAATATTTCAACATCAATAATTCCATCAAAGACCCTTTCAAAATATGACACAACCTTTCTTTTCTCAATATTGCAATAATTGATTAAGTCACTTTACCAATATATGCAATAAATCAATTTTTAATTCCCTAAGGTAAAAACAATATTACCCTAGTAAATTTCCATTTACCACTTATGTAAATAACATAACCAAATTACCCCTTATCTCTCCACAACCTTAGAAAAATAATTAAAATCAATTAAAAATATAAAAACCTTTTTATTTTTCCCACTCTGCATTTCGTGAGATTCAAACTTACACCCTCTCCCTTGCTAGGTGCCTTGGTTGTGGCTTTCTAGCCATGTGAGCCAAGCACTCATATACCCATAAAAAGTCTAGAAGGCGCTTTAATATTTTTTTGAAACTATAGAGCCTTTGGCCCCTTCTTTCCTCTTGCCACATAGCACTTTCAATGCACTCCCCTCTTAGTGTATCATGAGCCTTTCATTCGCTGCTCCCTTGGCGCTTTCTCCACGAACCTATGTGCACAATTTTTGGCACAGAATGATTGGAGGAATTTTGAATGCTTTATTTGGATTTTTAGGCTAAGGTTTAAATACCTTTTGCCCTTCACATTTTGCACGGTGATGGTTGAATTAAATTTGGACGTCGATGCCTTTGTAATTTAAATAATTAATTTATAAATGATTTAAATTCTATTTAGAATTTAAATTTTATAAATTAACTTTGTAACCTTTGGCTTTATAAAAATTAAAGTTTCCTTGGGGGTTAAATGAAAACCTTTTTGTTGCTCATCATTATTTAATAAAAATCATTTTGCCACCATGGTTTTAATAAAAATCCTTTATCTTGCTACCATGGTTTTAATAAAAACCTTTATTTTACCACCATGGTTTTAATAAAAATATTTATTTTTGCTACCATGGTTTTAATAAAAACCTTTTATTTTGCCACCATGGTTTTAACAAAAACCCTTTATTTTTCTCTCACATAATATAAAAATAATATTATGACATCTTTTCCATCAACCTCTTGCATTGCTCATGGTGTTAGTGGTGGTTCACTTCTTGGCATCATTGACAACTTCATGCCTTGACATCAATGACAACTCTATGAACTCAAAATTTCCAACATCGTTGCTTATGAAAATCCCATTGACATTCGTGTGGGACCCCAAGTTGTAGGACGTTTGCCTCAGCCTTAGATAGGCTCTTTCTATCTCATATTCATATTCTTCGTCACTTATGAAGATGCCATTTGCATTGGTTTCTTGCCCTAAGCTAAGGGGCAATTGTCTTGACCTTAGATAGGCTTTCTCTATTGAGTCCTCTGACTCATAGCCACTTTCATCTGATATGTATCCACTCTTATTATGGCCGGACCAGGAAAGGCTCTGTAAATAGCGAGGCCCATTATAGGCCAAACCAGTTTCTTCCTCATTCTTTCCTAGAATATATGCGCTTTCCTCTCGCTCATAGTCGTGACTCGACTCATCTTCCCATAGGATAATCCCTAGTGGGGTAGCCTCGAGAGAAAATTCCATATGATAGATTTTGAGTGGTGCTACGTTGACCATGGCCACCTGTCTATTGCTCAAGTAAATTTTTCTTGTGGGTTAACAAGTATTCCAATCGATGTCTTGTCCTATCCCCAAGCTCAACCTATATAATAACGCTGCTAGAGATTTATCTTGACTTTTGATGCAGTAACCTAGCCCAAACCTATCAGTAGGTAACTGGTACTATGGTTGATATGGTTGCATATGCCATTGATTGTAAAGACCTAGGCCATACCCCTGCCATTGACATTGCTCGAAGTGCCTGAAAGCAAACTTTGGATTTTAAATATAGAGAACATTCTTGGTGAATGGCTCATCCTATTCATTTTCTTCAATATTCGATGCATCTTGGGTGTAATCCAGACTAGCGTAGATGAAGTTAGTCTAGTTAGGGGGTATCCCTAGCAACACTATTGTCCCCATCAAAAGTTTTTGTACCTTTGGCCTTCCCATGTCTTGTGTAGACTCAATCATAGGTGTGAATTTTATATTCTATACAAGGTACTCTCCTAACCCTATGTTGGCTAGGTGTACTATCACATATGGTGTATATGATCTTGTGAAAGAATCAGGTGAGGCAGGTTGAGTTACCTCCTCAATTTGGTCTTGAGCGTCTTACTCCTCCATGGGAGTAAGAATATCTATGGATGCTATGGTTGGCAACTCTTTAAACTCTTCTTCTTTGACCAGGGGTGCTTTTAACTTTTGAGTGTTTATTGGCCTGGACGTCAATGGTCTCTCACAAGTGCCATTTGCTTTTGGTGCAAGAGGTGGTGCCGGTCTAGATGGCCCTCCTTGCACTGACTTTGTTTTCTCATCTGGTTGTGTGGTCAGATATGAAGGCCTTATATACAAGCGTGTTGATGGAAGAATAAAGTCTCCCAAAAAATCCACCTGATGCACATATTTAAATGGCTCATCATCATTAGGGACCATATACACCTATCCTTCGTGCATATACTTGACACACTGGTGCAAGATCAAAGGAACACAATTCATGTCCCTTATTCAGGGATGCCCTAGTAAGATGTTGTACTGCATTGCCCCTTCTAACACATGATACATCACAAAGATGGTATTATCCCCTAATTTGATAAGCAGGACAATTGTTCCTGCAGTAGAGCATAATGCATCGTTGAAAGCTCTTAACGTATAGGCAATTGGGATAATGTTAAACTTAAGGATATTGAGATGCCCTATAGCCTTGGTGGTGATGATGTTGATCGATGAGCCTGTATCGATCAAGACCCGCTTGAAAGGTATGTCATTGATTGATGCAATTATGTGTAGTGGTGGGTCTGGTAAGGTAGTAGGGACTACCTTTATCTCTTGATCATAAAATCGGATCACAGGCTCTTGGCACTATTGCACTTGCCCCACAAAATTTGTAAATGCATTTAGATTATGGGGTTGGAGCTCAATTGACCTCAAGATCTCAGGGTCTCCCTGTATCGAGGGGACTATTGTATGATCACGTATATTGATAACTTGACCAAAGTCATTTGTATATTTTTCTCTAATATACTCTAGATTGTAGTCATAGGTCTTGCTGGTGGACCTAGGGGATAATTTTTCACCTATCTATGTTGAGGTGCATTCAAGAAATTTGTGAGAGCCACAGGAGGTTGAGGTTGGCCATATCACCAACTCCTAGTGGCCACATTGACAATTTCAACCATTTCAATACACACGTGAGTGGGTTGCTCGACTTGCACTTGGTTGACTTAGGTGTCTTGATCCCTAGGGGACTCATGGTTTGGTAATGGGTTCTTGAATATACCCATGTCTCTGTTATTGGGAGTGAGTGGGTTGTCAACTTTTAGGTCCCCTTTTTTATCATATTTTGCACCACATTTGTAAACCTGATGCAAGCCTCAATGTCATGCCCCAATATTTTATGAAAAGGGCAATGTTGATTTTCCCTATACCCCCTTGGATTGGGATGGTTAGGGTCTAATAGTTGCACCTTAGGTAGTCCAAGCCTCCAAGCCTCATTCAATTGATTAAATATTGATTGCATTGATTTTGATAGAGGCATGTAATAATAGATTTGTCTGTGCTCCTTATTGCAACCCTGATTGTTCTTTGGGTCATAATTGGTGGGCGAAGATTGAGCTTGATAATTCTAGGATTGCTGCCCAGTATCATCCTTTGGCATAGCCAATACAACCTAATTAACTTGAGCAGGATTGTCCTACTTCTACTTGTACTTGTCATTCTGGTTGTTCTTGTTCTACTCCTTTTTGGTTCAAAGCTTAATGTCTCTTATGGGTGTCATTAATCACATCATTTAATCTCAATGATCTATCAATTTGGGGTGGTGTCCAAGGCTATCTATGATAGAAGTGTTGAACAGGGCTACAAATTAACTCACTTTGGAGCAACAGGTCTTATTGGTAAAACATATTGTGTTGGGGGTTTTCAGGTCACCTTTACTTCTATGTTGCATAAAAAAAACTAATTTACTTGCAGGAATGGAAATATGATCCTTAAGTTATAGAAATTGGAACCTAGTTACAATTGCAGAAATGAAATCTAGTTACTTTTGCAGGAATGGAAAATCTGATCCTTAAGTTACAGGAAATTGAACCTAGTTACAATTGCAGAAATGAGATCTAAGTACTTTTGCAGGAATGGAATTGCTAAGTAATAAACACACAAACTAATCCATGTCAGTGTTCTATTTTAGAAGGTTGTCAATCTTCTGTATAGTAGCTGACAACAAAAAGGGAAATACAGAAAGAACTATTGAAAACTGCTGAAATGAAAGCATTCAAAAGCAAAATTGTAATCTACTAAAAATGAAATAGTAACTAATCTATCAAAGATATTCTATTTATAAAGTCTTGCAAGTTTACTCTAAACAAGAAATAAATCATAAAACTGCAACAAATGTTAGTGTGCAACAAAATATGAAATTGACAAATATTTAGCTAATTCTACTGTAGTAGGAATCAGAAGAAAACCTGTCTTGTCAGTCCTTCTCCTAGGCTTGGAAGTGGCCCTTGCTTCCTTTTCTAGAAGAAGGTATGAACTCCTCTTACTTACTAAATTTCACACACACTCATATATGACAAAGACAATGAAAGAACTACACTTTATTATTCTAGAAATAACATTACAATGTTGTTGTTGCACTCTATTACAAATCTGAACCTATTATGCTAACTTCTATTTCCTAATAGCTAATTTCTACTTAGCTCAACCAATATGGGAGCTACGCCTTTTATAAATATCTAAAATCTATTTACATACATAAAATATGCCATTCCTATCTTGCAATTTATTTGCCTATTATGCTACAACTATTCTAGGGCTATTTCAGGATAGGGTCAGTTGCATTAGTTGATATTTCTCATGAGTTGTATCTTCTGGTCAACAAGGAATGGTGGGGATAGCTGTAGAAGACTTTCCCTATATCCCCTCAACCTTAATTTACCTTTTCAACCACTTGGAAATCATAGAAAGTCAAACAGAAGCGTGTTCCCCTGTTATTTCAAAGATCTTCGGAATAACTTGGTTGTAGGTGCAATTTAAGCTCAAACATGTCTTCAGAATGCTTGTTTTGGTTGCTTCTTTCAGGTGGGTCTTTAAATACAGCTCCCAGGAGGTGATTCCAACTGACTTTATCCTTCCTCATTGGTAAATTCCATGCCTTGCCATTCATTGGCAGTTGGCTGGAATTTACACAAAAATCCTATTTTTGTTGCACAGTTATAGTATTTTGGCACTATCCTCTAGATTTAGATAAATTATTGCATAGAAAATATAAGTATAAAGGTATTAAAATGTTGTTTTTCAAACCATGCATGCCCATCATTAATAAATCTTGCTAAAATAATGCAAAACTATACAAAAACTACAAAAACAGAGCATAATATTCCTAAACACATCAATCATGCAAATATTTGATATACAACATATTTAAATCAACTTAATCAGCATATAAGACAAATCACAGAGTTTTTAGGCATTTGTAATAGTTCAAAACATACTATGATGGAGGTATTTTCAAGCCTCATCATTTCCCCCCAACTTATTTCAATGCATGTCCTCATGCATTCTGTTGGGCTACTGATTCACACATATCCATTTTCAAATTCTAGCTTCTATAGAACAATTTGTTTCCCACATAGTATCCCCTACTTTCCTGGAGCTTCTTGACCCATTCCTAAAACTGGTCACTTGGTTGAGGATCACTATCAAAATAGTAAGGAACATGAGTAAGGATGATGGGAGGCCTAAACCTCAGACCTATCCATTGATGCTTCATAGTCAGGATAATCTTTGTCACTCCTTCTGCTCTTCTTCTAGACCATTCTAAATTGATAGGGGAGATAGGCTCTCTTTTCTACAATGACATGGATAATTCTGCCCATCTATCCCTACAAGCTGTCAAAGCAGGAATAAAATTATTTGCACAAAAATTTTGGAAACTGTTTAAACAATCCTTAAGATTGTTTAGATACATTATCTTAACATCTGCCCTGTTCATCATAGTAAAGTGTTGATTGGTGATAATTTTATGATTTGGCTGCACAAATCTTATCAACAATTCAACTTTCACTTCAATCTCCTTGTTCTTTTTCTTTTCCTGACTCCAATAAATCTGATTTTGCAAATTGGACATGAAAGCCCTTAATTGAACATCACCTGTGAAAATGTGGGGATGGAATGTCACATCTTCTGGAATGAAGAAATTGTGTAAAAATAGCTCACATATCAGGTTTTTCTGTTCCTCTGGGCTTCTCAGGTAAGCTTCCAAAAATTCTTCAGTAGTATTCAGATTATAAGGAAGATTTGAATTGATTCTCATGACTTGCCATCGAAGATATCTTTCTTTTAAAACTAGACTATAAAATCTAGTTGGCCTTCTGAATTGAACCAAATACTCTGCAACCTGACAGAGGTATGTCACCTGTTCTTGCAATTTAGTGATTTCTGCATATTTTTTCTCTAACTATTTTCCTACCAGTTTCAATTCCCTAACCTGAGTTTCAAGTTTTTGATATCTCAAAACCCATTGAGCTATATCCTCATTGTACTTTTCTAAAGTAACAGTGTTTTGTGGTCTGACTACTGGCTGAAACCTAGGTAACAATTCTGCCTGTACTCCCTTTTCCTCTATTTCTACTTTTGGTTTAACAAATGAAAAATTGGGCACAAAAGTCTGATGCAGAGGATTACTTACTTGACTGCTTATGTTTGGATGAACTGAGGCCTCCATGGTGGATATCACTTGTGTTGTTAGCTGTTGTGGCTCTTCATGTTCACTTTTGACTGAACTTCTGGCTTGTTCTGAAGCATCTTTGGAATGAGAAGGTATAGCTTCAAAATGAAGAACTACAACTTCAATGTCCCAAATCTGCTATTGTTTGTTGTGGACCTTCATTTCCAAGTTCAGTCATCTCTGGATGCTATTGAGAACCCTGTTGTTCATCTACCCCTAGGATAATATCATCATGTTGAGGGGCCTGGGCATCAATCACTTCCCTATTTTCTATATCCCCAACAAAAGGTTCAACTACTGCAATTTGAGGGAGAGGCTAAAAATTTCCAGCTGGTGCTAGGTCATCTTGCATGGATAGTCCAAGCAAGATTTGAGCAATATTTTCCCTTTCACTGGATTTTGCAGGCTGTGGCTCCAACTATGCCACTATGTTTTTTAACTTCTCTATTTCCTGCTATAATTCAGAAATCTGCCTATCTTTTTCTTTAATGGTTACTTCTTTTTCCTCAATCCATGTCATCTGTGTTCTTATAACACTTCTAGCAGCTCTCAGTTGTTCTTGTATATCTTCTTCTTCTTCTTCTATTTTAGAACCTGAGGAGTGAGTAGACATATTATCTTCAGATTGTGATTCAGGAATTGTTGTACCTGCTTCTTCAGTTTCATCTATTTGGTCCTGTGCAGGGATATCTAGTGAATCCTCCATACCTGTATCTATTGTATCATCTAAAAACATGGAATTCTCTTGTTCTTCAGCAACTTTAGGACTATTTTCCTTTATTGCCTTAGTCTATTTTTACAAATTTCTAGGGCTTCTTCTTAAGGGTTGTGTAGGAGCAGTCTCTTCTTCCCTTATTTCCTCTTCAACTATGTTTTCTGTTGTGTCCTTTTTATGGAGTCTTGAAGACCTCCGAGCCCTTACTGTAGATTGCTCCCCTATGCCCTATTTTCTTGTAGTGCTAGAGGATGTAGGAATAGTTTTAGTTTTTGATGGAATTTCTCTTTCTTCCCTCTCTGTTTCCCCCTCTGTACTACTGGGAATTTTGTCCTGTTCTATGTCTTGGTCTGGCAACATAGTGACATCTTCAAAAAACCTAACTTTCTTTTGTTTTCCCTTTCTAGGGTTAGTTTCAGCTCCTCTCTTTCTTTGTTTCTGGGCTTTTGATGATGAAGGTTCAGGGGAGAGGGTTTCTACTTCTTCCTCTTGATGTGCCTCTTCCTCTATGACAACATTTTTTGCTTCTTCATTTTCCTCTTCCTCTTCTTCATAAATTACCTCACTCCATACAGAGAAAAATCTGTTGAAACTTATAATATTACCCCTAAAATGATGCTTGCAAATAAGCTTAATTAACCCATGGTGGCGAGGACTTCCCTTACCCTCCTTGTATCATCTGGACATGTTCTGTAATTCCTAGTGTAGGTATAAGGGGAAGTTAACCCTAACTTCTAGTTGTTGCCTACCATGTCTAAGGTGATTCAGAATTTGGAAATGGTGCCCCAACAAAACAACATATTTTCCATCATAGGTTAAAAATTTAATCACCCAAATAGCTACTTCATCCCATGGCCCTTGTAAACTAGTTCTTTTTACTCCTTTACATGTATTCTTATTCATCAGATATTCAGGTTCCCTATCCCCTTCTTCCATGAATTGACCAACTACATCTGCTAATGTATTTCTACCAATTCTAGAAATTTGGAGACCTTATAAAGGAAGTTCAGTGATTTGGCTCAAAATTTTAGGAGTTACCTCAATCGCCATCCCGTTGATGTGAGCTCTGTTATTTTTGAATGTATGGGTAAATTTTACTGCTAGGTCTTTAGAACACCCATCAAATTTGTCTAGAAAGGGCATCAAACCATCATCTTCAAAAATTCTTAGCACTTCTAGGCTCTCTCAAAGGTGTCTGGTATTCTCTGGTTCCATCTTCATTTTTTACCCCATATTTTCTCTTTGTTGTTGTTATGTTGTCACTCTGCTACTTTGCTATCATCCTCTGCAACTTACAGGTTTTTTCATCATCGTTCACCTTCAGAAAGGATGGTAAGTTCAGCAAAAATTATCACCTTTTCTCATAATCATGAGAGTATTAAGTTGCACAACAAGTGAGCCATCTTCAAAAAGAAGGTGGCACATATTACTAATTTGATTTTGGATACGTGGCCATCGGTGAATAGTTGTTCCTTTGTGTCATCAGAATCTATTTTGTCTTGATTAATGAGCCCATTCTGCATGCAGATCCTTCACACACTTGGTTATCACCCACCAGATTCGATTGTTCGCTATTCATCGTCATCTCCATGGATTACCGTACCCTCTTGGTTGATGCAAAGAAAATGCGATCAACGATATACTTTCCCAAAAAACCTTGATTACTCCTATCGAAAGAATCACATGTGGTCAAAATAATATTTCTCTTCCCCTTTTTTTTAGATGCCACATGGAATAATTTTCCTCCGCTACCACGCATTTCAATTTTCAAAATTTGCCCTTGTTATATTTTGAAGATAACTTCCTTATTTCGAAGATTAAATGACTTTTCATTATTCTGAAGACAAAACACAACTTTGTTATTCTAAAGATAAATAACTTTTGTTATTCCTAAGATAAACAAACTCTGCTATTCCGAAGATAAACAAACTTTGTTATTCCAAAGATAAACAAACTCTACTATTATAAATATTAGACAAACTCCATTATTTTGAAGATAATATTTTATTCCGAAGATCAAGCTATCTTTGTTATTCCAAAGATATTTTTGTTCTGAAGATCAAGCAGTTTTTGAAATTTCTATTCCGAAGATCAAGCATATTCTAGAATCCTTCTTCTTTCCCAAGTAGATTGGTATGTCTTGAATATGCCAAACCTCATGGATGTCTTTATACTAATGGTTAATCTTTATACACTATATACTAAATATTTACAATGATAAAAGTGCAAGAAACATATACCTATTTTGAACAAGTTATTTGCATGTTTTGATGGATGGCTGCTTCTGATGATGTCCTACTGATTTTTGCTGCAACACTTCAAAACAAGTGTAGTTGGTGAGTTTTTACAATGATGATGTAGATTGTTTCAAGGCTATGCATGCCAAAAAACTAGTTTTCATGCACACCAATTCAATAGCGCCTCATAGAGGTTTTCACTACTGAATTATTCATTTTTCTCTTTTTCTTTATTTTTTCTCTTTTTTTTTTATTTTTTTATATTTTTTTACCTCTCCTTTTCTCTTTTTTTCTTGATTTTGATTCTGCCAATGAAGGAATTCATGATTTCCTCGAAATCATGCCCATGAAGGAATTTCACAATCATGATTTATTCTCTTTTTTTTTTCTATTTTTCTAATTTTTTTCTATTTTTCTTGAAACTCCATTATCATGCTGAATCTGTTGAAGTTGAGATGGAAGAGGGAATCTCTTCCACCTGTTGTACATCCAAACTATCAAGTTGTTGCAAGAATTCTTCCTTAGTTAGTGGTGTATGGTATACCCAAAGGTGATGCCCATTCACTACCAACTTCCTTCGTGAGTCATCGATAGGAGAGAGACGAACAACTCCATTGTCAAATACCTCTTCAATTTGATAAGGTCCAAGCCATCTAGTCCATAACTTTCTAGGGAAATCCTCATAGCGAGAATCAAACAACAAGGCCCAATCTCCTTGTTGAAACTTCCTATGTTGAATGTGGTTGTCATGCCACAACTTCCTCTGCTCCTGAATTGCTTCAGTTTGGTGTAGTGCATCCAGCCGAAGTTCATCCAATGCATTCAACTATAAAATTCTGTCCATTTGTGCTTGTGATAAATCAATTCCAATTTCCAAAGTTGTTCGTAATGTTAGTAGCTCAAATTCAATAGGTAAGAGAGGCTTTTTACCAAAAACCAGTTCATAAGGTGTAAAACTAGTAGTGGATTTCTAGGTAGTATTATAAGCCCAGACTACTTCAGGTAGTTTATCTAGCCAATTCCTCCTATGAAAAGCTATTGTTTTAGTCAAAATCCATTCTAACTCCCTGTTTGTTACTTCAACCTGACCATTTTCTTATGGGTGATAAGGTGATGATTTCCTATGTTTGATTTCATATAATTCTGTAAAAGCTTCAATAACTTTAGATGCAAATTGGGGTCCTTGGTCTGTGGTAATAGACCGTGGAGCTCCAAATCTCTAAAAAATCTGGGTATACAAGAAATCAGCAACCTTCTCTTCATGAGCATGTTTGAAAGCACGCACCTCTACCCACTTTGTCAGGTAATCAGTGCATACTAGAATATGCACCTTTCCTTGAGAAGGTGGGTCAATAGGTCCCACAAAATCAAGCCCCCACCTCTCAAATGGTTCTAAAACCAATTGAGGCTGTAGTGGCATTTCATTTGTGTGAGTGGGTTTCCCCATTCTTTGGCATGCATCACAATGCCTGATGTACTTTTTTACATCCTTGTGAAGAGATGGCCAATAATACCCTGTTCCTAAAATTTTTCTAATTGTGCTTTTTACAGAATAATGTCCACCTGAGGGTTCATCATGACAAGCTCGAAGGATATCATATACTTCATCCTTTCGGATGCACCTACGTAACACATGGTCAGGACTGCATTTAAAAAGTATACCCTTAATCCATGAAAAAGAAGAGCTCTATTTTATCAATTGTTTCTTCTGTTTTGAAGTGAAATGTGGAGGAACTTTCCCTGTGACCAAATAGTTGGCTATATCTGCAAACCATGGTGATTGGATAGATATAGCAAATAATTTTTCATCAGGAAAAGTATCCTCAACTAATTCCCCTTCCTCTGTGTTCTGCAACCTGGACAAAAAATCTGCTACAACATTAGCTTTTCCTGGTTTGTTGATTATTGTGATATCAAATTCTTGCAACAATAGTAACCAATGGATAATTCTTGCACTCACCATAGGTTTATTCATCAAATATTTAATGGTTGTGTGATCTGTATGAATGAATATTTGATAACTTTGTGATGTAATGTCTGAATTTGTTTATAGCATAAATTACTGCCAAGAATTCCTTCTTAGTGGTGGTATAATTTTTCTCTACTCCTATCAAATTCTTGCTAATGTAGTAGATGGCATAATGTTCACCATTATCAATTTGTCCTAGTGCTGCTCCAATTGCAGTATTGGAAGCATCAGTATGGATATGAAATGGTAATGTCCAATTAGGTCCTCTTAACATAGGTGGAGTTACTAATTTTTCTTTCAGAGCTTCAAATGATTCCTGACACTTTGCAGTCCAGGAGAATTCAGAATCCTTAGTCAATAGGGCAAACATAGGATTGGCTATTGTACTAAAGTTGGGAATAAACCTATGATAAAAACCAATGTGTCCAAGGAAACTTCTGACATCAGTTTGAGTCTTAGGAGGGAGAAGATTCTTGATTATTTCCACCTTCTTCGGATCAACTTGGATCCCTTGAGGAGAGATGTGATGACCAAGAACAATTCCTTCCTCCATCATCATAAAACATTTTTTAGGATTCAAGGATAATTGGTATGTTTCATAGTGAGTTAAAACTTTATCAAGATGTTCTAATGTAAAATCAAAAGTTTCTCCACATACTGTGAAATCATCCATATAGATTTCAACACTGTCGGTAGTCAGATCAGAAAATATTGCTAAAACTGCTCACTGAAATGTTGTTGGGGCATTACACAAGCCAAAAGGTAAGACCCTATAAGCGAATGTTCCCCATGGACATGTAAAAGTTGTTTTCTCCTGATCTTCAGGTGCAACCTGAATTTGATTATATCCGTTGAATCCATCAAGAAAACAAAAGTATTTCTTTCCAGCAAGAGTATCTAACACTTGATCTATGAATGGTAATGGAAAATGGTCTTTGTATGTTACTTTATTCAATTCTCTGTAGTCTACACATACTCTCATTTTTCCATTCTTCTTTGGAACTATAACCAATGGAGAGACCCACCGACTATCAAAAATTGGATAGATGAACCCTACCTCTAAAAGTTTTTCAATCTCTTCTTTGACAATATCTCTCAAGGCAGGATTCAATCTTCGTTGGGGCTGTCTCACTAGTTTAACATCTTCAGTATAGATTCTATGAGTGCATACATCAGGGTGGATTCTTGACATATCTTTATAATCCTAGGTGAAAGCATGGACATGTTTCTACAAAACAACTGATAGTTTTGCTTCTTCTTCCTTAGTAAGCCAACTATTGATATTCAAAAATTTACCTGGCTGAACTTCTATCTATTTTGTCCCTGGAAGGACAAAATTTACCCCTTCATACTTGGTTATTAAGGAGTTTAGTGGACAATGATGAGATTTGAGGGAATGAGAAACTTTTGTCTCATTTTGAACACTGATTTCTGATGGAAGCATGTTTTGTATGGAACAATGAGAAGAAGGGAGTAGGTGATGATGCCACCCATGTGGTAGTGAAATAGATTTTTCCTGTAATGGTGTAGATGGCTTGCTTCTAGAACTTTGACCTTCCTCATTTCCTAACAACTGATGAACATTTACTACTTCATCCTCTATTCCTTGCTCATGCAGAGCACTTACCAAGATAGTTTCATTTTCCAAATTTTCTCTATCATGGGAGTCTATCTCTTCTATATGTTCCTTCACTACTAAAGTAGCTAGTGTGGAGATGATCTCTTCTTGTTCTTCATATGAATTAGGAAACCATAATTGACCTATAAATTTGCTTGAAGGTCTTGCAGGGGGATATAGAGAAATCTATTTTAAGTCAATACCATTGGAGATTGTCATATCTCCTGATCTACAGTCTATAAAGGTTGTTGCAGTTGCAAGCCAAGGTCTTCCTAGAATAATGGGATAACCATGTGCTGAATTTCTAGGCTGTAAAACCAGAAAATCTGTAGGGTATTCCCAAGAAGAAACTTCTATGGGGACATCTTCAATGATACCTTCAGGTTTTGCAACTGACCTATCAACCATTTCTAACACTGTAAATGTGGGACTTAGATGTTTGAGCTATAATTTTTCCATTATATCCTTGGTCATTACATTTATTGCAGCTCCTAAATCAACTAAGACATTTGAAATTGGTATTGAGCTTATAGTAACTATGATAACTGGACTCCCTGGGTCACTATACTTTGGAGGTACTAGTTTTCCTGACAAGAGATCAACTATCTTTCCTTCAACCTGAATAGTTTTAGGAAATGACTTCTTCTTTCTCCCTGATCTTCTGATACACAAATCTTGGATAGTTTTTTAATCAAAGGCACATCCTTAATGGCTTGCAATAAGGGGAGTGATATGGTTAACTTTCTAAGTTCTTTTACCAGGTCTAATTCAGAATTCTCTGCTATAGTGTTGAATCTCTCAGGATATGGAATTATCCCTGATGAAGGTAATTGTTTTGCCTGTGGTTCTATTTTTTCTTCTGATGTTGGTTTGACTCTGCTTGGTTCCAAAGGTTCTTGCATTTCATTTTCTTTAATTTTAGTTGGAACAGGTTCAGGTAGGATTTTTCCTGAATGAAGTTGGATGTTACTGCAATCAAGAACATGTATTTCAATATTTTCTTCAGATTCAGCCACATAGATAGGGGATGCCTGTCTTATGTTATTTGGATTAGTCACTGGTTGGGCTGGTAATTGAGGTTGCTTCACCTATTGTGTTTGTTGTGGTTGATTTGGTTTCCCTTGAAAATTTTGATTAGGTGCAGGCAACAAATTCTGAGTTTGACCTTGATTTCTTTGCTGCCTTGGATAGGACTGGTATTGTTGTCCCCACTGTTGTTGATTTTGCATCCAAGATGGATTATTCTGATTCCAATATGGATTATTTTGATTCTAGGATGGATTATTCTGATTCTAGGATGGATTACTCCAACCTATCTTTGGCCATTCTTGAGAAGTTGTCCAAGGAGAATAATTCCAAGGGCGTTGGGGTGGTTCTGACTGTCCCCATGACATATTCCAAGGGTTGTGTCCCCAATTTGTAGGAAAATGAGGGGTGTTTTGATACTGAGAGAAATTTCCCCCTATTTTGGTCCAACATAATTGAGTTCTTCAGTCTGAGTTTCTAAAGCATTTTTGAGTTGTGGTAGCAGATGACATTTATCAGTCAGATGTCCTTTTGAACAAATACTGCAGATGGCTGAAATGGATGTTTTGTTCAAAGGACACTCTTGCAAAGCATGTTTATTCTTGCATCTTGGGCAATAAATTGCCAGAGGTTCTATTGTTTTTGCTTTAGTAGTCATTTCCCCTAGAGTTGTGTTTAATTGCACCAAAATATCAGTTTTGAAATTTACAAATTCCTCTATTAGATCTTTCACATCATTGCCATTTGCACTCCTTTTTCTTCTTCTTTGCTTAGTGTGAGAGTAATTTCTGTATAGATCCACAATCTCCTCATTTCTAAGAGTATTTACATCCCCATTTCCCATTAAATCCAATACTTCCCTGGACTCATCTTGTAGTCCTCTTAAAAATATGGTTTTGCACAATTCTGGTTCTACAAGTCCACATCTCCTTTGAACAAATGCAAACCTATCAAGATAATCTTCTAAAGTTTCATCATCCTCTTGCTTAATTCTAAACAACTCATCTTTCCTATTCCTTACATGATAATACTCCTGATACTTGTCCAAAAACACAGTTTCCATTTGATCCCAGGTTCAGATAGAATTTGGCTCTAAGCTCATGAACCAACGTAATGCTGAGTCCTTGAGTGTTGAAGGAAAAACCTTGAGTTTTTTATTGTCATTTATATAATCATAGGTTTGACACACTACTTTGAATTCAAACAAGAACTGGTCAGGATCTTCAGATGCAACCCCTCAAAAGGTTGGAAGCATTGAAGGTGAGATTGTCTTCATAGGAGAGTTATGTGTGGGATTCAAATGAATAGGATATTCAAATGTTCTAGAAGGTTGAGGAACATCTTGATCATGGACATGGTCATCCCCTTTTGGATTACCTTGTTCTAACATAGTGTCTTGATCTTTAGGAATAGTTAATCCTATCCAAATTTCTTTTTCAAGAGGTCCTAGACTCTCTGATGATGATGAAGTTGGTGATTTTTGTTTTAGTATTTCTGGTAATTCAAACATAGGTGATTCACCTCTTAAGCATGAAGATCTTCTTACTAGGATAAGCCAGGGATCACTTTGGATAAATCTACCTTTCTCATCCCTAGGCCTACTCATTCATGCTTACCCCTTAATGACATAAATTGTAATTCAATAATTGTTACTTAACCAACTATTATATTCAAGTTTTACCTTGAATTTTCATAGCTTAGCATAATTAACAACTATTTGACTATTATTTTCTTCTAACAACATCGTTTCCCCATAAATGGTACCAAAATGATGTGTGTTGTTAATCACATCATTTAATCTCAATGATCTATCAATCTTGGGTGGTGTCCAAGGCTATCTACGATAGAAGTGTTGAACAGGGCTACAAATTAACTCACTTTGGAGCAGTAGGTCTTATTGGTAAAACAAATTGTGTTGGGGGTTTTCAGGTCACCTTTACTTCTAGGTTGCATAAAACAAACTAATTTACTTGTAGGAATGGAAATATAATCCTTAAGTTATAGAAATTGGAACCTAGTTACAATTGCAGAAATGAAATCTAATTACTTTTGTAGGAATGGAAATCTGATCCTTAAGTTACAGAAATTGGAACCTAGTTACAATTGCAGAAATGAGATCTAATTACTTTTGTAGGAATGGAATTACTGAGTAATAAACACATAAACTAATCCCTATCATTGTTCTATTTCAGAAGGTTGTCAATATTCTATACAGTAACTAACAACAAAAGGGGAAATACAGAAAGAACTGCTAAAAATTGCTAAAATGAAAGAATTCAAAAGCAAAACTGTAATCTACTAAAAATGAAATAGTAACTAATCTATCAAATATCTTCTATTTAGAAAGTCTTGCAAGTTTAATCTTAAACAAGAAATGAATCATAAAACTGCAACAAATGTTAGTGTGCAACAAAATATGAAATTGACAAATATTCAACTAATTTTGCTATAGCAGGAATTAGAAGAAAACCTGTCTTGTTAGTCCTTCTCCTAGGCCTGGAAGTGGCCCTTGCTTCCTTTTCCAAAAGAAGGTATGAACTCCTCTTACTTACTAAATTTCACACACACTCATATATGACAAAGATAATGAAAGAACTGCACTTTATTATTCCAAAAATAACATTACAATGTTGTTGTTGCACTCTATTACAAATCTGAACCTATTCTGCTAACTTCTATTTCCTAATAGCTACTTTCTACTTATCTCAACCAATATGGGAGCTACACATTTTATAAATATCTAAAATCTATTTACATACATAAAATATGCCATTCCTATCTTGCAATTTATTTGCCTATTATGTTGCAACTATTCTAGGGCTATTTCAGGATAGGGTCAGTTGCATTAGTTGATATTTCTCATGAGTTGCATCTTCTGGTCAGCAAGGAATGGTGGGGATAGCTGTAGGAGACTTTCCCTATCTTCCCTCAACCTTAAGTTACCTTTTCAACCGCATGGAAACCGTAAAAAGTCAAACAGAAGCGTTTTCCCCTGTTATTCCGAAGATCTTCGAAATAACTGGTTGTAGGTGCAATTTAAGCTCAAACATCTTTAGAATGCTTGTTTTGGTTGCTTCTTTTAGGTGGGTCTTCAAATCCAGCTCCTAGGAGGTGATTCCAACTGACTTTATCCTTCCTCATTGGTAAATTCCATGCCTTGCCATTCATTGGTAGTTGGCTAGAATTTACATAGAAATCTTATTTTTGTTGCACAGTTATAGTATTTTGGCACTATCCTCTAGATTTAGATAAATCATTGCATAGAAAATATAAGTATAAAGGTATTAAAATGTTGTTGTTCAAACCATGCATGCCCATAATTAATAAATCTTGTTGAAATAATGCAAAACTATACAAAAACTGCAAAAATAGAGCATAATATTCCTAAACACATCAATCATGCAAATATTTGATATACAACATATTTAAATCAACTTAATCAACATATAAGACAAATCACAGAGTTTTTAGGCATTTGTAATAGTTCAAAACATACTATGATGGAGGTATTTTCAAGCCTCATCAGTCTCCCTCGTCTACTTTGATGTCTTCAATGATCTTGGCTTGAGCCAAGGATTCCTCGAATGAAGCATACTGTTGCAATTGTAATAGGAGGGAGATGTGCTTTGAATAGCTCTTAGTAAACATCCGAATGAGCTCTTCTATGGGGACAAAGAATGATAATTTTACCATGATATTTCTCCATATATCTCCATAGTCCATTACTCGCTCTTCATCATATTGATTTAGGTTGGCCAGGTTAGACAAGTTTATTTTCTTCTTAGCATCAAAGGAGAAGCGCTCTAAGAATGCATCTACCAGTTGATCAAATTTGGTGATGTTGTGCTTGGGCAACCGGTTGAACCACTATGTTGTCACACCCAAAAATATCATGATAAACGTTCGTAGCATAAGGGCATCATCCTTGTTATGTTGGAAGTATGCATTCAAGAAGTTGGTGACATGCTCTTGTGCATCCTCTTCACCCTTGAATTTCTCTAGCCTAGGCATCTCAAAGTGCCTAGGATATGTGGGGCTAGGGACTAACGAACATAGTGGCTGATTGTGTATCTTGCTTAGTGTTGGCTTCTGCCCAGCCGTATCCTACTTCTCGAGAGACTTAATTCTCTCAGAGAGTGTTTGATACACCTTTGGGGTGATGATCTCATACTTTGGTAGGTCCACTCATGATGGCAAAGGAGGCAACCCTCTATCTGTTCAGCTTGAGCATCTATGCTCTTCCCTCCTAACCAAAGGAGAATATTCATAATATCTCTCATCCTGATCTTTAATTCTTGCCCATTCCCCATTGGGTTGTCTTTGATTAAGGTCTAGGTATTATCATTGTTGTGAGCTTTGGTGAGTTTATTCATCTTCCTACCTAGTGCACCTTCCTCTCTGTGAGTCAGCACATCCACCTCTTTGATACTCCTCACCACTTGTATGCAAGTTGGCTCGAGCCAGCCAATCAGCTTGCTCTTCTCTCAAGCGTTGCTCATGTTGGCACAGGCACCTCTCTCATTGTTCTTTTTTTTAGCGTGTTTGCATGCTCCCGCTCAATGCACAATACTTATTCCAACTATTGTATGCGGTCATACTGCACCACTACTAAAGGCTTACGCCTTTCTAACTCTATGTACATATTTCTAATATGTAGGCCCCTCGAGGAGGCCCCTATCGTATCTTTTACCTTACTGACTAGGGTAAACTGCTTTGTATACTCTGCTAGGTGGTGAGTGCCCCCATGATCAAAAGTTGTGTACGTGTTATGGGGTCGCCTTGAGGCTTGCCTTGGTTCATCAGTGCATTTAGAAGTTATGATGCATTAACTCTCTAAGGCATAATTTTTAGTAGCAATACTTTGCGGAGTTGGTCTTGATGGAAATCGATCCAGCTCATCCAGCTATCTAGTTCTCCACGATTGATCCCTCAGAGTCTCATTTGCACCGATGATCTCATAGTCATACGATATCCTCTCATTTACAGGGATGCTATAGGAGGTCTTGGGCCTACGACTGGGTGTAGCCCTAAGCTCTTACCCCTAAGTGGGCTAATGTGTCCTAGGTGTCTCATGTGAACTGTGGGGTCTTGTGACCTCTGCATGCTGATGCGATGAGGGAGGCCTTGATGCTCCCTCATACCTATGTAAATATGGAGGACGTGATGTCTCTGCATACCTATAATAACATGGAAACCTGGAGGATTCCTCATGTCTATGCGATGAGGGAGGTCATGATGTCTCTGTAGGTCTATGTGATTAGGAAGGCCTTGAAGCCTCCTCGTGTCTGTGTGAAGATGAAGGTCATGATGCCTCTGCATACCTGTGTAAGGAGGAAGACCTTGAGGCATCCTCATGTCTAAGTTAGGAGAGAGGACATGAGGTCTCCTCCTATCTCCATGATGAGGGAGGCCATGAGGCCTCACTATGTCTATGTGACGAGGGTCCAGGCTGTGGTTCCCTCACTAGGGTTTCTCAAGGAGTCCCCCCAAGGGTGGAGTTATCACCCCTAAGACTCGCCAAACTATATTTAGCTACACTATGTGTGGGCGGTTCCACTCCAGCATGACTGTGATTGCACAAGGCAGTGTATCCCACCTCTGGATTAGACTGAGAGTGGTTGCTCCATGTGTAAACCATGACTGAATTTGAATTATCTTATTATGTGATTGAAAAAATACACAAATAATGGCAAATAAATGCTTATCTAGATTAAGTTTTTAAATGTGAGCCCTAAACTATTTGATGCATTTTTGATTCGTTGTGTATGCGTAAGATAACTCTTGTCATGTTTGAAATATTATGGGATGATAAACTTGTGTTGAAGGGATTTCACCTTTATGTTCACAACTCGTCAACCTGGTGATGAAGTCCAAGTTGCGTAAACCCCCCAAAGTGTGGAAATGAAAGTCCACACCCGGGCAGGGAGCACAGGTCCTGCCAAACCCCTACCCAATCTCACCCGATCAGTGTCATACCATCCAAAGAGGATTATATGCAAACTTTATGGGCTACATATGGCTATTGTGTCTGATATTGACCAATGTATTAGGTGCATGGGATTTGAGGTAGTAGGTGGAGATGAAAGCCACCTCACTTGAGCCTCTACCGTTGGGTGGTCATGACCTCCACCTCATTGGCGTTTAAAATGTGATGTGGTATGTGAGGTAAATTTTAGCCTTGCATAAACACAAAATGCATCAAAAAGCACATGTGATCCTTTCCTACATGCCTATTGCAAAGGACATTTTTGATTCAAAAATATATATGCTAGTATGCTTTTTCAGATGCGCTCTATTAAATACATAAAATGCCACCGATTGGGTCGCAAGGCAAGCAAACCAAAACATACAATGGCCTAGACCACTAGAGACTAGGGTAGGCCTCACAAACAAAGGCCTGTTGTTCCTAGCAATGACTAGAGGGAGTCTAAAAGAAACCTAAGAAATGTAGAATGTAGTTTTTATTTCATTTTTCTTTCATTTTCCTAATTAATCTATGTTTATGCTTACTATTTCTGGAAATCAGATGCAAAAAAAAACACTGAGATGCAGGGAGGGGGTACCAACCTTGAATCCTGAGCTGATGATGTGAAATCTGCCTTCTGCTGCACTTCTCTACTAGTCATTGTTGATCAGAGTAGATGATTCTGGCCACTAACTGCAGGAGCAACTATGACTGTCTGGTCACTGTATACTAGAGTGACCAAGTCTGTGGGTCGTTGTAGACCAGAGCGACCGATCCGACACACAAAAGAATCCAAATGTTAGTGATTTGATGAGAAAAAAAATTGGTGGGGGTCCCACCATGATCACCATTTATGACGACCCCAGGTGGCACGCACCTCGCTACACTACTCTACTTACGATTATTGATCTAATCTTAGTTATAAAACACTTGCAATAAAATAAAAGATATAAAAAGGAAATAGGCAACTGAAGACATTTAAAAAACCCTTAAGAGAGATT
The DNA here is from genome assembly GCA_028583015.1 of Wollemia nobilis. NCBI lineage: Eukaryota > Viridiplantae > Streptophyta > Pinopsida > Araucariales > Araucariaceae > Wollemia > Wollemia nobilis. Next base: position 10,242 of record JAQPPZ010005289.1, on the reverse strand, counting down.
TTTCATTAAATCATCCAGAATGTGGTTATAGTTACGTCCCTCTTAGGGATACCCTTCCTTTGATACAGGTTTTACAACAAAATAAGTAGGATAGTTGGTGGACGTATTCCCCCACGGAGGAACGATGCACATTCACAGGCCTCTCGATGAAGCACACAAACTTGTGCGAGGGCTGACTGATGTCTCCTTCACTAGATCTAGTCTTGGAGGGATATTTATGCTCCTGCTGATCCAATCTAGATCCATGTACCTGTAACCCTAAGAGCATAGAAACAACAGAGCATGCTCAGTAGTCTAGGATTACCTCTTCGAATGAGGTTGTTAGTTGCAAATCTAGTAATCAAAAGAAATAAGCACAATATGATAAAGATGCAATAACTAAACAATATGAATGCAAATGCGTAATGTAACTCAGATTTATGCTAATAACAATCATTGAAATATAAAGTAATCTAATCTAATCTAAGATGAAGGAAGCTAGTGTGTAAACCCTAGGCTATGTCTATGGGCCACTTTCCAAGATAGTGATCGCTAAATAGAAACCTTCCCTTTTGATCCAAGGGCTCCAGCATCAGATTCTTCGTTCAAAATTGATTTCTAAGAGTCACCTCTATATGCCTCAATGTACTGATGGGCGGTGAAAAATAATGGATATGGAAAGCAAATAGGGAGCTCCTTCTCAAGTGAATGGCGCTTCGATGCTCATCCAAGAAGTAGAGGTTCACTCTCCAATCTGACAGGGCTCCACTATAAAATATCTGAAAACTACTCTCTGATGATGTGCTCTAAAAATTGCACCTTATTATTGTGCTTGGGGTCCAGATCCAGATCTAGATCTGATCCTGAGTCTTACATGTGAACTGGCCATCCCATAAGGAAGGCTCAGTCACCACTTGTGACTTAGGGCCATTCAGGAGGAATCCAAGGACATCCTCGTCGACCTCCCTCATGCAAACTACCACTTCTACCTGAGATCTGGGGTTGTCTTCAATGGCAATTTGCATTTGAAACCTAGTCATTGTCAGGTCCAACGACTAGGACTGACCACTCTGAGCTTCAGCGGCCAAGGTAGCCAGCTGCTCTAAACCAAATGGGTCAGAACTACCCTATTTGAGTGGTGAAAACCATTTATTACACTTGGAAGGTCCCAAGGTTTAGTCATATGGTCTTTTCCTATATCCATATGCATAGTTCTCCCAAACACGACGTGTTTTAGGTGTCTACAAAAATACAACATGAATGATAAAAATGAAAGTGGGATAGTTATAACAAGAAGTAGGGAAAATCAAAGTGGGATAAGAAATAGATGTGGAATAGAGAATTAGCAAGAGTATAAGAACTTGTAGATGGAAGTGGAATGGAAGTGATTGATGGCAATGGTGGTAGAAGGAATTAGAGCCTTTAAAACAACTCTTACCTTTGTTGCTTCTTCAATGTTCTTACCTATATCAAAATTATCTTCAATGTTATCTTGTATCTTGTATTTTCTATTTGTTCACCTCTAATTATAGTCTCCATTTATTATTTTTTTCATACCTTGATATCCTCTTATTGAGGGTTATGTAAAGTTTCTCCTTCCTCCATTTCTCCTTCTTCATCCTATTGGAGTTAGTACTGGCATCAAATTTTATCTTATTTTGTGCCTTACTAAGAAATGTTCCATATGGGTTTATGGATTTTGAAGTGCTTATTTCTACATTTGTATCACTATGTTGTACCATGGAGGTGGGAGTTGTTATAGTGAGTAACACATAGGAAAATGGATAATTGATGGTTGGAGCACATATCTAATTTTTTTTCCTCTTAGGTTATGTTTATCGTAAATGATATAGAAGTATTTGTTAAACTCACATTGTATTTACTTTTCTTTTATTGTGTTTGTCTTATACCTCATACATAGTCATGGGTATTTGGAATCCATTCATGTGTTGGTTAATGTGTAAAATATATAAGAATTAAACTTCTTCTATAGATTAAATTCATCTCTATTCTTTGTATTAGTATAGAATTCAGATCATGGAGGGGGATTACATCAACACTTGAGAAGATTATACTCATATGCTTATTGTGGAAAATTTTAGCATCCCTTATAGATTGTCATGACACTAAATTTTTCTAATCCAAACAACATTGTGGACTCTAGTGGATCCACCTCTTTAACTCAAGAAATAATTATGTAAAAAGTCTGACATATCAAGTTGGGTAAGGAAACCCCAAATAAGTTATGATATATTTAATTATACTCTACTATATAACAAAAGCAATGTAAAACATTCAAGATTCGACCAAGATTTACAAAACTCTTTAATTATACCCTATCAATATATTGATGCCTTATGCATTGGACAATTATAGAAAATATATAAATGATTCAATGAGAAAGAAGAAATTGGGTTAATTATATCCATTCAAATAATGTAATAGACATAACTAAGATGTACCCGTGAGAGAAATTTCCATTTATACATTCAAATAATGTAACATGCAAATGTGACAACAAACACAATTAAACATCGTATTACCCAAAGGTGGAAGAAATATTGTATTCTTATAAAGATATATTTTATAATGGGAGAATGGTCTAAATAACCCATATATCACTAAGTCAATACAATCTAAATTTATGTTCAAATAAAGTAACACAATTCAACATCCCTTCATTCTAAAAATAATAACAAGGGGACTCCTGACTTTTGATCCAGCCACTGGAAATGATCTCAACAAATTGGGTACTTCCTGAGCAAAACCTGCACAATTATAAGGAATAATAAGAAATGGTTGTGGGATACAAAATATAAATGGAAAATGCAACTAACAAGACAATGGAACTTGGCTATACCTTTGGCAAAAATAGCAATACAAAACTTGATATCCTCTTTGGTTGATGCATCTCCCATTTATAGCTTGAATATGGTCCATTCTATTGTAACTGCCTCCATATGGTCTGTACATCTGGATGCACCCACTCCATTGATTCTCCTTATGGTTGATAGTTGTATTGTAGTTGTTCTATATTGTCTTGTTCTAGAGCTGACACTTGGATATTTTTGAACAACAGGAATTTGCAATGGAACACAATTGTTTTGGATTAGAGCCTTCAATCATATGTTTTTTTTTGAAAAAAATGAAAAAACTTGTATTAAAACAAAGAGCAGTTACAATTGGGAGTATACACATCCCTGCCAAGAACAAAGAAACAAGATTACAAGCGCAGAGTGCAAAAAGTCAACACTTTCCACTGCAAAGCGCAAAAAGTCAACAAGGCGCAAAAACGTGACATGTCGCGAAATTGCGACATGTCGCGATATCGCGGCAGTCAAACTAGCCTTGGCCGCGCCAGAGAAACAAGTCACGAAATCACGACATGTCGCGATATCGCGATAGCCAGACTCCGCGATGCCTAATCACCAAAAGTGTCACGAAATCGCGATGGCTTTTCCCCTTGACGCCCAATCACCAAAGGTGCCACGATATCGCGACGAGTTTTCCCAATGGCGCCTGATCTCCAAAAGTGTCACGAAATCACGACGAGTTTTCCCCTCAGCGCCCATCCTTCAAAAGTGTCACGATATCACGACGAGTTTTCCACTTGGTGCCCAGTCTTCAAAAGTGTCACGATATCGCGACGATTTTTCCCCATGACTCCTATTCGCCAAAAGTGTCGCGATATCGCGACGAGTTTTCCCCTCGACGCCCAAGCTTCAAAATTGTCACGATATTGCGACGAGTTTTCCACTTGGTGCCCAGTCTTAAAAAGTGTCGCGATATCGCGACGAGTTTTCCTCATGGCGCCTATTCGTCAAAAGTGTTGCGATATCGCGACGAGTTTTCTCCTTGGCGCCCAATCTTCAAAAGTGTCACGATATCGCGACGAGTTATCCCCTTGGTGCCCATTATTCAAAAGTGTCGTGAAATCGCGACGGTTTTTCCCCTTAGTGCCAATTCTCCAAAAATGTCACGAAATCGTGACAAATTTTCCCCTTGGTGCCCAGTCGCCAAAAGTGTCGTGAAATCGCGATGACTTTTCCCCTTGGCGCTCATTCTCCAAAAGTGTCACGAAATCGCGACGTATTTTCCCCAAGGCGCCAATTCTCCAAAAGTGTCACGATATCGCGACGATTTTTCCTTTTGGCTCCCATTCTTCAAAAGTGTTGCGAAATCACGACGGTTTTTCCCATTGGCTCCTATTCATCAAAAGTGTTGCGATATCGCAATGATTATCCTCCTTGGCACCCCTGCTCCAAAAGTGTCATGAAATCACGACGGCTTCCAGCCAAAGGCCATGACAGTGCAACAGGTCATGAAATCACGACAGCTTCCCACCAAAGGCCGCGATGGCGCAACAGGTTGCGAAGTCGCGACAGCTTCTCTCCAAGGGCCGCGATGGCGTGACATGTCGTGATGTCACTACAGGTTCCCTCCATAGGCCACGACGGCGCAACCTATCGCAATATCGCGACAGCTTCCCTCCAAAGGCCGTGACGACGCAATAGGTCACGATATCGCGATAAAAACCACCCTTAGCATAAACTTTGCTCATTGTCTCAAGGATTGTTCAAGACCTTGCATAATCACTTCATCCTCCACAGGCATGTCACTGTGCAGCTGCACCCCTACCTCTTTCTCAGCACCCATCTTTGCAAGAAAATCGGTCGCTTTATTTAAATATCTACTCACATAGACGAGGATCACATCATCTAATTCCCTCCATAGTTCCTTTATTTGAGAGACTAGAATTCGCAACCTCCATGCTTTCGAAGCAAAGTTCCTTATGCAGTCTAGAGCGCCAACCAAAATTTGAGAATCAGACTCGAGAATTATCCTCGTGTGGCCCTAATTAACAGCCCAGATGGAAGCAAATTTGATAGCAATGGCTTCTGCTTCATTGTTTGTGGCTCTTCCCAGACCTTGCATTTCCCAATAGAGCACTGACCCAGCATGATCCCGACACACTACACCAATTCTAGCACTACCCAGATTGCCTTTTGCAGCTCCATCAGTATTGATTTTGATCCAACCTTTTGGGGGAGGTTTCCAGCTAGCTCTGTCCTGTCTCTCTTGCTCTTCAGCTCCCTCTTCTAGTGGCCCTAGACCAACCTGATTTTCCTCTTTAGCATAGATGGCAACCGTTTCTGTTACTTTGCTCCAGATGACCTGCCAAAGTCCATCTAGTGAGGAGAAAGTTTCTCTAAAAATATGAGCATTTCTCTCCAACCACACCTGCCACTAGATGAAAAGTAAGCCAAGCTCCCAACCAATTTGAAGAGCTTTAGATTTAAATCTACCTCTCTTCCATCTTTCCCAAATATTGGTCCGAGTCAGATCACCATTAGCCTGGAGTTTATAGTGAGAAAACCAACGCTTCCAAATCTGACGCATGAAAGGGCACTCAAACATCAGATGATCAGGTGTTTCCTCATTCTTGTGGGATAATACACATTGAGATGGACCGATGATTCCTCTACTTCTGAGATTTTCAAAAGTGAGAATTCCATTGTGCATAAACTACCAGGCAAAGAAATTCACTTTCGGCCAGCCCTTGGAATGCCATATCTTCCTCCAATCTTGAACCAAAAATAAATGTGGGGGAGGCTCTAGGAGGATCTTATCGTATCTATCCTTCACTGTATATACCCTAAGGTTCCCATAGCCCCAAGATAGTTCATCCTCCTCATATCTCCCTGTGAGAAACCTATCTGTCAAGATTTTGGTCAAGATGGGTGCCAGCTCCGGAGGGATTGTAATTGGCCACTCCTCCAACCGCTTAAACTTCTTGAACTTATACTCCCCCATTTGGCTAGTGTTGAAATTACTTTCAATTTGGACCCAGCCCTTGGCTTCTATGGTGGATTTAATTGGTTGCAATTCGGGAAACTCAGCAATGATGGGTGGGTACTGGTCCCATGAATCAGTCCAAAAACGTGCCTTCTCCCCTCTCCCAACTTTCCAAAACAATTGATATTTAATAACCTGAGATCCAAGCTTGAGAGCCTGCCACACTAAGGATCCAGTACCATCTAGAGGGAAACGGCCCACTTCATTGGGGTGAACATGACCCAAGTATTTACTTGGTTAGGATTCTACTGAATAAGGATGTTGGTTGGGAAATCCACCTCCAGTACAGTTTTCCAGCCAAAGCTTTGTTGTTAAGCTTGGAGCTTCTCAGTCCCAGCCCTCCTTTTTATTTGGGCTGGGTAATTTTATCCCAACCAACCAAGGCCCATTTCTTCTCCCTTTTTTCTCCTTCCCATAAAAATATTCTAGCCATTTTGTCCAGCTGTTTCCAAATAGAATGTGGGGCAGCCAGGATAGAGAATTTATAAATTGGCATGGCCTGAATAATTGAATGTAAGAAAGTTAATCGGCCCCCATAGCTTAACCATTTATGAGACCAATGGTTCATTCTATCTTTGATGCCATCCAAAAGATCCTTCCAGATATCTATTTTTAATTTTTTGAAATGCAAAGGAACCCCTAAGTAAACTACTGGAAGAGAGGTCCTAGTGAATCCCAAGATCTCTATAACTCTGTCCCGTAGCCTTTGGTCAAGATTGAAGAAGACCACTATAGATTTTTTATCATTGATGACTTGGTTTGAGGCCCGGAGGTATACATTAAGAGTATATCTGATTCCTCTAGCTTCCCCGAGATCGGACACTCCAACCAGATCCGTATCATCCACAAACTGTAAGTGAGTCAAAATTTCCTCACCCACCTTGATACCTGTTATCAGGCCTTGATGTCTTCTCCTCAAGAAGAGTCTACCTAATCATTCAGCCAAAATGAGGAAAAGATATGGAGAGCAAGGGTCCCCTTGACGAAGACCACGTGTGGCTCCAAAAGGTTGTGAGGGATGCCCCTTGATTAGAACAGAATAAGAAGGCGTAGAAACACAACTCATGACCCAATCTATCCAGTCCTGAGAGAAACCAAAGGTTGCCAACATCTTTGACAGGAAGCCCCACTCCACCCTATCATAAGCCTTGGACATATCCAATTTAATGAACATTCCATTATTACTAGATTTTTGCATTGTATGGATTGCCTCCTAGGCGAGGACCACCTCATCCAAGATCTGTCTACCCTCTACAAAGCCCCCTTGCTCTGAGGAAATGATGTTATGAAGGAGAGGTTTTAGCCGTTCATCCATTATCTTTGTGATTATTTTATAAATCACGTTGCATAAGGCAATAGGTCTGAAATCAGAGATATGAACCCCCTCCTCCCCTTTTGGAATCAAAGTGATGAAGGTATAATTTATTTCCTCAAGCATTCTTTTATTAGTTCTGGACTCCTCTCGTGATGCCCAAAACATCCTCCTCCAAGGTATCCCAAAAGGCCTAAAAAAACTCAATAGGAAAACCATCTGGACCTGGAGATTTGCCGGTGCTCATTCCAAAGACCACATTCTTCAGTTCATCTCTATCAATGGGTCTAAGAAGGGCCTGATTTTCTTCTTAAGAGATAATAGATGGTATGACATCAATAACTTCAATTTGAGCCTCCCATATTGCTCCATACTTTCCTTAAAAAGTTTAGAAAAATAATCCATTGCATGGGAATGCATACCAGGAAGAGTGTCAAAGGAGTGTCCATTCTCATATTGAAGGACTTCCATGTTATTCATCTGTCTCCTAGCACAGGCTGATCGATGGAAAAATTTTGTATTTCTATCTCCTTCTAATAACCAAGTGTTTCTTGCTCTCTATTTCCAGGTAAGTCTCCTCTTGGTTATCAATGTCCTCAACCGCTTTGCGCAAGGCATCATCCTCGGTTTTAAGCTCGCTCGGTAATTTTTCCTTCCCTGAAGTGTTTTTGAACCTCTTCCCATCGGCCACCAAGGGAGCTCTTTGGAGCTGGAAATCTGACTTATTAGCTTGCCTCCACTGTTTCAGTTTAACTTTGACAAAATGAAGCTATTTGTGGAATTTAAACATTGTTGTCCCAAAAGGTGGACGACCTTCTTCCCACCACTGTGGAATTTTCTTTCGAAGATCCTCCTTTTGTAACCAAAAATTCTCAAATTTAAACGGTTTGTGATGGTGCCCTGTCATAGTCCCTCCATCCAACAAAATGGGAAAGTGATCTAAAACTGGGCCCTCCAAAATCTAGAATTTAATATTCCACTTAACAAAAGCCTCCTCTGAGACCAGAAAATGGTCTAGCTTTACCTTCCTGCTGTGTGGCTCCCTCCTCTTGTTAGTCCAAGTAAAGTAAGTTCTAGGGCCTTTGATATCCACAAGGTGAAAGGCCTGGACTTGGGCAATCAGAAGCCGGTCCCTTGGATCCAAAACTGGGGTTCCACCTTCTTGATCTCGAGCAGATAATTTAGCATTAAAATACCCGAACAATAATCCAGTCTAAATCTTCCCTTGAGGACCTCATGTTGTGTACAACTTTCCATTGGAGCCTCTGGCCATCAATGCTTTGAGCCCCATAAAAATTTGTAATTAAAACATGTTCGATTGTGACATTATTCCTAAAATGAGATGTGAGAACACCCCTCCAAGCTATATGTTCTATTGCAGTCCATTCCAGAGGGTTCCAAAGAGTAACAATCCCCCTTGATGCACCTTGGGCAACCACATCCATATGACCAGAACCCCTCCATATTCTACTAACTGTTTTACACATAAGATCTAAAGACATTTTTGTCTCCTGGATGAGCAAAAAGTCTGTTTTACATTTTCCTAAGAGTATTTGAACAACAGATTGATGGGTTCTACTTGTTTAAACCCCTAACATTCCAAGATTGAATAATCATTGAAAACCTTGAGAGCAGTAAGAATCAATTGTCCTCACCGATCCTCCGAGTGATCGGCTTGTCTCCTTGAACTGCTAGCAGATCCTTATTAGACTTTCTGCCCGCTCCTTGAGAGTTACTATTTTTGGATCTCTTTTCCACCTGAGTTATCCCTAGGGCTGGCCTTTCTCTGTTCTTTTTTGCACTTCCATGCTAACATCCTTAATTACTGGCTGTGCTTGGGAGTGTACTATCAATGCCCTTGCATTCTTTGGCTGCAATAACTCAGTGGACTCAATCACCTGTTCTAAGACAGGGGGAGATGAAGGGGAAGCATGAGTGTGGATGTTATTATCCTCAGTATTCCCATCCACACCTTCCATGACTTGATCCTCTTGATCCACTAGTGACTTAAAAATTTCATACCTATTGGCTAGCTTGAGTTGTGCTTGCTCTTTGCCATTTTTATTTTGCTTTCTCCTTCTTTTGGGCTGTTCAAAGCCATCTTTCTGAACATCATTACCCTGAGGAGTATTGTATGGTTCTTTGACAAGAGTAGACTTACCCTCTCTAGGGCGATCTGGCATTCCAAGCGGAGCCTCCGCTTTTGTGTTCAAAATATTTGGACAAAACCGTGCCAAATGGCCATGCTTATGGCAAACTCTACATCTGAAGGGCAGAGCCTCATAATCTAACTGTTGGATCCAAGATAGTCCTGCCAGTTCAAGTTCCACCTCTGTCGATAGAGGCTGGCTAATATCCATTTCCACGCAAATTCTTGCAAAGACAGCTGTGTTACCTTCTATGGTGTCCTTGGAGACGCCCAGATGTCTACCGAGGGAATTACCAATCATTTCCAGAACCTGCTCACCCCAAAACTCCATCGGGAGAGCGTACAACCGGATCCAAACCGGGACAGCCATGGGTTCAATACGAGGATCGAAACCCACTCTCCAGGGTTGAACAAATAACCCTATCGGACCGTGGTTCCTCTTTTCTGATTCAAATGCTCTGTTTCTATCGGCTAAAGAAGAAAAACTAACAATGAAATACCCATTGCTTATAAACCATAAGGAGTACTCACCGTGAGGCTCCCAATTCTGTCTGACCCAGGTATGCAAAAAATTTAGGGTAGGTCGGATACCCATGAATTTACAAATCAGATCATGGTTAGCTCTATAGATGATTGTGTCTTCGACCATCTTTGGTTCGATGACAATCTTGGGTCTGGAGGCGGATTGTGGGAGGCATCCATTAACTCGATGTGCTATTGAGCTCTTGCCAGCATTCTTGAAGAGCGTTTGAAAAGCATTCCTCTAAGCTTCGTCATTGGAAGACGAAGAATTTTCTTTTAGCAGCTCAGCATATGAGCTCTTTCTCCCAGAGAGGATCTGGAGGAGACCCCATTGGGCCCTCCTGGGGCAGCAGACGATCCTTCAGAGTAACACTATGTCAACCCACCAAATGCCCAGGATTTTCCTTCACTCCACAAACCCTAG
>JAQPPZ010005288.1:0-361420 GCA_028583015.1 Wollemia nobilis | reverse complement strand
CTTCTTCAACTTTCTTCAATAGGGTTTTTCTAGCCTTCTTCTTTCTCCTTTTAAGTTTTTCTTGAAATATCTTCTTTTAGGTCTTCATAATTTGTATCTTCTCAAATATTCAATAGGAATTTTCTCAGCCCTCTTCTATCTTCAGTCTTCAATATTGTAACTTCCAAATCTAAAAGTTCTTCAATGGGACTTTTTTCTTGGATCTCCTCCTTGATTAGAAGTCTTCAATATTTTATAGGGAACTCCATATTGGGTCTCTTCAATATTATGCCTTCAATATCCAATGGGGTCTTCTTTCTTGGACCTCATCAATCTTCAAATGTCTATTTTTAAACAACAAAGAACTAATCCCTGCATGACAAAAGCACAAAGAATTTTAGGCAATCTAAGAAGAAATTATTCTCTATATGTTGTAGGAAGCTTCTCAAATTTTGATAACTAATTTTCTCCAGCAAAAAACTTATATGGTAGAAATAAAATCCATGCAAATAATTTAGATCTCTGTAAATCAATAAACATCACTAGTTATCCTTAAATCTCTAGTGGCAAGATTGTTAGCCAAAAAGTAATTCTAAAAATACTGAAAGTAAAATATTCCTATCTCCTCTCAATATTTTTGTATCTCTCCCTGTCTCCTATCAATATACCTTGTGCTCTAATACCACTATTAGCTTTTTATGCTAAAATACTTAATGAAATTCAATCAGAAGGTATAAATGAGCATGCAATATTAAATATATGATAATGGTAATATAATAGGCATGTAAAAATCATAAGAAACTTCTATTATAACTCATAAAATTACCATTAATGAAATCCCACAAAAATAGGATCTTCATAAAAAATATGGAGATCTCAAATGCTCCATTCTTCATACATGCTCTACGTTGTATCTAACTTGAGCATGTACTCTACTCTAATGTGCTATTGCACTCTCTCCTATATTTCTCTCTACTACAGATTCTAATATATAATAGAATATGACTCTTGGTATTCCATATTCCTATCACACTTCATATTCCTATATATAGACTCATGTACACATGGATAACATGTACATTTACAACATCAAGCACCTTGCACAATCTAACAATACTTATGCATTTATTATATTGCATAAAGTTACTACTAGAATCCTAATCTAAGACACACTCCTAATATAAATATGCACCCATGATGGTACATTATCATATACAAAATAATGTAATATATTCCAAAAGACCCTCATACTTAGGTAAATACTACTATATATATATATATATATATATATTTCTATACTAGCCTAGCTAATGATTACAAGGAAGGTCTACCATAGGCTTAATAATATAGGTACAACCTAGCCCTATCTAGAGCTCATGCTTCATCAACATGCTAGGAAGAAGGGGATGTCACATTTTGCTCTATTTTTACTAGCCACTTTGATAAGGGACATCCATAATCTATAGCATGCACATGTCTTTAGTAGATTTGTGACATATAAACATGTTCAATCTCTTGTATCATGCCTTTTTTCACTAGCTATCAAATTTATAAGGATATCTACTCATGATTTATGGTAGGTGATGCTATTTTAGGATATAGGAAACTACCTATTACTTTCCTATAACTACCTTGCCTTGGATGGATGAGAAGTTTCTAGATATCCCATGTCTTGGCATGCATGATTTTCCTAGAAAGTGACCTATCGAGGAGCCTTTTCCCTTTATTGTTATCTACTACACATTTTATGCTTATTGTTAGGATGTTGGGGAACTAGTCAAGGTTGCTATAGGTTCTTGTTGATGCTCATGTAGGAATTTTGACCACTTATGCCTCTGACCAAGGTTGGATTTGGAAATCTATTTTCTTTGGTTATGACTAGTAAGGGCCATTTCATCCCTAAACTAACCTTGTATTCATAAATATTTGACCATATTCTTAAGTGGTTGGTCTTATATTCCTTAGAAAAATTTTATCTCAGTATAAGGTATTTATGTTTTTGTTCATTCTTTACATGATATATATCAAAATTTTCTTGTATCAACAAAATTGATAGTATAGCAGAATATCAGGGACTATCTATGTGTAGGATTTCATGGATGCATGTTATTGGTGCCTCTAATAAATTTTTTCTTTTAAAATTTAGGACCAAGATAGATTTATCCATTGGGTAATGGAGTTAAGTACTACAAAAAAAATCTTTCAAGAAAAGAAATTAAACTAGACAATATATAACATTATTGGAGAAAGTTGATTAGGCTTGTTCTGCTCATATTTGCTAATAACTTCTAGATTTTATCAACTTTATATGTTCTATATCTACACAAAACTTGACAAGATATCCTTCCAACTATTCATTTTATTTTGTAATTTTATGATACAAATTGAAACATTTTTTTAGCTATGCAATGTGTTACCTAAGATGGTCATTTATCAGTATTGGTAATTTTTTTATCATTGATCATTGCTATCTCACATTCATTTCAATTGTTCCCCCTAGGTATTTATCTAGGGCTGAGGCCCTATGGGATCATACCTTTCATGTCTCCTTGGATTAGCTTCTTATTCACCCCATTGTAGTGGATTGACATTTTTGAAGTCATGTAATCAAATCTCCCTATCAAAGCAACATTTAGCAATATCTTGTTGTTGTCATAGACCATCAAAAGCCTTATTTCTAGTTTCCTCCTACAATAGTAGTACAAATACTCTCATTTCATGGAACCCTTATTTTGGAGTGATTGGTAACTTCTAATCTCATAACCGTCCATCATCATAAAAAAATTGGCCCCTCCTTAGATGTAGCAATAAAGTCCTCCAAAGAAAATATGGTTTCGCTCTAAAATCCTTCGTTGAACTCTTCAGAGTAGTGATCATCCTCCGTTATATACTCTATAGGAACTTCCCAAATGTAGTTATCATTCTACATTTTATTTTATTTGACTAGTTTATGGATTTAGTCCCAATATTTTTCAACCAATTTGACCTCCTCAACATAGTCTAGATCATCTTCTAGCAATTTCATTCGTTCTTCTTCAATTTTCTCAATGTGGAAGGGTGATGGATTTTCCACATAGATATTGAAATTTTGGCCTTCATAATGGATGACCATATGAGAATAATCTAGGGATAAATATCCCCCTAGATTAGCAATGAACTCTCTAGATTAGCACAAACCAAAGTATGCTAGAAGATCCATAATGACTACCCCTTGAACAATTGTTACCCCTAGGACCTTGTATAAAATAATTCGTATGCCCTTAAACATCCCAACTAAATAAATCTATGGGTTGATTAAGTGTATTCAATTCACAACTAGAAGATAAGAAGTCTTCTTGAGTTCTTTAACAATACTGTATTCAATCACTCTCGACAAGTTTTTATTTTTTTGATCAGTTTTTTTTTAATCTTCTATGATATTGCTGAATATATTCAAGCCTTTTCCTTTTGATCACAAAGGGATACCTTAGAATTATTAGCACTTATTCCTTAGGATCTTCTTGGATGGCCCCCATTTTGTTTTTGGTTTTGGCCTTGCTAGGTCTGGCCTTGGCTACTCTTTTTTTTATTTTTTATAAGGTTGAGCTATGAGATTTTCTTACAAAGGTCATATTATCCAATTCCTCTTGGGTTTTGCTATGGGATTTTGTTGTAAATCTTGTTCTATCTAGTCCCTTATAAGTTTTGCTATGGGATTTCATTGCAGAGCTCATCTAATCTAGATCCTCCTAGGTTATTTTGTTAAATTTTATTACAAAGCTTGTCCAATTAGGTCCCTCTTAGGTCTTTCTATGGGATTTTATTGTAATTCTCATTCGATTTGGTTCTTATTCAATTTTATTGTAGGATTTGTTGTAGAGTTTGTTTAAAATGAACTTGGGTGGGTTTTGCTATAGGATTTTGTTATTATGTTAGAGTTTGTTGCAATATTTATGTGATAAAAATGTTGAATATCTAATGTGACAGAATGTATTAAAGTTTTGGTAGTTATTTGTGGACAAAAGAAAAATAATAATAGTTGTGGGTTGTTGTAAGAATGTATATGAATATTTAAGTATGTCTTGAATTTTTTGTAAGATAAAAATCAAAATATAAGACGAGATAGGTTAGTTTAGGCTGCAATTCAAGCTTGTGTAAAATGATTAATTTTATTCAGTATAGAGGGGTCCATTGGACGTCACTTCTAGATATTATTAAAGCTTTTGTAGAGCATTATTAGAAAGATTTTACTTCTCAGGAGTTAACTCCTGAACGATAGTATGCAATTCAAGCTTACAGTGTAGTTGTTCTTGAGAAGCTTTTAGCTCTTCAAAAGGAAGCTTGTGAACATCATTTGTGATTAGATGATCTTGGTAAAGCCCTGTACAGGATGGCTAATGATAAATATATAGGATTATATGGATTTATTTATGAATTTTATAAGAAGTATTGGGACATGGTTGACCCATATTTATTGTATGTTTATAAGGTTGCAATGGCTTATAGCTCTTTAGGTTCTATAATTAATAAGGGAAATATTAAATTCGTTCCTAAGAAGGGGGATATAGAAGTACTAACCAACTGAAGGCCTATTAATTTACTCAATGTGAGTTACAAAATATTTTTAAGGCTTTGGCCTTACATATTAGACCTCTATTGCCAATTATTATCCACCTTGAGCATATTGGATTTGTGTAGAGTAGATATATTCTAGATGATGTAATTATTGTTTGGGAGGGCATGGAATGGGCTAGAGCCAATCAAAAAGATACTTTTTTCATCAAGATTTATTTTGAGAAATCCTATGATAGGATTGAATGGAATTTCATCCTTACCATGCTTCAAGCTCTTGGTTTTGGGTCACACTTTTTGAGCTTGATTAGTATGCTTTTTGTAGATGCTTCAGTTGTGCTTACTTTGAACAATTGTTAGTCTAAATCAATTGGATTTTTCAAATATATCATATGAGGTTGTACTTTAACTCCTTCTCTTTTCATGTTGGTAGTTAAATGTTTTGGATACTTCTTGCTAACCAAGTGAGTCAAGGTAATATTAAGGGTATTTCTTTACCTGGATAATATTCTCAACTCATAAATAGACATTTTACAGATGATTCTTTTTCAACACTTCATGAGGATGAATGCTCTGTCAAACAGGCACTATATTGCATAGATATTTTTTACAAAGCATTAGGATCTAGCATTCAATTAACACCTCATACTATAGGTAATCCTCATTGGACCTTCCAAGCTATCTTGAAAGCTTCCATAGGGTATTGGATCCAACCAGGGGATATGTTTGAATTCCTTGGAATCCAATTTGCATTCCAAAGTTCCCCTATTGTCTTGTGGACTTATTTTTTACAAAAATTAGAGAAAAAAATTTCCTTTTGGATCACCAAAAAACTTACTCTAGCTGGTAAGTTTTAGGTGTGTTCCAAAATTATTGTTACTACTCGTGTATTATTCATCATGTTGTGTCCCTTCTCAAACCTGCTATAAAAGTTTGAAAAATCTTTTAAGTGATTTTCTTTGGGCTAACTCATCACATAAACAAGGGTTTCATCGAGTTGCCTAGGATATTTATTGTTTTTCCAAAAAATCATGAGGCATGAGGCTACATGATTGTTAAAGACAAGGTTTTGCTTTGTCTGCTAAATGGATTCTTTGAGACTTAAGTGGTTTTGAAGCTTTGAAAGTTCTAATTTGGCACTGCATTTCCACTAGTTTACCTCTTGGAAGGAAGGCTTGGAAAGGTATGAATTTCTAATCCCTCATGGTTTCTCCTATCCTAGTTAAACTTTAAGGCCCTTTTATCATTCATATCATATGGAGGGCTTGGGAGAAAATTAAGCCCTAGTTGATTTGGCTAGGGGATGGGCATTAGAAAGGTGCTTCTATTTACATTTATAATGTTTGGTGGTCACCTTCTATTACTTTTCAAGGTTCCCCTCTTACTTCTTTGCAATGGATTAGGGTTATGCATAAGGGGTTGGACTCAAAATGTACTTGTAAAAAAATGGTGAATCCTAATTGAAATCAAGGTGAATCAAGGCAAATCCTAAGCAAATCAAATCAATCATATTCACACCAAAATTTGGGGCATTTGAATCCCTAAAATGTAAGGTCATATTTGGGAAAAATTTTGACCTATTAAATTACCTTATAACTTCATATAAAAACAACCATTATATCAGGTTCAAAACAAGCTTTCCAACAAGTACAAATATGCCTATGTTTGGATATTTATTGTGGTAAATTGACCCTAAGAAAAGATTGGTTTTAAAAATTTTAGACGAATGGGCTGACATCGAGGGTCCTCATATTTTACAATTTTGGAAATTTTAATATTCTTCCAATTTGTGAATATTAGCCACTGTGCATAACCCTACAATGGAATCATGCTCAACGATTCTTTAGGAAAGGGATATCAATAGTGGCAGACTTTTTTTTGAGACATTCTAGGGATTGGATCCCATGGGATGATTTTAGGAGATTATTTGGTCTGCAGCCAAATGATAAGAATAATTATGACACTATTTTGGATTGTATCCCATTTTCTCTTTTTTCTATGATCTATAGACATTCTCAAAAGCCTTGGTGGTCTTATTGGGGATGGTTTAAGAAAAACCCGCTTCTTACTTACAAACCTAAGTTAGGGCATGCTTGGCTTACTCCCAATTTCCCTATGGCTCAAAGACTCAATGAGTAGTGGGATCTTCTTTTCACTCAGACTCATTGAAGTCTAATATTTAAAATGGCTTGGGCAGGATATATTGAACCCAAACAAGCTTTCTTTACCTAGAGATTATTATCCTATGATCTTCCTCTTGGACAAAGATTAAAATACGTTGGAATAGAGAATCCTTCCTACCTTTTTGTGGTGCTCCAAAGGACTCCCTTATATTTTTTGGCAATGTAGGAAATCTCTAATCGCCTAGGATTGGCTTGAGTCCTTCTTTTTACCTCATTTGGCTAGTTTATTCACTTGGCATCATGCTTTGCTTGGTGACACACTATATTTTTCCTTTCCCTTGTTGGAAGTGTGGAAAATTCTTCACATCATTATGATATTTCATATTTAGAAAACTCATAACAGAGTTTTCTTTTCTTAGCAGCATAGTTTATATGATTTCTCAATTACTGATAAGTGCACAATTTATTCTGATTTTTGGCTCCAAATTTTAGTTCAAGTGGAGAAATTATATATGGAGGTGGAGCATCTTCATGCTCTTATGCAACACTGGGGTAATGCCCCACATATGGTCACTTGAATACCTTCTACAAATCTTTATTGGTCTTGCAAAGTTTCCCAATTATGCTTTCATTGGTGACTTCCCTCATAGTCTACATAAAGACATTGGTCTCAGTCGTCTCCTATTTATCGAACCCAAGGTAACATTGGAAATAGTACATCTCATCATGGTAGTTGATGGGATATTTTCTAGGTGGAGATAGACCCAATTGTTTTTTGAGGAGATCTCATTCCCACGTGCCCAATAACTTTAGCTAATGTAGTGGGCAAGGGTGTATATGATGGCATTGATGGCTCTGATACAGGATATAATGTTCTCACACCTATGGAGGATGGGTGGATAATTTCCATTCTTTCTAATACCGGTTGGCAACATATAGAGGGTGAGAGACATTCACATCGTGAGCATACCCTCCATGATTGACATGATTTAATGCATGTTTTTTCGTGTTGTGGTTGGTGACGTGTTTAACCTTGTTTTTTTTGTTTTGAGTAATTGCTTCCTAACTCAAATTGAGTTAGTGTGATTATCTATTGGTGTGTGTTTATCTACTTTTTTTTTTCTATTGTAAAGACTTGTATTTTTAAATTAATTAAAATTTAGGCCTTTACATTAAAAATAAATAAATTTCTTTGAGGAGGTGAATGTTTCAAACCACTAAATTTCCACACAAATATAAACTAAATAAGATTTATGATGATAACACCCACAATAATAATTTTTGTATATGTTAAATAAATAAATAAACTTAAAAAAAAAAACTTATAATCATTAAACCTACTCTCTAGACCCCATGAAAATGATTGGCAATTCATAAAATGATATCTATGATTAATATTATCATGGATAAGTATCTCTAGACCCCATGAACATGATTGGAAATTCATAAAATAATATATATGATTAATCCTATCATGGAGAAGATATCTATGATTAATCCTATCATGGAGAAGTTTCAACTTTTAATTGTATATAAGAGTGTGTGTTTTTTGTTTTTTTTACATATAGAATGTAGATATAGATAGCGAACATCGTAACAAGGATATAACATTAAAAAACCTAAACCCTATAAGAGTGAACTCCTTTTAATTGTATATAAGAGTGTGTGTTTTTTTTTTTTTTTACATACATATAGAATGTAGATATAAATCGTGAACGTCGTAACAAGGATCTAAGATTAAAAAACCTAAACCCTATAAGAGTGAACTCGCGACATCATTAGTATCTCAGTTTGATTGAGGTACTTTATTTATTTAAAGTTGACACTTGCCCATTGATTGATCTGATTTTATTTGAGTAGAAGAGGAGCAATAA
The DNA here is from genome assembly GCA_028583015.1 of Wollemia nobilis. Taxonomy (NCBI): domain Eukaryota; kingdom Viridiplantae; phylum Streptophyta; class Pinopsida; order Araucariales; family Araucariaceae; genus Wollemia; species Wollemia nobilis. The sequence goes on along the minus strand of JAQPPZ010005288.1, from coordinate 352,893 downwards.
CTAGTTAATATCATGACTTAAAGTTACTTTGTCTGAGGCATTTTTAAAATGAAATTTATAAAAAATGTCAAGAGTAAATGAGGTCTTTGGATGTTTCAAAATTAAAGAATGATGCCATATTTTTCTACATATGATAATTTTAAGGACCTTTTTTAAAGTGACAGAATATAATAACTATTTAAAAAATTTCTGAGAGAAGGCTTGAATGTCCAAATTTGTTTTTTTCCTTTCACATTCACTAAATTTCAACACTATTTCTTTAAAGATTGCGCTTTCCCGCCACATTATACGAATCAAGATGTTTTTCACAGGGAACAGGACTATGTTATTCAACATTGGAACAGGACCATTTGATGGATGAAGCAATGATAACAACTTGGATGTTGTGATTCCCATGTTAGGGCATTGTCAATAGCAGTGCAACCTTTCCTGTTTATTGATCACATCTGATTTGAACAATACTACTAAAAAAACATAATATTCTTGGACCAAATGAATTATTTTTGTCTTGCCTTGCCCATAATATTCTTAGACCCAAAAGAAAAACAAAGTCTTAGAAGAGGTCTTCATGTTATGATTCACTATATAAAAAAAAGGGATTCTTGAAGTGAGCAACTTAATCAATAATAGTAGAAACTATTAACCATCAGAGAAGAACATAAATATCCAAGACAAGATAAAACACAACATATAACGTGGTTCACCCAACACCAGTCCTTTGTATTAACACCAATACAATATTTGAAGGGAGTAATCCTACAACACAACCAGCTGCAAATTCCTCTTCAAAACACCAGTAATTCCACACAATTACTCTAATAGTAATTCAACATGCAAACACCCTTGCATCAAGCTCTACACCAAACTTTCTTGTCTCTCTACAAGAGATACATAATCCTATGCACTTCCCATAAACAAGATACAATCCTCTCTACCAGAGGTATTACATAAATAGGGAAACCCAATTACATGCATGCTAAAAACAAGCATCCTATAATTAACCCAATCCCCACTTAAGACAATGTTTTTTTATCTTTAAATCTATTTTTTTTTATCTTTTTTGCTTTCTTGGTTTTTTGCTTTTCTTTTTTCTACAGTTAGAAAAAACTTAATTTTAGCCAATATCAGGCTCCACAACCTAACAATCTCCCACTTAGAGATTGATCCACAACAACTCTACCATTGTTGCATCTGCAAAATAACATCTTTAATCCAAACAAGGAATTTCAACTCCTCCAGATTGTTGTAACCATACTCGAAACCATCACACTAGACTAGTGTCATCCACACACTTTTATCCTGTGATAAAAAAAACATAAAATATCTCTACCACAAATCAGTGATAATAGCAACATCCTAAGAATTACTTTGTATCATGGTGAATCAAACATCACCACCATGGAAAGATCTACATACTATGGATGACCCATAGCATGCACACACAAAATATGGCTTTGCCACTAGATTTGAAAGCACACTCCCCGATTGTGGAATTACCTTCCAACTTAGGGACTTCAGGTTGCAATGATCCAAAGCTATAACCATATTATGTGTTCCATCTTGAAAAATCATACATTAAATCTTAAGCCATGTCTATATTCCTAGACATGTCTCCCAGTTCCCACTACTTGAGAACTCTCTGGTCCTCCAATGTCAATATCAAGACCAGCCATATCAGAAAGTGTCAAAATTTCACTCATTAGATTCACATCTGACCTTTCTCCTCCATCTCTATCCCAAGACCAGCAATCCTTTTTTAGGTGCCCCTTCTTGCCACAATGGTGAGAAACCATGGTCCTTCTGCTCTCGCTGCATAACGCCTAGAAATTATTTATCGTCTTTGACGTCACACTGAACAACTCCATCACAGTCCTTCACAAAAGAGCTCCGTAGTTACTTTCTGCCAAATGGAACAAACACCTTGAACTTCTCTTCTTCTGCCATAGCTCCCACTCAAGTCAAGCTCCCACTCAATCTTGAATCCCAACCTCGCTCTGATACCAATTGTTAGGATTCACTATATAAACAAAAGGGATTATTGAAGCAAGCAACTTAATCAGTAATAGCAAAAACTATTAACCATCAGAGAAGAAGAACATAAACATCCAAGAAAAGATAAAACACAACATATAATGTGGTTCACCCAAAACCAGTTCTTTGCATTAACACCAATACAATCTCTGAAGGAAGTAATCCTACAATACAACCAGCTACAAAATTCCTCTTCAAAACACCAGTAATTCCACACAATTACTCTAATAGTAATTCAACATGCAAACACCCTTTCATCAAGCTCTACACCAAGCTTTCTTGTCTTTCTACAAGAGATACATAATCCTATGCACTTCCCATAAACAAGATACAATCCTCTCTACAGGAGGTATTACATACAATCCTCTCTACCGGATGTATTACCTACAATCCTCTCTACCGGAGGTATTACATAAATAGGGAAACCCAATTACATGCATGCTAAAAAAAAGCATCCTATAATTAACCCAATCCCCACTTAAGACCATGTTTTTTAATCTTTAAATCTATATTTTTTATCCTTTTTGCTTTCTTGGCTTTTTGCTTTTCTTTTTTCTACAATTAGAAAAAACTTAATTTTAGCCAAGATCAGGCTCCACAACCTAACACTTCATCTGTTTGACGAACAAGAAATACGTGTCTCACTCTTTTGTTCCCCGTTTGAGACTGGATGCCTTTTTCTTTCCTTTTGGTAATGTCATGAATTAAATTATAAGTTATTTATAATTTAAATGGGACACAATCCTAATATTTTAGTGTAATAGTTTAATCTCATTTGGATCTTCTATGATCATGATTATAGAAAATGATGACAAACATATATATATTTTTATATAATTATAGCATATATGTTGAATCCTGGTTTCACTAATAGAAACGATGCATGTAATTAATATTCAATATGTTTGGGTTATGCCAAAATTATAAATTCTTAATTTCAAGTATTTTCAGTTTCATTCAAAGGTCAAAAATTGAGTGCAAAATAGTAATATACACTTTTGTACTTTATGATCAACAATCATATTTATAAAAGCCATTTTGGGTATTATCCTTTCACTAATATGTACATATACATATTGATGTAGTATTGATGTTGTACTAAAATATAATATTAATGAGCATTTTAGTCATAAGTTCCTATAGAATACTACCATAATGTTGAATGTCAACTTTTTGAAAATATAAAATTAAGTAATTATTGTTAAATATTTTAAAAAATAGTTAATTATTTAAATATTTATTATAATATTATAATCAAGTGGTATTAGCTCAACTAGTTATATTCCTCAACATTTTAAGGAAGAGATCTAAGTTCAAATTTTGCCAAAGGATACATGGATACTATCCAAGCTTTGTTGCAATACCATTATGTGGTCATGATGTAATATAGGTGGGGTCCATTTCAATCCCATATAATCCATTGGAAAAACATATTATAATATATATTTGGATATGCTCTAATATATAATCATAGATTAACTATATGTTACACATATTACATTAACAAATATAATATAAGTTTAATATTTGTGTAATAAACAAAAAATACTATACAAAAATAAGTATGAATTTTAATATGATTCAATTTATGCATTCATACATATCTTAAAATATAATCATACATGTTGACCTAATATAGTGGTTAAGATCATCCTAGTTGATATTCATATAAGTTTTAATGAGAGGGATTAGTAGTCACCTTGATATCCCTAGCATGTGTGGAGGGTCTCAAACACCATCACTAGCACTACATCTATCTCTACTATCTCCACCTTAACTATCATTTTAATCCCCATCATTATCTTGATCCTTAATAGATGTATTAGATATAAAAATAGAGAACTCTCCTTGTGTTCTTTAACTATCTCTTCTTATAACTCTTTGATTTAGTCACCATCCTCTTCTTCATTAAATATAATATTCCTTCCATGATATAGTCAGTGTCCAATACCCATTTGAAATGATAATGAAAAATAGCATGCATTTACATAGAGAGTAAATCAAATTAATTGAAAACCTTAATGTAAAAATTTAAATATAACTTCAATATTAAATTGCATACCTTTGGGTATCAAGTTGCATTAGCTAAATTGGTTAGATTCCTCAACATTTCAAAGAGGAGACCTTAGTTCGAATCTTATCAAATGATATATGGATATTATCCAAGCTTTGTTGTATATGTAATACGGTGACTCATTTCAGTCCCATATAACCCATTAAAAAAAATGCATACCTTTGGATAGATCCCTTGTTATTGGTCCACTTTGTAAAATTTATGTGTCCCATATCTCTTAGTATTGTTTTCTATGAGAAGTAGATTATTTAATGCCTCTTCCTATGTGCTAAAAATATGTTTTTTATTAATCATACATGTAATTTATTAGTTGGATTTTCATGTGGGTTATAATATTGGTGATACATATAAACAACATCATATGCAAGTCTATAAGTGCTAATTTATATTTTAAAAATTTCTATATTAGAAGAGGACAATTCGTAGCTATACTAGTAACAAAGAAAAATTTATATATAGAATATCTTAAAATGCCACATTTGATATAACAATGAAATCCAATTGCTCTAACATAGTATTTTATACTTTCCTAAATAAAAACTTTTATTTTGTTCCAAAAAAATATAAAATTTTCTACAAAAAATCTCATTAGTAGTTCATAAAAAAAGCCTCTTTAGTATGAGGTTCTTTCATGCAAGGTTGATATTCACTTAAAAAACTTATTTTCATCTCTACCCAAGATCTAAACATGGTTACCAATATTATTTTAACAATTAATGCATACTTGTAAGTATACAAATCTATCAAGAGGAAACTCATTTGTCCAAAGGTTATGATGAACATAGTTTATTCTATTAAGAATAAAATCTATGTAGAAAAGCTTTATTTGAATATTAACCATGTTCCACTCTTGGATAACAAAAGCAACCATGCTATTAGAGTTTGCATGAGTGTAGCCATGCTCAAAAAAAGATAAGTTAGCTATCCAAAAATGGACTTTATAACAAGAAGGTTTGTTCAAACATTACCTAAGGTCAAAACTTGGGTATCAAAAACAATGAATTCCAAAGCTAAACTTACTTAGTATGTGATCAATTTATGTGAGGCTAAATTTATATAAGGCAAGGTTCATTTGAAATAGAATTATCTTGTTTAGGGAAAGACTTATTTAGTGAAAATAATTTCTTAATGAAGACACATTAATAATTATGCATTTAAAATAATTTTCCTTTTTCTTTAACCAAATTTGACCAAAAATAAGGATAATTTTCTTTGCCCCCACCTAAGACTTGTTAGGTTTGAATTTCAAGTGATGTAATAGCACTTCAAAAATAGTTATTAACCTAAGGTTTAATTTATGGTTTGAAATACAAATGTGAGGTTAAAGTGTGGACGCATGTCAAGTATGGAGTCTACACACATTCTAAAATTAGGTGCACATATCTAGAATAACTATAAATTATATTTAAGCATTTTTATGAGTCCCAAATCCATAATGTGGGATGCTCAAATTTCAAAATTTAAACTCTAGGGCTCGATATTAAAATCCTAAATATTAGGAGTCTGAATGTAAAACTTTGGTTATTTGTTGTTCAAGATTCAAAGTTTCAAAATTCCATCATCTTTCTAAGGTAAAGAAGTTTCGTCATTTACATGGTTAGTTTCGCTCATAGTTTTAGCCTAATATTTTATTCAATAAAAATAAATGACAAGCCATCCAAGATAATGTTTTAAATCATTTATCTATCCTTTTTAAACTTGAAAGCACAAAATACTTAGGCAATGAAAGTTTTAGTCTCATCGATGTACCTTTGCAAGGGTATAAAAGATTATATCTTGGAATAAAAATCCTAAAAAATGATAGCTACATAAATATTTTAGAGTTAAATCAATATAAACATATAGCATTTCAACTAATTATGCGATGATTTAGAACCAAAACCTCAAGACCAATCCATTAAAGGTTAAAATACAAAAGTCGATGCCCAAATATTGAAAACCTAAATGGTAGATTCATTGAAATGATATTGTTGTTCTAAACATATATATGAAATTTAGCCCATATGCAACCACTTGTTAGTATATCATTGATGCTATGAATTTTTAAGAACAAAGTGCCAAAGAGTAAAGGTCAAAAGTTGAATCTTAATGTTCATTAGGATGATATTGTTAAATATGTAGGGATAGGAATATGGGCTCCAAGTGGTTGGCCCATTATAATGGAACCATTAATTTATTGTAAGTAGCAATTATTAGCAATGATGAGTTAGTAACGATATAACAATTACCTTATTGTAAGTAGGAGTTATTAGGGTGAGGAAAAATAATTCTATATAAAGGTATGAGTGGAGAAGAGAGTGATATCAAGTATTATTTGTATTAGTCTTGGCTCATGGAGCTTAGAGATATTGTGGAATGATTATTTTCTTAAGAAATACTTTTGGTGTTGTCCTACATCAAGGGTATTATCTATCTCTATTTTATTGTGTGGATTGTTATTATGGAATTTATTTGTCGATGCATGTTTGATATTTTTATATATTGGTGAATGATTTATTGTTAACAAGAATTGAGGTTCATAACAAATAGGAACAAAGTAGGATTTTTGACAAAGTGAGGTTGTTTTTACAAAACTAGGGCACATTTTTTTAGAAAAATGGCTCATGTTATGGGGGCTATGTATTTTTGAAAATGTCATTTTTAGAATATATTTATTCCAACATGTAGATCATTTTATGTACTACAAAAGTTACTGGTCATTTGTTAAATTTTAATAAGTATTGAAGGACTCATGAATGTTTGAAGTTGGGCTATAATGTTGTTTTCTAGCCATGTGATTTTTTTAAAGGAACAAATTCATAGATTTTATTTAGATATTATTATAAAAATATTTTTACACCATTGTGTAGATTTTTTTATTAGTACAAAAATGATTGGTCACTTTTTAAGTTGTGATAATTATTAATAGAGTTACAACTATTTGAAGTTGGGCTATTGATGTTGTTTTTAGGCTATATAGAAATTGGTCAAAAGAGAGAAAAAATATTTCTCTCAATTTGGGTAAGCCAATTAGTTGTCATTTGTTTTGTTTTGAACAAAATCTATATATTTCATTGTTTGAATAAAATAAATAATTGATATTTAAAAATAAAAATATTTTTGTAAATTTCCAATTATTTGAAACCCTAGCATGTTGGGGAGAATCGTTTTTATTTCGGGTTGAGGTCATGGAGTTTTCAATAGTCACTGGAAGGGATGAAAGTGACACTAGGGAGTGGTTGATGAATTAGAAAAAAATATTTAAACTTTTTTGAGTTGGAATGAAAAATAAGTTTTGTGATTCCTTGTGAGGCGAAGCTTCAATTTAGTATGTGAGAATTAGAGTAGACCATATTTATTCTTACATATTTGAAGAATTTGAAGTTGTATTTTTAAGAAAGTAGGGATTGGAGGAAAAACATAATAATATATAGGATGAAAGAAGCACATATTTGGTGTTAGATAAGCCAAGTAGAGATGAAGAAGAATTGTTTAAATTTTAAAAATATATTTTAGAGGTTTATGGTTGCATCCAGAGGGAAAAGTGTTATTATTTCTATAAAGTTAACAATAGATGTAATTTCATTAATATTGCTTTGAATAAGATAACATAGGTTCATGCAAAAAAAATTAAATAAATAAAGCTTGAAGGTAAAAATATTTAGATTTTAAGAACTAAATATTATCATGGATAAATATATTTTACATTTATATTTTCATGCTATTAATATGGATGATATGGATGAGAAGTGTCTAGATGTCCCATGTCATTGACACACATGATTTTCCTAGAAAGTGATCTATCTAGGAGCCTTTTTCCTTTATTGTTATCTACTACAAGCTCTATGATTATTGTTAGGATTTTGGGAAACTAGTCGAGGATGCTACAGGTTCTTGTGGATGTTTGTATAGGAGTTTTGACCACAAATTCCTCTTACCAAGGTTGGATTTGGATATCTATGATCCTTGGATATGACTAGTCAAGGCCATTGCATCCCTTAACTAGCCTTGTCTTCAAAAATGTTTGACCACCTTCGAAAGTGGTTGGTCCTCTTTGACTTAGCCAAATTTGGTCTTAGTATAATACCTTTATTTATTTGGCTATTCTTTACATTATAGATATCAAAATTTCCTTGTATCAACAAAATTGATAGTCTAGCAAAATGCTAGGGACTATCTATGTGGAGGCTTTCATCGGTCCATATTATTGGTGCCTCATAAAATTTTGCTTGTAAAATTGAGGACCAAGATAGCTTTATCCATTGGGTAATGGATTCATATTGCACCAAAAATTATTTAAAGAAAAGAAATTAAAACTAGTTGATATATACTATTATTGGCCAAAGTTGATTAGGATTGTTCTATCCATATTAGCTAATAAATTTTGGATTTTATAAGCTTTATATGTTGTATATATACACACAACCTGGCAAGATATCCTACCAACTGTTCTTTTTTTATATATTTATGATACAAATTGGCACATTTTTTTATTTGTGCAACGTGTTACCTATGATGGTCATTTTCCAATATTGACAAATTTTGGCTATTGATCATTGCTTTCTCACATTCATTGTAAATATAACCCCTATATTTTTCTAGGGTCTATTACCTATGGGGTCATACCCTTTATGCCTCCTTGGCCTAGCTTCTTCTTCATCCCAATGTAGTGGGTTGACCTTTTTGAAGTCATGTGACCAAATCTCCTTATCAGAGAAACATTTAACAATATCTTGTTGTTGCAATAGGTCATCAAATGCGTTCTTTCTAAGGTCCTCCTACAATAACAGTCTAGCTACCCTCATTTTATGGAATCCTTGCTTTGGAGTGGTTAGTAACTACTAACTTCCTAACCTTCCATCATCATAAAAATATGCCCCTCCTTAGATGTAGCAATAAATTCCACCAAAAAAAACCTGGTTTCCCTCTAAAATCCTTTGGTAACCTCCTTAGAGTAGTGATCACCATCCATCTGTTCCTCCCTAGGCAATTCCAAAATGAAATTATCCTCATTCATTTTATTTTATTTGATAACTTTATGAATGTAGTCCTAGTTTTTCAAACAAGTCGACCTCCTCAACATAGTCCAGATCATCCTCTAGTAGGTTAACCCTTTCTTATTTATTTTTCTCAATGTGGAAGGGTGATGGATTTTCCACGTAGATCTTGAAATTTTTTGACTTTTTAAGGCATGACCATATGAGAATAATCTAGCGATAAATATCCCCCTTGTTTAGCAATTAACTCTCTAGATAAGAACAAACTAAAGTATGTTAGAAGATCCACCATGACTACCTCTTGAATAATTTTTACCCCTAGGATCTTGTGTAACACCATTGGTATGTCCTTGAGCACCTCAACTAAAGAAATATATGGGTTGATTAACTGTATTTCCATTGTCATTGCATTGTACAATGCCTTTGGCATGATAGTAGTGGTTTTTATAGAGGATCATGTAGTTGTGTACTATCCACCCCTCCATTTGCAAAGATATATAGATCGAGGGAGGCTAGATCTTACCCATACTAGGGATTTTTTAGTCTTGCACCAAATTTATGTTCACTAGCTTCTCTTCTTTAGGATTGATGTCTTTTAGAACTAATCTAAGCATATTTATCTAACCATGGATTAGCAATGCATCATACATGTTTGCCTTGAAAGGAGTCTTCTTGAGCTCTTGAATAATACTATATTCAATCACTCTCAACAAATTTTGATCCCTTTGGTCAGGTTTATTGAATCTTCTATAATATTTATCAATGTCTTCGAACCATTTCCATTTTATCATAAAGGGATACCTTAGACTTCTTAGCAATTATTACTTAGGATACTCTTGGATGGCCTCATTTTTTTTTTGGTTTTGGCTTTGCTAGATTTGGCCTTGGATGCTCTTTTGTTTATTCCTTGTAACGTTGAGAAATGGAATATTATTACAAATATTATTTGATCTAGCTCCTCTTGGGTTTTGTTATGGGATTTTTTTGTAAACCTTGTTCTATGTAGTCCCTTATAAGTTTTGTTATGGTATTTTGTTGCAGAGCTTGTCTAATATGGACCCTTCTAGGTTATTTTATCAAATTTTATTACAAAGCTTGTCCAATTAGGTCCCTCTTAGGTTTTTATATGGGATTTTATTGCAAAGCTCATTCGATTTGGTACCTCCTAGGTTTTTTTGTGGGATTTTGTTGCAGAGCTTGTTTGATTTGATCTTGGATGGGTTTTGTTGTAGGATTTTGTTATTTTGTCAAAGTATGATGGAGTAATTATTTGCTAAAAATATTGAAGATTTAATGTGACAAAATGTATTCAAGTTTTGGAATTTTTTGTGATTGAAATAAAAGGAATATTAATTGTGGGTTGTTGCTATAAAAATGTATATGAATATTTTAGTATGTATTGACTTTTTTTGTAAGAAAATAATTGAAATGTAATACTAGATAGGCTAGTTTCGGCTTGCAAAAGGGTTTGGGCCCTTTCAAAAACCTTGTATTACCAATATAAAAATAATTAAAATAAAAAAATAAAATTTAAATATATTTTTATTATAAAAACTATACATTTGTCTTACTTATTATTGACCATTCATTCAATAAAACAATATTTACTATAAGGGGACAACATAATGGTTTGAGCTTTGGATCTTCTTTAGAAGGTCCAAGGTTCAAACCATTGCGTAGGAGAGTGTGTGAGGGGGTGGGTGTGTGATGGCTATGTGTTAAATTCCCTATTAATAAGTGTAGCTCTCGATTCTATGAGGGGTCATTTTTGGGAGGATACTGCTCAGCCCTATGTGCCAATAATGAAGATTTAAGATTTATCACATTACCTAATTAATAGATATAGGTTTTATATTTTTTATTTATACTTTAAATATCATTCCCTATTGATAAGTGTATCGCTCGGCTTTACGAGGGATCATGGTTGGGAGGAGAATGCTCAACCCTATGCATCAATCATAGAGATTTATCACATTACATAATTAATATATAAATTTTATATTTTTTATTGATACTGTAGATATCATGTTCCTCATTTATAACTATACAAATCATAGTAAGTAAATATTGAAAAATAAATTAAATTAACTAAAATTTATTTATTTTTTATTTTTTTTTGCATTCAGTTAATGTGAGAAACTCTTACGACCCATATGAAAATTATCACTATAATTGTAAAATTACATATTATTACAAAAATATTATAATAACTCAACTAGTCCATTTTTTTTTTCAACTAGTCCATTTTCACTCTAATAATGTTTTTGAAACTAATAAATGGATAATTGAAAAATATAAATTGCATTTGAAATTATTTTTATATAAAATTCAATGAAAGAAATATATTTATCTCTAAAAAAGAGACCCTAAAAAATACAATATAATTTTTTATTATATTAATATAGTTTAAAATATGTATAATCAAATTAAAATACATTTTTGCAACCTTATTTTAGTTGGTAATTAACTAAAGAATAAACAAGGTATGACAAGAACAACACAATGGTTAGGACTTTGGCATTTTTTTGAGGATATTTAAGGTTTCAAACCACAACATACCTAGAAGGAAATAGACTAGATAATATTTATGATAGTAACACCCACACTATGTTACTGATTCCCTATGTATTAAATAAATAAATAAACTAAAGAATAAACAAATAATTGTTAAATCTACTCTCTAAACCCCATGAACATGATTATATGGCAATTTAGATAGATTAGATAAGGTTTATGATGGGAGCACCCACAATGATATTAAGGCTTCTTTATATATAAAATAAATAAATAAACTAAAGCACAAACACACAATTATTAAATTTACTCTCTAAACCCATAAACATGATTATATGGCAATTCATATACGATATCTATGATTAATCCTATCATGTAAAATTTCAAAACTTTTAATTGTATATAAAAGTGTTTTTTTAATATATATATATATAGATCTTGGTATGTTATTAGATTGTTTTTTGTTTGGTCGATAAGATACTATAGCATTAATACCGGGTTTTACAGGTTGACCCAAAACCTTTTACAAAAATCAGCCCAGGGTTGTTGATGAACATGTCCTTACTAAGGATCCTATATATGTAAAATCTACATGTCGCCAAAGCCATTACATCCGGTAAGGCACATAGCCTATTATAAAAAAGAAACTTCCCATACAAAATTTTGGGTATACCCCGAGAAAACACACCTACATCATAATTACAAAAAAAAAATAAACAGACACATATCCCTTCCTTGAAACAGTGGAGAAACAAAAAGTTGCAGACACACATAGCAGAGTACTGAAAAAACTCCCACAAAATCTATATTGACAGTTACTCTTAATAATTATTTGGTAATTGCTTTCTTCCGTATATGACATGCTTTGGGACCACATCCTGTCTTGGCCAATCAGCCTTGGAGAAGTGAACCTGCTAGCTAGATTTATGGTGGTGGCTATCTGGTGGTCCATGTGGCTTTAGTTTGAAGTCTTATATTGTCATTTATTTTCTACCCTGTGATTATCAACCAACCTCAAATTAATAATATGACTAGGAGCCATGTTATCTGACATGTGACTATCCCCATTAGTCTTTGTGGTATTTCCAAGAAACATCCACGAAGACTGAAAGATCGAATAATTTTTATTGTGAGTCCATTTCAAAAAAGAGGCAGGAATACTTCTAGCCTTCGAACTTGCAGTGCCTTCCCTATTGGTAAATTTGACTATCAGTCTTGGTGTTCTTGTTGACTAAGTTCCTCTACTTCACTCGAGACATCGTGTTCTCATTTGAAAAGTTCGTCACCATCGACACCCAAATTGCCCAGCTTATTAGTGATTTTGTTAGCTTCCCAAAAAACATGTTGGGCTTTTCTATCATGTCTTCCCTAGAAAAGGATCCTAGCTTCTTCAAAAATTGTTTTAATCCTCCAAGGAGGTGTTTTCCAATTATTGAGGAGATTTATAACATGCATAGAGTCTCCTTCTACGATCAAATCGCCTTCTATGTCTTGGTTCATTTGAAGGCCTCTCCACATAGCTCTAGCTTTAGCTTCGTTGTTCGTCCTTGTTACCAAATATTAGGAAAATGCAAGCATCATATTCCCATTATGATCTCGCACGATGCCACCAGCACCTACTTTTTTAGGATTGTCCTTAGCCGCTCCATCAAAATTAAGCTTAAACCAACCCGTAGGAGGTGGGGACCACTTAACATTGGCTTTGGGGTTGACTACCCTAGGCACAGACTCATCTAACAAGGTTAAGGTTAAATATTGAGCAATCGTGGTCTCCTGCAGATGAGTTTTACGACTATCAAAAGGGATAAGGTTCACATTCTCGTTGGCAAAGGATAGGATCCTAGAAATGATAGTTTGATGATCATGGATAGACTCATTAAAGACTCTATGGTTCCTTTCTAACCACACCTACCAAATATAGTGATTGAGACAAATTTTCTACATGTATCTAAGTCTTTGGCTTAAAAATGGGTAAGGCCACTGGATGAAAAAATCAAGTACGATGGATGGTTTAACCCAAGAAATATTGAAGGCCTTAAAAACCCCACTTAGGACAATCAAGGAAAAATGGCACTAAAGAAAAATGTGATAAATGGTCTCCCAATTAGCCCTGCACAGATAACAACGATTAGTGATACAAATGCCTTTATGCATCATATTATCAATGGTTAGAATTCTTCCTTGGATAACCAGCCATGAAAAGATTACAATTTTTGGAATTAAATTTTTTATCCAAACTAAGTCCTTTTGGAGGATAAAATCCTCATCATCAAGCAGAAGCTTGTAAGTTGATTTAACAGTGAACTACCTAGTTTTCATAAGAGCCTAGGTCACTTGATATTCCTTGGGTCTCATGGGGATAAACTGTTGCCCGAGAATGTTACAAATATCATTTGATTCCTCTTGAAATCCCTAAATCCTTATTTGTTTCCACTTCATTCTGCCTATGTACTCAACCATATAATCGAAGGCTTTTTTGCCAATGAGTTCTTCCATGATATCTCTGATTTTGTCTAAGTTAGGATATTGCGTCAGTGGTTCGTCCTTAGCCCACCTGTCATTCTAGTAATTTATCCTCTCACCATTGCCTAAAACCCATATTAAACCTTTTTTGATGATTTCCTTACAATTGAGAATTGCTTTCCAAAAAGCAAAACCTCTGATTGGAACTGAGTCACTTAGAAATTCCATATTTTGAAGATATTTTCGTTTGATGATAGTTGTCCATTCATTTTCTTCACCAAAAATGAGGTGCCATGCCTGCTTAGCTAGTAAAGCTAAATTTATATGAGCAATTCTCCTCAGACCTAAGACCCCATTTTCCCTAGGTATGCACACTTTGGTCCATCCTACAAGGTGTATCCTTTTTTTCTCCTCTGATCTAGTCCATAAAAATTCTTTTTGGAGTTTCTCAATTTTTTGGAAAACCTTCACAGGGGCTTTAAAAATGAAAAGGAAATAGACTGGAATTCTCTGAAGAGAGGCCTTAGTGAGGGTCATATTTCCTGCTTGAGATAGAAGATGACCTTTCCATCCAACAAGTTTTTTTGAATTCTTTCAATAACCCTGTCCCACATTGACTCTCTTAGAGAACCAATGAAAATAGGGAGACCAAGATACAAAGTGGGGAGGTTTGCTATATCACACCCTAAAATTTTTGCAATCCTTCCTTACCTCTGAATGGGGGTGTTCAAGAAATATAACTTGCTTTTACTAAAATTAACTTTTTGACCAAAAACATCCTCATAGAGTTTTAGGATGTATTTAATTCTTTTGGACTTAACCACCGATGCCTTAGTCAATAGAAGGGTATCATCGATGAATTGTTGGTGAGAAACAACCCTAGTGAGAGATGTTGCCTTGATTCTTGATATTATCCTTGAACTGTAAGTATTTTTTATGGTTCTTCCTAAATCTTCTACCACAATGATGAATAACATGGGGCTGATAGGGTCCCCCTGTCGAATTCCTCTATGACTTTGAAAGTAACCAGCAGTTGTTCCATTAACCAGAATCGAGAACCATGCTTTAGAAATGCATTCTTTGATCAAATTAACCCATTAGTGGTGAAAACCAAACTTAAGGAGGACAATAATCAGAAAGTCTCAATTTATCCTATCAAATGCTTTGTTCATATCAAGCTTGAGGGCAAAAATAGACCTGTTAGTCTTATGAGCAGAGTGTAGAGCTTCATGAACTGTGATAACTCCATCCAAGATTGACCTACCCTGGATAGAGCTTCATTGGCATGGATTTATGATGTGGGGAAGAACATCTCTCATTCTATTTGCAATGGCTTTAGTTAGGATCTTGTAAGAAACATTGCATAGATTTATTGGCCTAAAGTCAACCATAGATTTAGGGGTTTGCTTATTAGGAATTAGAGAAATATAAGTAGAGTTGAGACCTTTTAGGATATTATTGCATGTTTGGAATTCTCTAACAACAAAAATTACATCCTCACTTACGATGTCCTAAAAATCTTGATATAAACGAAGGGGAAAGTCGTCAGGTCTCGGGGCTTTGTCTAGCTCCATGCTAAACAAGGCTTCCTTAATTTCCTCATAAGAAAAGGGAGCTAGAAGATTAAGGTTTATATCCTCATTTATTATGCTAGGAATGGATTGCAGGAGAATATCTTTGGCATCCTTATTGCACTACGATTCCTAACCAAGGATAGAATTGAAATAAGTTACTGTCTCCTTTCTAATTTATGTTAAGTCCTGATTAAAAGAACCATCTATTTTTTTTAAAAACAATTATCTTGTTATTGCTTTTGTTTCTAAGCGTGGTGACATGAAAAAACTTAGAATTTGAATCTCCATATTTCAACCAAAGTGCCCTTGATTTTTCCCTCCAATAGATTTCCTCACAGGCCAAAATTTTATGAAACTCTACCAGTTTTGTTCGTTCCTCCTACCTAGTATTTTCATCAGCATCACCATGTTGAATCCTCTGATCAATTATCTTCAAACTTTCAACAACCTATTTTTTATTTTCAAAGAGGTTCCCAAAGACCTCTTTGTTCCAAGTTTGAAGCTTTTTCTTAGCAAACTTTAATTTGCCAGCAAGTTTAAAAGTTGCACTGCCCCTAATAGGTTGCTGCCACCACTGAATTAAGTTATCTCTAAAATTGGAATGTTTGATCCACATAGATTGAAATCTGAAAGGTTTCTTGACGGACATAGAGTTAGGGATCTCCAAAAAAATGAGATTATGATCAAAGGCAATTTTAGGAAGGGCTTGCAGGGTAGAATCACCGAACAGAGTTGTAGCCTCCTTTGATAGAAAAACCTATCAAGCCTTTCTTGAATGAGATGACACCCTATACGTCGATTGCTCCAGGCATAGTTTGCTCCTCTATGTTTTACATCCATCAACATGTTGGAGTTCACAAAGTCATTGAAGTCATCCATGCTCCTGGTAGGTGGTCCATTTCCACCCATTTTGTCTGAAGGGTAAATAGGAGCGTTAAAATCCCCATCTAGAATCTAGGGGATATTATAGAAGATTTCACTCAGATTGCCTAAGTACTCCCATAGTAGAGCTCTACCTTTAATTGAATTCGGGGCATAAATATTTGAAAGGATCCACGACCTGTTGTTGTTTATTTCCTTAAATAAAACACTAAGAACCCTGTCATATTTCTGAATAATGGTGCCTTCTACTATTCGGGGATCCCACAAAGTCATAAGGCCTCCAGATGCTCCTCTGGCTGATTTGCAAACCATCTCCCCTTGATTCCAGATTTTTTTTTGCTATTTTTTTGACTGAATCTCATCAGTTTTTGTTTCTTGCAACATGATAATAGTTGGATTCACTTGATTTCTTATTGCACTGACTTCTCTATGTTTGGGCATGCCATTGAGGCCTCTCACATTTCATGAGAGTAACTTCATTTAGATTGTTTGGGATTTTTTCCTCTCCCCCTCCCATGAGGGGGTTTTCCTAATTTTTCGTCTTCAGAACCCAGAATAACCTGTTGAAACAAGGTTCTTTATTTTCCATTGGCAATATCATTATTAGTTTTAATTTTTTTATGCTTAGCATTTGATATTATCCCTCTTCTTTTTTCATTGCCAAAATCTATAGGAGACTTCATAGTGCTCCTGGTTTGTTTAGGACTAAACTGGGGGGAGGCAATTTGTTGCAGAACTGGACTGCCATATTCCTTAGTCTAAAGAGTTTCACATATCTCCACCCCTACATCCAAATCTTCTCCTTTTTTCCTGTATTCCCCTGTTCTACAGAATGGCCCCTCTGTAGGATTCACCTGGTTCCTAGTGATTATGTTAGGGATATGAGATTTTTTGTTTTCCAATGCCTCAACTTTCTTCCTAAGTTCTTCATAATTAGGGTTTGGCTTTGGGATGTCCATTGGGCTTGAAGTATTTTCAGCATTAGGGTTTAAGGATCCTAACTTGGATGGGGATTCTAGAGATCACATATTAGGGTTTGGCTTTGTTATGCCCACGAGGATTACAATAATTTTAGCATTAGCGTTTGAGGATCCTGACTTGGATGGGGATTCTAGAGAGTCATAAAGGTTAGCCTAAAGGTTTTGGGCTTCCATGTCTTTCGATAATCCTCATACTCCCATATTGGATAGAATTAAAAAATTATTTGAAACTAGAGGATTGGAACTTACCCGAGTATTTTGGTTGCCAACAACCTGTTTTTTTCCTTTGTCTTGTTGGGACCCTGCACCCTCTCTTTTATTTTTTTGGTAGACATAGTTTTCTTGATTGAAATTGCCTCTGCCAGGGAAACTCCTCAAATTTCCTCTATCTAGCATTCCCTGCTTCTACTTTTCTCTATTCATTGTCAGGTTAGGGCACTGATTGCATAGATGTCCTTGATTTTTACATTCTGTAGAGAATACCGATCTGTTCTCGTATTATATCGACTATTTTTGATAGTATTCTCCATACTCTAGCTCCACAAACCTTGGCAATTCATTATCCAAATTAGCATTTACATAGATTCGTGCATGAGTCATCCTTGTCTTAGCCAAGGTCGCATGGTCAATGGAGATCAGGTCCCCTATAGTTCTGAATATGCCCTGCAGCCAATATTCATTGAATAATCAAGCGAGGTAGACTTGGGAGATGAACCCAAATAGGTGTAATGTTAATATTTTGCTTTTCAGGGTCGAAATATTCACCCATCGTTTGAGAAAAAGACTCCTTTTGCCCAAAAACCAAGGACCTCTTGTTAAAATATGGTTAGCATCCTCCATATTGTTAAAACGGATAATGAAGAACCCTTGAGTTAGAGTTACCAACTCCAAGCTACCTATCGGTTGCTATTTACCCGTCGCCCAAGCCCTGATAGTCTCCATGTCCGGCCTACCTCCCAAAAACTTGCCTACCAGGGAGAATTCTTCCATTGAAAGAAAAGGGCTCATGGAACTTGTCGGGGCTGAAATTTTATTATTTACTAGAACTAGGGGTGGAAGAGAGAGAACCTCCTTTCTTTTTCCTCTAAGAGTCTCAGCAGAAGATAGCCACTTCTTGGGCCTTGTATTGTCCTTCATATATTTTTTTTTGGGGTCTTTCTGAGGAGGTTCGGGCCCTCGCATGATGCCTGCCTCCAAATCTACCGCAACCTGACCACCTTCCCCTAGAACCTCACTTGATCCATGCTCGAGGTTCCCACCCACCCCTTCTGTACCTGCTCTACCTCTGTCGCCTTGGCTGAGATTCCTGCCTAGAAAATTCAAACCCTCACTCTTGTCGCACCCGCTAAACCTCAGCTCACTCATTCCTCTTGGTATTTCCTTTTCCTCAAAGACTGGAAATACCAAAAGAACCACTTAAGCTAGACTTTAACTTCCTTAAGGAATTAGTATGTTACTAGATTTTTATCTAAGATACCCAAGTTTAAATTATTGCAAAAGTATCAATTTTTTAATTAGATTGGATAAATGAGTTTTGAAAGTATCTGAAAACCTTATACAAAAAGAGTCTAGTTGTCACCCATAGTGATCAAGCAACAAATATTTATAGCCTGTACATTTCCAAAGATTACCAAACACCATCTCCAAAACAATACAAACCATAGATGGGTAAACATACAATCAAATACAATAAGGGCTAACTTGAATCTATGACTAGAAACAAATGAACTACACAAACCATTCACAATACAAATTAAGAACAAAAGAGGAGATCTAAGAAAAAATTTAAAGCCTAATCCCACACAAAGATTTCAAAATTTCATACCACTAGAACCTGCGTAATTCTTATCCTTGTGCTCATTAATCTCCCAAGCCTGTCAGCTCATAAGGGCAAGGATCTCTTACGCATAGGATATTGAAGCTTGCATGGAATTAATGAGATATCTCTAGAGCTTTAGCAAGTTACTTTTCACTGAATTGGAGACCACCACCCCACTATTCTTGGACAAAAAAAATTGAATCTTTCTATTACTACCCTCACCTAGATTAAATTTGTGTTTGTTGGAAGGTGGGAGATACTCTTCATAGTCTTAATCATCAATCAACAACATAGCTTTCCCAAGGTTAGCCACTTTTCCAAGCACCTTATTGAGATTTGGAATAAAAGGAAGTTCACAAGCACGCTTGGAATCCATCATAGCGTTCCCAAGGTTAGCTACTTTTCCAAGCACCTTATCAGGATTTGGAATCAAAGAAGGTCACAAGCATGGTAGGAATACAACCCCCACGCTTTAAGAGAAATAAAGTTATTGTATCGTGATATGCTCTTGGAATTAGCAATGAGAAGAACATTGAATCCAACTGGGAAGGACATGCTCATAGGGTGTTTGGTTTGGGAATTCGGAATAAAAGAAGCTCACAAGCACGCTCTAAGAAGAAGAAGCTAAAAATGTTGTGTTTACCCTAAAAATTCTATCTGCTTGTTGTGGTGTAGTGGTAAAGGTCTTGGGTGCTGGTAGAGGCCAACCCAGGTTCCATTTCCCCTACCTCCACCCTACAGATATATGTCTTAGCTGGGAATGTCCTATGTGCTAGTAGAGGCCGACAAGGCTCCATTCCTCCTATGCCCACCTTGTTGATAGGGGTCCAGGTCCCTCTAAAAATCTTGTGTTTACCCTAAATATTTTTTATCTGCTTGTGTAGCGCAGTTGGTGAAAGTATTGGGTGCTGGTAGAGGCCAACCTAGGTTCCATTCTCTCTGCCTCCATATTGCAGATATACAACATAGCTAGGAATGTCCTATGTGTTGGTAGAGGCTAACACAACTCCATTCCTCCTACACCCACATTGTTGATAGGGGTCCAAGCCTCTCCAAAAATCTTGTGTTTACCCTAAACAATTATCCATAAGGATGGTGTAGCGGTTAAGGCTTTGACCTCTCTTTGGGGGAGGTCCAAGGTTCAAACCGCTACATACCCAGATGGGGATAGGTTGGATGGTAGTGGTCGAGTGAATGTTAGTTGGCTACCCCAGTTTGATGCCCTGAAGGGTTGGAGGTCCTATTGATTGTGCTTTACCCAATGGGTTTAGGGTTTATAAAGGCAGCCTATTCATGGAGTTACCAATTTACCTATGAATAAATAAAAATAGTAGAAGAGGTATTAAAGTTGAATGAAATTCCAACATAGGAATATGCCACTGAAAATTAATAGCTTGTATGAGAACAACATTGCATAAACTGGTTAGAAAGCAAGAGGACCAACTATGCCCACACACATGCCGCAACTCCATGTTAATAGGGATGAGGAGTCCCACATACGCGGGACCAAGGGCTTCCACCTTTAAACCTCCTACCCCATTGGCAAAAAGTTTGACAAGTGTTGAGGCTCTTAAACCATTCATGTCCCGTAACCCAATCAATGTATCAACTTTTAATTGTATATAAAAGTATTTTTTTAAGATATAAATATAGATCATCCTATATTATTAAATTGATATCTAAACTACCCAAGTTCAAATCACAAAAAAGAAATCTGAATTGTAGCCCATAAAACCTAAACCTTTATTGGGGTGAACTCACCACGTCATCAGTACCTCAGTTTGATTTAGGTCCTTTATTTTTGTAAAGTTGACACTTGCCGGTTGATTGATCCGATTTTATTTGACTAGAAGAGGAGCATCTAGTTAATATCCTGACTTAACGTTACTTTGTTACTTTGTCTGAGACCTTGTTAAATTGAAATTTATATACATTGTCAAGAGTAAAAGAGCGTTCTCTGTCTGTTTCAAAATTAAATTAAAGAGGGATGCCATATTTTGCTACACATGGTAATTTTAAGTACCTTTTTCATTATAGCCACATAATAGAATAACAATTAAAAGAATGTCCACATTTATTTTTACTTTTCACATTCACTAAAGTTCAACACAAATTCTTTAGAGATTGTGCTTTCCCACCGATTTCTACGAATAAAGACGATTTGCACGGAGAACAGGACCATGTTATTCAACATTGGAACGGGACCATTTGATGGATGAATCTACGAATAAAGACGATTTGCACGGAGAACAGGACACTTGAGATTGTGCTTTCCCACCGATTTCTACGAATAAAGACGATTTGAACAGGACCATGTTATTCAACATTGGAACGGGACCATTTGATGGATGAATCTACGATAACAACTTGGACGTCGTGATTCCAGGAAGTTGAACACAAATTATTTGCAGATAGTTTTTTCTCACCATTTTCCAGGAATAAAAGACTAGTTGCACGGAGAACAGGACAATAATATTCACATTGGAAAGGGACGATTTGATGGATGAAGCTACGATAACCACTTGGACGTCGTGATTCCCGTGTTAGGACATTGTCAATAGCAGTGCAACCTTTGTCCGTTTATTGATCGCATCTGACATGGAGTGACTTACACCGACTCCTGCTACTATTGCTATTGGTCTTCTTGATTACCTCACTCACAACAATTTAGAAATTTAAAAAGCAATAACAAGACAGGGAGAGAATATTAAATTTTAACACTAAAATAGATGTATTAGTAAAGCAGGAGTTACCAATGTTAAAATGTTTCCCTAAGGAGTACGACTTCTCTAATTTTGAACAGAAAGTCTGATTTACTGTGGGCCACGATTAGAGATAACGTCGGTCGTTGTCTTAAAAATTAAAGTGCACCAAGATAAAAGCACTCACTGCACTTACCTTTTCACGGGAAGTGTCTATTTACCTTCTGCGGGGCTGGCGAAAACGAAATTCCTTCCTTCATGAAATCGCTTGCATTTCCTTTACAACTCCCATTTTAATGTTTATAAAATTGAAGGATTCCCCGGCAATATTGAAAGATATTGCGAGCCCTGTGATTAGATTTATTGATTTAATGTTTTAATACATAATATAAAGGTATTTTTTCCTATGAAAATCATTCAAACTACGAATTTCTATTTTTAGAGCCTTTAGTACATTTGTCAACTACTTTACCCTGTATTTAGAGAAAACAAAGAGTATTAGTTTTCGGCTTTTCTTTACATATTATATAATAAAAAATAAATATTAAATAATTATAAAAATGATATGAGATAAGAATTAATGTATTAGATTTTCTTAACAAAAATAGTGCTACACTAGCAGATGACCCCTTGATATTTCCAGCTTCTCAACCTATTATTATAAAAATTTAAAATATATATATATATATATAAATGGTTCAAGCAGGGCTCTCTCCATGCTCTTAAGACGCTTTCTATCCAGGTCCACTGTCCAATGCCCTTTTAATAAGCTTCCTTTTAAGAGCCTTTTAAATCAAGAGACAGCGCTTGCAAAAAAGGTCGGAGATAGCTTTTATGGGATTGGGAGTTAAAGAGGTATAACCATAATTTAGAATTTTATTTGAAATGTTCTTGTCTTTTCAAAAACCTTGCTATCAAAAAGCTTTTGACTTTCTTTCTTCTTAAAAGATGGTTCTTAATATATATAAATAAAAGAGAATCCATTGCTTCTCTCCTCGAAAATATAAAGATAATCAAACAGCTCTCTTTTAAGATTTTCATTTATTTTTAAAAGGAGAGGGGTCTATTATTTGGTTTGGATTTTTTTAACAAAGGTCACTTTTAATTTAAATCCTTTAATTTTTTTTTGAATTTATATGGTGGAATCGGTAGCCATCACGAATTCGGGTAGGCCATCCAGTTTTTTATGGCCGCCACAATATTCTGCGCTGTCCACCCCAGAAGCCACCACACAGATCTTCGTGTAGTCCGTCCCTATAACCATGCTACAATCATTTTAAATCTTTTACGCCACTGAAAGCACTAGGAAAGAGACAAGCGTTCAGTCCCACGAGGCCCGAGATTTGAACCTTGGACCTTCACCCCCCTTATGGGGTTTGGATGAACCAATTGGTCTACACCTCGGACATTTAAATCACTTAATTTTGAGTTGAGTATTTTTAAATTTAAATTAAACTTAAGTTGAATTCTTTTAAATTTAAAGTAAACTTGAGTTAAGCTTTTTTAAATAATTTTTTTTTGAGCTGAGTTCTTTCAAACTCTTTTTGAGAGTTTTTTTAAACACCTTCAATGTTGATTAGGGCCCTTTTAATTTAAAAATCCTCCATATTTGGAGCTCTTTAAAGCGTATATAAAACGACTCTCTTGTTCCCTTCCTTTTAGAATTGAGCGGAGGAAAAGAAGACAGATTGACAAGTGGATGGGATATCGGTAGAGAGAGCTGAATTGATTCAGAACCAGCCCTTCTTTCCCGAAGGCCAATAGACGACCGTCTCCCGGCCTCGACCTTAGAAAGATAGGGAGAGGAGGGCTCGGGGATGAACGGGAGCAGTCCTAAAAGCGGGGCTCCTGCCCTCTATTTTGGAAAAGGTGATCATAGGTAGTATGCATATTGACCCCTACCTATCTGCATTGAATATTATCTATGCTCTATTATATACATAAGGTTATGGTTCACTGATAAGGGAAGGATAATTGGGGTCATAGTATTTGTGTGGATGCATAGGAAGCAAGACCTTTAAGGCTTATGTAAGCACCCAACCCTTAAATAAGGATAGAAAGGGCCCTCTCTTTCCACTTTTCCATATATAGCCGGGGATAGAGAGCTCTTCAAAAATTCCTCAAAATAAAAAGCCTCCTCAGAATCAAAAGCGAGAGGCCCTCATCCTCATAAAAGTGGGGCCCTCGACCTCCTGATCTCCCTTGTTCTTGGTCCCAAGATATTTTTCATTTAAGGAGCTTTAAATCCTTAAGCCAAGAAATAAAATGCTCTTAGGATTATAGATAGAGAGTGCCTTAAAACCCACTTTTATTTAATGTGGATCAAGTGCTTATATAAGCCTAGGTTGAGCCCTCCCCTTCCTATCTCATTATAAATAAGGTCAAGTTCTTAAATGAGGATAGATAGGAGTTAATCGATATCCTTTAATATCATACTTGGGACCCGGGAGAGAGCGGATAAGGATAAGCACTCACATAAAATTGAAGGCTGATAGGGTGAGGGAGGAACTCTTAAGATGGGGAAGTGGAGCTATACTAGAGAGCCGTGTGATAGGTGGTAACTATCTCGTACGGTTCGGGGGGTAGGCTTTAAAGGGGTCTGATCTGATCAGTGGGGAATATATCACTCCATCGAACATACAGGGAATTGGAGGTAGCATTCTACCGATGTTAAGCCATGGATCGGTTCCTCCAACCCCTTCCCCATGCATCGGTTTTCTATACAATTGACATAAGATTCAACCTGCTACATATTATGAAGGTTTAACAAGCACCATGCTGAATCCCCCTACCATTTCCTTTTCTTTCACTTTAGCCAATATGAGTTCACCTGGTACTAGCAGCTCTATCGGGGAATTTCCCATATTAGTAGGAGCTTTCCAAATCAATAGCTTAGTAGCCACATTAGCAGCGCTTGGGATGATTCTAGGCGCAACGTATTCTCCTCGGCTATATAATCGTGCGGTTCTTGGAAATGTAAAACCCAATTTCCCCCATAAATTCTTTGATCTAAATGGAATAGAAGTTCCGATATTTCTACCTTTTATCGTTGGAGGGGTGACCGTTGAACTACCAAAGAAATGGTCTGATGAATGTGATCATGACATTGATTATTTTTAGTTGCTTGCAAATGTAGGGACTTTAGCCTAGTAGGGAGAGGGGAATCCTCTCCCTCTTAAGATTATAGATGGAGAGCTTTAAAAGCTCTCTATAATCCAGTGAGTGGCGCTCTCTATCCAAACTCTTAAGAGGGAAATCCTAAAGGCCCTCTCTTGGTTACTCTCCTTAATATTAAGGGATTAAAGATATTTACCCTTGAAAATATAGAGAGGGGGATGTAACTCACCTCATAGAAAATGGGCACGAAATCATAGGTTGTTGTATAAGCATAAGAAAAAAAAATTAAGTTCGATCATACTAGGATTTTCATGTCTTCAAAGGGTAGTTGAATGAGTAACTCCTGAATTTTGTTAGGATTTTATCCCTTTAAAAATAGAGAGGTTATGTTTAGTTTTTTTAGCAATAGATATATTTTAATAAATCTTCCTCACCATGACATGGATTTTGAGTTTCTATGGTAGAGCACAAGGACCTTTACTCAATCGATAAGAAGATTTTCTTCAATAGATGACTTTTAAGGATGTCGAAAGGAAGCATGATTGTGGTCTTTGCTCAAACTACTATATTGGTATGAGGTTTCTCCCATTGAAATTTTGTTTCCTTTGATCCTCTTAATAGTCCTAATTGTTGCAAAGGAGGGGAAAAAACTAGATATAATACCTTGGTATACTTTACAACGTAGATTGCCATTTCAAATATTCTTAATTTATTTGCCTCAATGTAGTTTTGGTCTAGTTCATATGTTGAACCCTACCTATCTACATTAGATAGTACCTATGCACTATACCCTAGTTCACCAAGGGGGAGAGAGGAGGGAAGGGCAAGCATTATTATAGGTATTGTAGTGTTTTATGTGTAAGCAAAAAGCAAGATATTTAAGGTGGTTTGTGTCTTGTTCATGATTAAGCTATGAATCCTAAGGACCCATGGAATGGATGTGAATAACATAAACTCTACTACCACTTATTAATTATAGTGTCTAATTGACCAACATACTCTCTTGTACTAAAGCTAGAAATGCCATCTGACTTGGATTTGTGCCTAGAATAATGAATGGATCAAAATTTTCTCCTTCTAAACCCCCCTCTTCCTTCTAAGGTCGAACCTTGATCCTCTATTTTTAAAGAGGTGAAAACCCTTTATTCTATTTTATGGCTTGAAAGTACCCTTATTCCATGCTATGCTTTGACACAGAAGTTGAGGTATGAATGAGAAATTTCAAATTCTAGACTTGGCTCTCTATTTTCAAAGGTTCAAAGCTATCACAATATTTTTTGTTTAAAAATGAGGTCTCTACTATTATTTCTCATGGAATAAATGAACCCACCCCAACCTGATCAAGAGGAAAGCGTATCTAGTTTGATAGATGAGAAATGTTTTAAAATTTATGAGGGATCATGAAAAAGAAACTGGGAAATATCATTTTGATTATACACTTATTACCCTTTACCGTATAGCAAGTCTACCTATTTATCTCATTTTAAAAGAAGGGTCCTTTTGTTGGGGCTTGAGAAGATTGATATTTTTCTCTCTATGAGTAGGGGGTCCATAGAAATGTGCTTACCTTTTTTGAAGAATTTATGACTTTCAACCTCTTGAGGAATAAACTGAATCACAAAAACTCTACCTAGTGCAACTAAACTAGGGTTGGGGGCTCTTGCAACTAGAATGGTTGGTCCCGCTCTCTATCTATAATGATGTCCTGTAACACTGAATCCTACCCTCTACCAACCAGTGACACAGGTTCATGTGTAGAATGAAATATAGAGGTTGATTGACATCATCACATTGTCATGTATTTAAAGAGACCTACCAATAAAAAAATGATATTTTCTTATACAATACAAGTGTTGTCCTACTTTTTTTTAACTCAAGATAATCATACATGGTTTCCCCTTATAATCATAAGCTAGTTGTTCACCCACATGAACCAAGATGGGAAAGGGATGGATTTTCACTCTCTTTTTATGATAAATGAAATACTTTTTTCTCTAGCTTCTTAGATGTTTTAGTTTTCTATATCTTGAAAACTAGATACAATTTCTATATCAAATATCCATGGACCACTTTAGGTATATCCCCATGGAATTTCACCTTTGGAAATGTCCTTTCCTCTCAATGCCTAGACATCTATCAAATGCATTTTTATATAGTAGGTATTGAACCTATTGAACTAAGTCCTCTCTTTAGAATATAGAGTATTTCAAATAGGATTTGGTATTAACAACAACACCTTTTATCTTTAAGGGTCTCAACCTTTAAAATGTCAGTCTTACCCCTAGATAAGAGGGGCTTGTTGGAATAGAGGGAAATTAACCCTTTATAAAAAAAAATTTAGCTCTTTTAAACCTTCAAAAGTCTCCGTATTTAAAAATTAGTCAATTTTTTTATATATGTATTAATAATTGAACTCCAATTATAGATAGAGAGGATTTGAGGTAAACGAGTGCATGCTATCTCCCTCATTTTGAGATAAAATATTGAGTGTTAGCTTCCTTTAGGCCCTCGATGTTTATAAGCATCTCAAAGGGGTCAAAGTATAAAATTTACTCTCCCTTCCCATTTTTGAAAAATTTAAGGGCCCTGCATTGTTTGAAATGGACCCCATGTTTGGTGGTTTTTGTTTTTGTTTTTAAAAATAGAGGGTTGGTCTTTGACCATGTCACTTTTGTTAGAAGTACATATGGTGCAAATTAATTTTACATATCAAGGTTGAAATGGGATCAAGATTTTTATGCTCTTAACAATAAGGTGCTCGTGAAATATTGATGGTGAATTGATTGCCATGGACCTCTTAAAAAATCTTGAATCTAACCAATATTTGTATCCAGTCTATCTATCTATCTATTTAATAGGGATCTATATTGGGATTCTATCTAGAAATAAGTTTCCATATAGTACCTTGTTATGACTTCACTTCAATCGAAGACCCCACCATGATATGCATCACTAGGATCCCATGAGCCACACTAGTGGAACACACAAGGGATATCCTTTATGCACATGGGATAGGACCTACATCCCTTGAAATCCTCTTAAGATTAACTCTTAAGTTAAGGAGAGTATTGGTGATTCTTGATCTAATGCTTTGAGCAAAACAAATTACTAGGGTGTGACGAGCGATGTGTAACACATTCAAAATAAATATTTCTTTAAAAATGGAAGTAATAAAGGAGCTAAATCAAGGAGTAAGCTACAAAATATTCAATTTATAGATCATTGTAGTCACAAAAGATGCCTAAAGAAATGCAGTTGCACCCTATGTAGACCTAGGGCCATTTGGGCTAGTTATCTAAAGAGTTCTGCTTCGTAATTCTAATAAATGCAAATATGCCACTTAAGGAGGGCAGATCCCCACCACGAATGGGCAAATAATAATGCGAATACGCAAATGAAAGATTGATGATAAGATACCAAAACTCTTGGATAGCTAACCTACTAAATAATGAAATTATATCTGGATAGCAACATAGCCGACGACTCTTCATAATTGGAATGTAACATGGCTCCCTCCCTTAAAAGCTTTGTCCTCAAAGCTAGGAAAGAACTGAAAAATATTCTCTATGTGCCTTGTAGCATCGTCTTCTGGAAGGCCCTGCCACTGAATTAGGAACTCTTGAATTTGGCATGGTCGATGATGGTGTACTTTGGATTGTAGCATTGTTGGAGATATTTATTAAATTTTATCAACTTCAATAGTCAAAATATTCCAAATTACATTGGTATTTTGAGTAGAAACAAGAAAAAGTTGTCACCCAAAATTACTGTTACCTTCAATAACTTTTTGATTGTTGACAATTCCTTCAAAAATTTACCTTTTATTGTTTGACAATTTCGATTTTAGGTTTGAGCTAGACGATACATCACTAAAGCTTGCATACTTCCATACGTTTGATTAACACCGTTGAATTTTCCCCACTTGGATATGAATTGCGAACCCAAATTTAGGGTTAAGCTGGATGATACGTCGCTGAAGCTTGCATTTTCCACGTATCGTTCTTCTCTACCACATCAAAATTAGGGTTGCCTAATAAATTTTAAATTTATGTCTTCCTATTTTAAATATATAAATAAAGATCATCCGTCTTCAGCTACATAGAAACACAAGCAAAATAAGACATTTGTCTTCGGAAACCTAATTTGTTGAATGTCGATCGTTGGGGCAAAGGACGAACACCAATAATATTTTTTAACCGAAGTCAGGAGTATGCTGAAACCTCGCCACGTGGTAGTTAGGGTAGATGAAATTTTTAGGGTTTGTAACAGTTTAATCCCATGTGAAATACTTCATGCCTCCGGTAAGACAGAGAATTGCTTTGTAAAAAATCGCTACTCATCGGTGATTTTCTTGATTTACTTCTGGATGTCGTGTGATGCTTCTAAAATGCTTTTTATTGAATCATCAATTCAAATGCCTCTGTGATTATTGTTTATTGTTTATGATTAATCCTCCCATAAATTTCTTTTCAATTAGCTTGCAGACAAGAACTATTCCGCGTAATACACGAGTGTGTATATCTTAATGTCTCTAGAAACATTAGGTTACTCCACGATGCTTAAGACGTGCTTCACAAGGATTGAATCGTCACTGATTGAATCTTGCCCTTGTAATTTAATTCAATTGCCTCCTTCATGTCTTACTATGTAACCCTAAAATACCATTTGTTGCGTAACTTTATTATCATTAAACATGAACCATTCACCAATTAATTTTCCGTCACTTGTATTGTTCCACCTTAAATTAAAACCTTTAGAAATTGAACTATTGCTGAGGATTTATTCACTGCAATAAGTGGCAAATAAAAATTAAAAATGTCTCCTATATTTGGATGATGGCTTTCGTAGCTTTGTTCTGCCCGTATCAATACTGAACGGATACCATCCAAGGGGAAAAACCACTATCTTCACAGCTTCTTCACAGCTTTGCTCTAGCTGTATATCAACCCGAAACGGATTTCTTCCAAGAGAAAAAAATGTTGTTCGAAAACAAAAACCGTCACAAATTTGATGGGCCACAAGCTATCGAAGTTGATAATCGTCGGTAGAATTTTCTTAAAAATTGAAGCGCAAAACGCACAAACCTGGCTCTGATACCACTTGAAGCGTTCTGCTTCGTAATTCCAATAAATGCAAATACGCCACTTAAGGAGGGCAGATCCCCGCCACGAATGGGCAAATAATAATGCGAATACGCAAATGAAAGATTGATGATAGATACCAAAACTCTTGGATAGCTAACCTACTAAATAATGAAATTATATCTCGATAGCAACATAGCCGACGACTCTTCATAATTGGAATGTAACATTATCCAATATCACTACCATGTGATATTAAATGATACAAAGTAGTCATTAACTACTCATATTAGTAAAATATACCATACCAACTATTTTCATGTTGATGGCCAACTCGTATAGTCACACACAACTATCAAAACCTATCATCAATATCCAAGTTCATTGAATTAACCCCATATTGGTAATGAAAGTGGTCATTATAGCCTATAAAATATTTGTTCTTTTTATTTATTGATGTAGGTGAAAAGGAGAAGAAGAATATAATATTTTGAATAATTTTAAAATATTTCAAAGAATATTTCCTAAAGGAAGAATATTTCATTGGCTTATTTTTTTTCCTAATGAGGCACATTTTTCTCATAATTCAAAGCATCAATCAAGCTATGAATATAGGCTTATATACTCAATGTAAATACAATATTTAGATTTTGTGAAATTTGTGTATGGATAGTGGTGCACCAAAGTTCCTATTGTCCAATTCCCAACTATTGCAAGGTAACACTTATTTTGCTTGGAAGACCAAACTTTGAAATCAAATCGAGTTTGAAAAGTGTGGAAAGTTATAGGTAGGTCTATTACCCATCATAATACATATGATGCAAAACATATAAAAATTTAAAAGTGTTGGAAGTATTATATTATTTTGCCCCCTTCTAATTTTTTTTTTGGTAAGTTGATTTATATTTTATATAATGTATGTATCAACATGAGAGAAAGTTCAAAATGTCGAGATAGAGAATGAAGAGTCACATGATATATGATAATATGATAGTTTTATCTTTATGAGAGGAATATGAAAGGTTGCATCTCTTAGATGTTTGAGGAGATCAATAGTTAAAGTACTGAAAAGTCATGTAAAATTATATATTGGAGACAAAGCTCCATGCAATGTAATCAATTAGAATCATTCTTGTAATATTTTGATATTGTATTATGTTTGTGAGATATTGTTGTTATTCCAAAATTGAACGAACATAACACTCAACCAGAGGAGCACCTAAAGCTAAACCAACATAGCACCCAACCAAAGGTGTTATTAAGATAAGCCATCTAAAGGAGTGGATTATTTAGTAAAAATCCATCAAGAAATGCATATTATTTAGTAAAAAAATCCATCAAGCAAAGATCATTATTTAGTGATCAAGCTACCAGGATAAGAGCACTTATAGTGGTCCACATTGTAAGCTAACAGTGGTATGTAGAATATCACTTTGGATGTAAATTAAACATTCAACTAATGACACTTAGGATGTGGTGCAAACAACCAACAATCAAATTAGAATGCAAAATACTAACACTTGAGAAAGGAAACACATTTTTCTTTCCTCACAAGCATGTATATATGAGCATTAGAAATCCATTAGGAGGATAAACACGTTGAAAGAATAATAAATTTTGAGCAAGTAATTAGGAACTTTACATTAAGTAAGGTGAGCTACACCTAAGATATATTTCTCCCTACCATGTAAGAAGAATTCAGAAGTGAACAGACAACCATCGGGAGATAGAATATTTCATAGATTTGAAGTGTGCAATTTAAAGATCTTGTCAAGCAAATTTGGATGCAGTTTAGGTAGTCCAACGAAGTAAGGAGAAAGTGCACAAGCACGAACATAAGTAGAGGTAAATTTTGATCTTGCTAAGTTTGATTTATGGAGTTATAATTTTTATTTATTTAATTTTTGGAGTTATAAAGTTAAAATATTATATTGAGCTTATATTTAATCAAGTTGAGTAATAAGTTATTTATTAGAAATAAGTAATTAATGGAGAGATAAGTAGGACTATGATTTAATATTGGAGTTATAAGGATTTACTATGTTTAATTTACTAATTTTTTTGAAATAATATATTGTTGAATGTTTTCCAATTAATTATTTGGGAGTCAAAAGGTATTTAACATCAAACTTAGAAAGATATAAATTTGCAAGGAATTCATTCTTGGTTTCTAAAATTAGGGAGATATAAGGTTTTCTACCTCATATGATTTAATTTAGAAAATTTAATTTATTTAAAACTAGAGAGACATAAGGTTGTCAAATTCAAAGGAACATGGAAAATAAAAATCAAGTGAAAAGAAAAATAAATGATCAAAAAAATAGAAATACAAAAACATGAATTGTCAAAAGAAATTGAAGTAGAAAGCTTATGTTTTCAAGGAAAACAAATATACATTCAATATGACTCACTAGAAGAGACTAAGGAAATATTGTAAAATTAAAAATTTTACACACAACACATGATTAAAAAAGTTAAAGAACAAAATGATACATCAATAAAGGAAAAGATAATCTTACAATCAATCATGAGAGAAGTCAAAGATGAAATTTTTTCAATGCTTGGAAATTATCTAAGTTTAAAGCTTTGTGAAAAAGTTGAAGACTCTTAAGGTGGTTTCACATTACCTAATTATGTAGGAAAGATAATATATATATCATTACTTTCTAATGAAGTTCTAAAAAGCCAAAATAGAAAACTAGAGGAAATGACTAAATATTTGAGCAATAAGATTGTTGTTATTACCAATGAAGCAAAAAAAGGAGAATTTTTAATATTTCAACAATGCATACAATGTATATTTAATGATGCTAATTATTTTTATGAAATTTTTATTACTATACCTATTAGTCTATGGAAGACAATATATCAGGGAATAATCACTCTGAATCTTTCCAAGATAAGACAAGGAAAGGTTGAAGAATTAGGGAACAAAACAATGATGAAAGATGTTTTCTATGATACAAATGATTTAAGGCCTATGACAATAAATGAATGTTGTGATACCATAGAATTAAATCCCATGATGATAGATGCATGTTGTGATACTAGTTTTAAGTGATTTAAAGACAACCATTTGATAAAAAAACTAATTAGAAAATAGATTGTTCAGAATGTTGCTTTTATTCATCAAGAGTGTCTAGGTTACAAAACAAGTCTCCCTATTTTCTTCACAAATTCAAAGCATTCTGATGGTGTCCTTTAGATCTCCTCAATTAATGTGGGCTTATGTGCACATTTTTCATCGTTAGTCTATTGGTGTGTGTTCTTTCGTACCTATTTTGGGCTTGTAAAATATTGTTAGTGTGCTTGGGGGCCTACCTTGGTCAAGCCCCTTGATTAAGAAGAAAAAATCGACTCTAAACTAAAGTAAAACATGATGTAAAATAATGGAAATGATGTAAAAAGTATATTAAACCAATGTGTACCTAAAATAGTGTTGTAGGCTTGTTGTAGGACTATTTCATAGGGGAGGGGATGAAATGGACCTCGTGTTCATAGGTCAGGGAGTGATCTGTACTGTGGTTGATTTTTGATGGAGATATCCTATCTTGATAATCTTCATAGGTTATCCTATGTTTTTTATCGAAGGTAAAGTAGTAGAATATGATTCTAGTATGATATCAGCAACATTTGGGTATTTATACTAAAAATGTGTGAGAGTAAAATGTGGGAAAAGACCCTCTATTTATAGTAAAATCCAATGTTAGGGGGTGTTTAGGCATAGCAAACATTAGAGTTAATTCCTAGTAAGGTTAGGTTAGGATTTATGAAGTTTCAAGATCCTTTATGGATGGTATCCATGGGTTATCCTATGCTATTTTTTGAAGGCAAAGTAGTAGAAGATGATTTTGGTATGATTTCAGCAGCATTTGGGTATGTTTACTAAAACTGTGTGAGAGTTAAAATGAGGGAATAGACCCTCTATTTATAGGAAAATATAAGGTTAGGGGGGGTTAGGAATACCAGACCTTGGAGTTAATTTCTAGCAAGGTTAGGTTAGGTTTTATGAAGTGTCAATATTACATTCCTTAAGAGAAATATCATATCCTCACACATGTGTGAGCAATGATTAGGGTTAACTAGGATTAGCTAACTCCTAGGTTGAATGAAAGTTTAGTTAGGATTTCTAGGAAATATCCTAACCAAATTAGGGTGCACACATGTGTGAGGACATTTTTAGGACTAATTTGATCATTAATCCTAATTAAACCCTATTTAATGATAAAGTGCAACTTAAGTGAAAGTCAATCACAAATTAGAATCCTAATTAGTCTAATTAGGGTTTTTGGTAGGAAATGGTCCTATGAGGCCCTAATTAAGTGTAGGAAAGGGCTTAGGTTACCTTAGGGAGCTAATATATGGTCTCCTAGTGGATATGAAGCATTTTGGATGCATTTTACCTAGTTTTGTAGGTTTTGAGCCTACGAATAACTACAATGACCTATGATAGCCTATGGAAGCCTACGATGGTCTATGATAGACTATGCAAACCTACAAGTGTCTATGCAGATATACAGGTATCTAGAAATGAGTATGTACAACTTTTAGGTGTCTACATTTACCCATTTTTGTACTATACTATGGGAAACATAGTTTAGTACAAATATAATGTAATGGGATAAGGCGATGAGGTGTTTGTGAACTGGGGGAAAAGGGAAAATAGAGGAATAGAATCAAATCAAAGGTATGTAGCCACTCAAAGTGTGACCATAAAACATTAATTGATAGCCAAAATAAGAAGGGAGAAGATGAAGAGGAGAATAATGGAATCCAATCAAAGGTATGTAGCTGCTCAAAGAGTGGCCATACAACATTGATATAAAGTCCAAACAAGGAATAGGATCCAATCAAAGGTATGTAACCGCTCAAAGCATGACCATACAACATTTATCATAACTAGAAGAAGAGACAAATGGGTGAATGCAAATGATGGGATGCGTATGGATGGTTGCAGATGGAACATGATGGTGAAACTAATGATTTTACCAATTTAGTATAGTATTTACAATATTGTACTTGGTTGTTTGTGATGATAACTTATGATTGCTTTGCTTTTGCAACCAATGCGAGATGGTCCAAATACGAATAGAACAAATACCTATTCAAATTTTTTCTTCTGATTGATTGATGAGTGCATGGTGAAACATGTCAATCCATTTGAGTTGAGTGGCATGGATAAATCAAGTGTAACATTCAGTATGTGGTGGTCATCAATATACATGAATTAAAGTAAGACATCTGAGTGGCATGGCTCTTGTGACTTAACAAATTTGTAATTTGGGATGAAGTTTATCTTGAGATAATCTTCAACAAAAAAAATTTTAGACATATGTGATTTTTATGATTTGGATGTTTGATTTTTTGGTTGCATACAAAGTGGATTTGTGTATGAATACCCCCTCAAATAAGGAATCAACAATGATACAAATAAAATGTGGTGATCGTGGTGATGATTAGATTGATAGAAGAAAATGGTGATAAAAAGTGGAGAATGTGTTTTAGAAGATGTAGAAAGTTATGAAGAAACTACTAGATTTAAGAAAAGTTGAAAATTGTGTGTTGTGGTTAATTTTACAAGGTGGGGGCAAATTAGGGTTTTGGGGAGTATAAAAACATGTTTGGCATGTGGGAAGGTCATTTTGCACTTTTGGAAGAGTTGTGAAGAGGAGAGGGAGTAATATTTGTGGAAGTGAAGCACTTGAAAAACTTGGAATCATGGCAAAGATGGCAAGAGGGCAGGCGAGTGCTGGCAACCGATGTGGGACCCCACCGATAAGTACCTAAGACTCAACTGTTTTTGGTTTTGATTTGTGTGTATGTTGGAGTAATGCTGGAAATTGGGTTTTTGTGTGATTTTGCATTTGCATGTGATATTCGATTGAAGTGTGTGCATAAAGTGTCAAGTGGAAAAATGGGTATCCAAAAATATTGGTTGTATTTTGATTGACCTAGATTTGGACTAGTTTGACCATGTATGTGTGAAATATTGAATTTGATGATTAGGGGTAAATTATGCACTATTTGAAAAATGTGATTACATATTAACTATAAAGTGAGGAAATGGGTGTCCAAAAATATAATTTGTTATTGATTTTGATGTGGTTTGGTCAATTGTGTGAATGCATGTTGTAGGATGCATAGTTTGATTCTACTGTGAAGTGTGAATGGTGTATTGTTTTTGGAATTTGTTTGAACTTTCATTGAGAAAGGGTGAAATGGGTATCGAAAAATATAATTTTTTTTTTAATTTTTTTGTGTGCTTGCATGTTTTGAAATTGTGCGCCATAGAGTGTATGTGGATGAATGTGACTATTTGGTTGGGTGAAAAATATGCACTATTTTTGGAATTCATTTGAACTTCCATTGTGAAAGAGCAAAATGGGTATCCAAAAATGTGATCTATTTGGTGTTTTGTGTTGTGCTTGCATGCTTTGAAATTTTACATGTCTTGGAATATGTGTACATAGGTCACTTGTTATTTTGTGTGTTGAAAAAGGATTTTTGTTGATATTTTGAATTAGAGGATGAAAATGAATAGAACATGTATGTAGAACTGATAAAAAGTTGTGTGATATTTGTTTGATGGAGTAGGTGAAGATGCTTGAGCTGTGATATCATGTGTGATCATTGAGAAATGATTTGGGTGATGCCTTGAGTGGGGCATATGTGGAGTGATTGGGTGAGGTTTGGCTGAAGGGTGTGTGGGATGTAGTAAGTATACATTCCAATAAGGAATACATTTTAGCACTGTGTGAGAGGTGGGATCTGGATAGGAATACTTTTCATTTTTCTACAGGTGAAATGACCATAAAACTAGAAGATATATACAAGATATATATACTATCGATAGAAGACATTCCAATGAGGGTGGTAGTGGATGATAGGCAGTAGGAGGTATTATAGTGCATGTTTGGTGTAAGGTGGGAGGAAGTTGATTATGAAAAGGAAATTGATTATGAATATTATTGGCACAAGAAGTTGTTGTTTGATCCTCATTATGCAGTGATGCTTATGATATCCATGTATGCTCTACTAGATACTTCAGGAGTCAAATTCACTTGGAACATGTTGGATGTAGTATGAAATATGGTAGAGTGGAAGGTAGTGTTTGCATGGGCACCTACACTATTGAAATAGGTATATATAGAGTTACATGATGTAGTGTACACGATGTGAATGAGTTTGAGTTGGACTCCATTGTTGCAGGTATGGGCATGGGAGCATATCGCAATGGAGTGATTGGTGTTTTTGCTATATATAGCTTATAAGAATATGGGTATTGGTGTACCTTATAATTTGAGGTGTAACACATATGAGGAGAAGGGGATGAAGAGGCCACATGAGGGTGATTATTTATTTTGGAGGGTACATTATGGCTCTTTGTATCCTAAGCATATTCAGTGGACACCCTAGAAGGACGGTGTGGTATGGGAGAAGTATGAGGAGAAGCTAGGAGTGGTCCATCGAGGATGATGGGTGGTAGGGTGGTATACTCAACAAATGGATTTCTTTTCTTTCAGTAGGGTTATGCACTAGTTTGGTTGTGATAATGTATGCTAGATGTTCTTGTTGTGATATACAAGAGGTAGGGTGATCAACGGGAATGACTTGTACCATATCCCTAGGATGGTGAGAGGGATCCACGAATGGTGATTCCCAATGTGGATGATGTAGTTATGACATAAAAGTACAAGACATGGTGTACAACACAGAGTTGGTATCCAAGAATTGGGGTGATCGATCAATGGATACCACTGATTAATGGAGTGCCTACACCATGGGGTGTTAGGCCTAGGATAGAAGAAGTAAAAGGGGATGAGGTAGAGGAGCTTCTTAAATGGTAGAGGTTACATCGATATGATGAGTCTGTTATTATTGTGGGGAGATCACCGAATCAATAGGTAGATGGTAGGGAGCAACCCTTGGATGATATAGTACCCATAGAGTATGAGGTGTGGATATGGGGAATGATGATGTTGGAGAGATGGGGGATATACCATATGATGTGCATGCGATAAGGGATGCTTATGAGGATTTTTTGATATTATGAGAGAGAGTATGACATCTAGAGGGGTGGATACATGAGAGTGAGGGATATTGGGTCTTAAATTTTAGAAAGTAGAGAGATAAGCACTATTATTTGGAGGATATATTAGTGGCAATAAAGTAGGAAAGTGACATAGAGATGAGGGAGTTGGAGATTTAGTTTGTGGAGCTGCACGGGCAACTCGAAGAAGATGAGGTTAGGCATGCTGAGGTTGTAGAGAGTTTGTGTCACTTGGTAATAGAGACTATAGTTGTTGGGGAGATATTGAAGGTAGAGGTGGTGAGGATGTAGTAGGTAGAGGTGACTAGGGATGCGAAGGAAGTTACTCATGTGATAGATGTGTCATAGTTGCATACCAAGATAGAGAGGTAGTTCCAAGCATAGACGGATGTGGGGCGTGCAAGGGTAGAGGACCAGGTTATGATAGACATGGATGCTTTGATAATTGATGTAGATTGTTTGTGATAGTAAAATAAAGACGTGTTGAGGTTGTTCTGTGAGGAGGGGATGAGGAGGTTATAGTGTGAGGGTGCATTGATTATGTTGAGGCATGCTCTTCTAGATTATGGTGGATCATGATCATGGAAACATATGCATTCATTGATTTCATTGAGGCATTCCAATCATGGAAACATACACATTCATAGTAGAGTCAATAGAGCTCTCCATCAATATTGCTAAGAGAGTTAGGGATGGTAGTGCTAGTGATATTGTAGATGATTGGATCTATCCCAGGGTTGGACATGGTGGCAATTCTAATGGGGGCACATTTGGGAGAAGTTATACTGATGGTGAGTGGGGTAGCAGAGGTCCAGAGATGAGGGATAGCTTTGAAGTTGAGTGAGGTGACAGAGGCATGCAAAGCAAATTTTGTTAGGGTTACTCGGGAGGGGAGTGGTGAGACTCCTGGTGATAAGCAGGGTTGAGATGTATTGTGGATGTGTTTTTTTTTGTAACCTAAGGGTATTGTTGAATGTGTTTTGTAGCCTAAGGGCATTTATTCTTATTATATATAAATAGATGCACATTTTTTTGTGGTCCTATTTATGTCTTTGTCATGATTTGAGGTGAATGGATGTGTGATTTCTCATGTGTGTTATGTAGAACATTCATAAGTAAATGTGTGATAAATTAATATATATGCCCAACAACTATACAAACATGAATGTAAACATAAAATAATAGCAATGCATATAGACAATGGATGCAGTGTGAAAGATATGACATGGAAGGAAAGTATCTACAAGAGGAATTTGGTGAGACCTAACCAGATGAGATTAAAATCTGATGTCTAAAAATATGCGTGCATGAATAAATGATGATCATAGGGAGTCATGGTAATGGTTGCCCCAATGTGTGGGGAGGTGTAGCAAACAAGAGAGAAGAATGTAACCAAGAGAATGCATATGATAATGATGAATAAGAAAAATTAGGAGTGAGAAGAGATGTGGAGGGAAAAGAGGATGAAGAAGTATAATAAATAAAAAAGAGCAAAGCAATGACACAAATAAGATGAGAAGAAGAAGAAAATGGGAAATCAACATAGAAATGTAGTTGCTCAAAGCGTGACTATACAACAATGCAAAATATAAAGAGGAAGAGGATAGAGAATGGAACAAGAAATAAGGGGAGGAAATGAGATAAGACTATGTGAAGTGACAAGGATCATGTCGTGAATGACTAGGTGAAGTGACAAGGTAACTAGGATTTTGGTAATTCATGTAGTTGGATAATTGTTGGAAATAACAAGGTATGGATATAAATTATTTACATGAGGGCATAGGGCAAGGGACAAGATGACATGGAGGGCTCTGAATTTGAGTAGGATAGAGAGCATGCTTTGGTTGTGGAAGATATTAATTGAGCATGTCTTGGATAAGGGTTTCAAAATTATGATATGCATCAATGTCATACCCTGATTGGTGATGATAAATGTAAAATTGGTTTTATCTATAGCTTCATGGTTTAGGGTGTAGTGGGTCAACATGATGGATCTTAGGTAGAACCAAGAGGTCTTGGTGGACCAATTGATAAAATATATAGGATAGTGGTGCTAAACACACAAGCATGGAATATATGTATGGTTAATATGGATATGATCACAAGGAATATGAGGTAGGAATGGGTGGTTGGATAGGTTTTGGGAGTTTGGTGAAGGTAAAATATGAGAGCAAGGAATAGTACTGGAAGAAGGTGAAGGGAGATAGGCCACAATGGAACAATGAGGAGGGGAAACAACAACGATAACGAATCAAGTGTGACTCAAGATTTTTGATGTGAGAGGATATTTTGGACATCGATGATAGGGAGTGATGGGATCTAAGTAGATGGGTATCAGGATTCTAGTGTGTAAATGGAATTAGGGTAAGGGTACAAAGAAGAGAATGAACAAGAAGAATAAGAGGGGGATTAAAATTGTTGTACTAGTGGTAGATTGGGCTAAAGTGAAAGGCCATAAAGTGGATATGGGGGAATTTGGAGGATAGATGGCATGGGATACAGCTGCATATAGCAACATGTACAAGATGGGATATCATGCATAGAGGTGTCTTTGGAAATATGCTAATGTAAGGATATATTGTAAGGTGACATCTCAATCTATAGGGGTGGAGGTAGTCCTAAAGAGTGTGCATGAAAATTTGTAGTTCCCCTGTTAGGAGGATAGTATCCTAGTGAAGGTCAACGATTTGGGGAAGGTGGTAGATATAGATTTCTCAGATCAAACAAGTGAGGTGGGGATGGTCCATGCATGAGGGTATGGTGGGTGAGAATGTTCCTCCTTATCTGCAAATGTGGACAAGGAGATCTAGCTATCTCATTAGTGATAGGAATAGAAAGAATACCTATGGTGGGGTGAGCAAAGGTAGGGTGAAGTGCAGTATTTTGAAGGTGATGATGTGGAAGGATGATGTACATGAACTGGGTTGGATGGCATGGCAATATCAATAAGGATGATTGGTATCGTAGTATCAAAAGATCCTTCATAATGAAGGCATGGGATGCTGGAAGTGGGAACCTGGAATGATGTATCTCCATAGTAGATGTTGTAACTGGTGATAAGAGACCTACAAAACCACAATATACCATCACCATAAAAATGACATAAAAAGTAAAAATGTTTTTTTTGTGTAACATAAAGTGAAAACTATGTGTTTAGTGAGATGTGGGGATGTGAATATATGGGTTAATTGATATGTACACCATGATGATGATAGTATATGCAATTTGTGGTGATGTGTACATGTAGGCCCAAAATGACCACATCCTTAGAAAATATTGCAAAATTATTCTAAGGTATGAAGTTTCCATTCTGCACAATTTTAGTGTATTTTGGAGCAGATCCACTGCATTCTATTTCTAATTGACCAACACTTAGTGCAAATTTTTTCTTTGAGAGATTTCGCTGGTTTTATAACGTAAAATGGTGTGGAATGGCGACATGTTTTGATTTCATAAAAATTTTAGGTAAAGATGACATCGGTGCAGGGAGAAGTGTGGAATGGTGATCACTTGTATATTTGACATGCTCCAAGCAACTAAGTGTTGGTTAGACCAATTCCAGTGAGTTTATAGAGTATTTTAGTCCGGAATGGCAACAAAGAGGTGGAAAATTATAGAAGAAATACGGATTGGCATAAAAGAGCATTTTGAGCCAACTTATTTTTGGATTGGTGACAAGAAGAATTTTACACTAACTCCAATGTAGAATGGAGGTAAAGCTATTTTACTCTATGGCAAGTGCAGATTGGAGATGAAAGAAGATTTACACTTACCCAAGAGTGGATTCCCAATTTCATAAAAGTTTAAAGTAAATATGATGTCAGCATCTTTTGTAGTGCAAATTTTTGGTTGCTTAGAAGTCAAATAAGAAAGAGGAATATTGATGATCAGATTTCATCCACGCTTAACTCTTAATGCATTTCACACTAGATTTGCATTCTGCATAATCAAAGCCAAGGAAGGTGACATCATCGACTTAAAATAATTGAATGGTACTTTGGTTTTTCCTCGCCATTGTATAGAGTATATTCCTATAGACACCAAATTGTAGCCACTAATCCTCCATCCTAAACATCCCACTACCCACTTGTCCTCCATACACCTTTCCCATATTCAGAAGGCGTACTTTAGCCTTTTCCCGCAATTTCCTAGCCCAATTGGGATTATTTTAATATTATTTTATATTTAATATAATATTTTATATTATATTATAATATATTTATTATAAAATATATATTTATAAACTCAATTAACCACAACTGTCCAATCCAATTTAATCTCCACCCTCCATATTCATTAATCCATGACACATTCAAAAAGTAATATCAACCTTAGGATCTAATTTAATCTTAGAAACGTCATTAAAAGTGCAAGGCTAAAACCCTAATAAAACCCTAGGTTGGATTATAAATAGGGGCATTTGCAAATTCTCAAACCCTAACCTTGATATTAGAAATTGCACCCTAGAGGAGTCATTATTGAAGCCCTAGTGAATCAGAGAGAGATAGAGTTTGAAGATCCAAAGACCTAGCTAGCCAACAAGACTTATGTTTTCTAGTCATCCCCCGTTCATCCTCCATCATCGTCACAGTCCCCATCCATCCACCGCATTCATCGCCACCCCCTCGATTTGATTTTGTAGATTCTACCCTAACCCATAGGCGCCATCCAAAGCTTGC
This sequence comes from Wollemia nobilis, assembly GCA_028583015.1. Lineage (NCBI taxonomy): Eukaryota > Viridiplantae > Streptophyta > Pinopsida > Araucariales > Araucariaceae > Wollemia > Wollemia nobilis. The sequence continues at coordinate 309,951 of JAQPPZ010005288.1, read as the reverse complement.
AAGGCTCATTGAAGAGCCTGCAAATCACTCACCAGAGCTTGCTATATTTTTTAGGTGCTCTTTAGAGCCTTTTTTATCCCATAGGTGCACACGAGAGCCTGTGAAGCTCATGCTAGATCCTACTAAGTGTGCATTTGAGCCTACTACAACCACAAAAATATGAATCTAAGCCTGCTGCACTAGGTCATATGCAACAACAAAATGAAATAAAGGTATATCTTTATTTGGATTTATTTTGTCTCATAATCTATTGATTTTGCATGCCTTCTGATTTATTTTTAATTAGGGTTTATTGATGTCTAAGGGTCTCACACTATGGATCCCTCATAGGTGTTATTAACCCCTTTTTCTGCTTTTGTGCATGCATATATATAGATTTCACATATTGTTGAATGAATTTTGAAGCTAGAGTGGCCTGCCATAGGATACTTGAAGCCCACTCACCCCATTGGAAGAAAGGACACATCAATCTGAATACACTTCATTGTTATAGCTAAGGTTTAAGATAACCCTAGCATTTTTGTAAATCATTGTATCAAATACTCTTATTGAGTACCGATTGTATCAAAGGAGTTTTTGGCTCCTCATGTTTTATTGAATATATCCATTTGTGCAATATTGTATTTCATTGTGTTATTTGATTTCCTTATTTTATTAAGTTTCATGTTATTGTCTTCACAAATGGTGATCACGGTTCATGTGAATGTATAATTCACATTATTTTGAAATAATTAAATTACAAAGCTTATATAGTAGCCCTTAGTCTGTTGAAAAAATAATAGGGCTTACAAACAATTTTAAACAAAACTCTATTCCTACTATGCCGACATCCTGCCGACTTGTTGCTTGTCGTCCACCCTAGCTGCCTGTTGTCCAACCAAGGTGAAAGGTGGGGTAAGATGTAACATTTATTTTTTTTAACTGCCAACATTCTCCCCCTTAAAGTTGAGAGGACTGACTATACAATCTCTCAGCTTTATATATTGAGCTCTAGCCATGCCTTTGGTGAAGATATCTGCAATGTTGTCCAAAGTGTTGCAATGTTTAAGCTCAACGATCTGGTGCTCCACCATGTCTCGGATGAAGTGATACTTCATATCAAAATATTTTGATCTGCTATGGTGGATTGGATTATATGCCAACTGAATGGCACTCATGTTATCACAATACAGTCGAGTCGGACCACTTTGTCTTTCTCCAATCTCTTCAAGGATTTTTCTCAACCATAGGGCTTGAGTACTAGCATATGTGATGGCTATATACTCAGCCTCAATAGATGACAATGCTACAATAGTATGCTTCTTGGAACTCCATGTAATTAGTCCTGACCCTAGACTAAAACAGTTCCCTGATGTAGATTTCCTATCATCTATATTGCTGCCCCAATCACTATCACTGAAGCCAACTAATTTAACAGAATTACATTTGTGGTAATGGATTCCAAAATCCAATGTACCCTTTACATATCTTAGGATTCTTTTAGTTTCTTGTAGATGCAGCTCAGATGGACTAGCCATAAACCTTGAAACTAGAGAAACAACATATTGTATATCAGGTCTTGTGTTGGTGAGAAACATCAAACTCCCAACCATGCTCCTATAAGTGGTCATGTCAACCTTTGGTGCTCCATCATCCTTGCTCAGTTGGATCCCATGTCCAATTGGAGTTGCAACTGATTTGCACTGCTCCATGGAAAATTTCTTGATCATATCACGAGCATACTTGTGTTGACATATGAAGATCCCTCTATTTGATTGATGAACTTCCATGCCTAGGAAGTATTGCATTAAACCAAGATCTTTCATCTCAAATTGTTTCATCATGGAGTGTTTGAACTCCATATTCATCTTATTATTACTACCCATAAATATTAGATCATCCACATATAAACAAACTATGAGAATGTCTACACCATGCTTTAGGTAGTAAAGAGTAGGTTCACTTTTGCTTCTAGTGAAACCATACTCTTTGAAATAGTCATCAATGCGAGAGTACCATGCTCTTGGTGCTTGCTTGAGGCCATAAAGTGCTTTTTTTAATTTATAAACAAGGTTCTCCTTACCTTGTTCTTGAAAGCCTTGAGGTTGTTGAACATAAACCTCTTCGGTCAAGTACCCGTTGAGAAAGGCACTCTTCACATCCATGTGTTGAATGTTCCATCCTTTGTGGGCAGCCAAGGAAAGAACAGATCTGATTGTTTCCTATCGTGCAACAGGAGCAAAGGTTTCCTCATAGTCAATGCCATATTTCTGAGTAAAACCTTTTGCTACAAGTCTTGCCTTGTGCCTTTCAATGCTTCCATCAACATTGAATTTGGTCTTGTAGACCCATTTACATCCAACACTTTTTTTTCCTTTGGGAAGCTTTACTAGCTCCCAAGTATCATTATTTTTTATAGAGGTTATTTCCTCTTTCATGGCTTCCTGCCATACATTATGAGTACAAGCCTTCTCATAGCTAGATGGTTCTAGTTGTGCACTAGTTAATAAAGCATAATTAACTACATCTCCCTTAGGATCTTGGGAGTCATCATCCCCATACATATGCAGATTTTCAAGTTTCTGCAAAACTGAATTCATTTCACTAGCTTGGCTTCTAGTGTATCTTTTCTGGAAATTTTGATCCAACATTTGAAAATATGGATGATGTTGTAATGTTCTTTTTCCTCTTGATGGAGAATCAATATCCATAGGTGAAGAACTTACTGATCTCTGTGGAGAAGGACTTGGAGTGGCTGCTGATGTACTCGAAGTAGTACTCCTGCTTGGGCTTGGAGGGGGTGGTGTGCCTTTGTTTTTCTTGGGAGACACCTTCTGTATTTGTGAAGAACTTACATCTTGGGATTCATCATCAACAAAAATTCTTTGATGACCCCATTCTCCCCCTTCATCAAAAATTACATCCCTGGAAAGTACAATTTTGTGCGTCTTTGGATTGTAGAGTCTATATGCTTTGGTAGACTCACAATATCCTATAAAAATACATGCTTGACTCTTGGGATCAAGCTTCTTTCTTTTTTCATCAGGAATGTGTGCATATGCTAAAGAACCAAAAACTTTGAAATGTTTTACATTTGGCTTCTTTCCATACCACCCCTCATAAGGAGTGATTCCATCTAAACTAGAAGTAGGACTCCTATTTAGAATATATACACTGGTTCTAACAACATCAACCCAATACATATTAGTTAGATGCTTAGTTTGAAGCATCGTTCTTGCCATCTCGACTATGGTGCGGTTCTTTCTCTCTGCCACACCATTCTGTTGTGGGGTGTAGGCAGTGGTGAATTGCCTTTTGATCCCACTTGCTTTACAATATTTCAAAAATTCTTTTGAGGAGAGTACTCGCCTCCTCGATCTGTCCTAAGACACTTTACATAAAACTCACTTTGTTTCTCTACATTGTTCTTGAAATCTATGAAGCAATCAAAAGCTTCATCTTTGTGTTTCAAGAAATAGATCCAACACATTCTAGAGAAATCATCTATGAAAGTGAGAAAATAAGAATTGTTTCCTAGACTCTTTGTCTGCATTGGACCACAGATGTCCGAATGCACTAATTGAAGTGGATAGCTGGCCCTCCATGCTTGTCCTTTTGGAAACTTAGACCTGGAGTGCTTTCCCAAAGCACATCCTTCGTAGACCTCCTTATGTTCATTGATTTTGGGAAGTCCTATCACCATAGCTTGAGAAGTTAACAATTTCAAGCTGGTTGAATTAAGGTGACCATATCGCAAGTGCCAAAGCACACTTGGATTTGCTATAGCTACATTTGCAAGTTGAGCTCCCCCTGGTTCTCCAAACTTGAGGGGAAATAACCTATTCTTGGTCATTGGTACCTATGTGATGACACGATTACAATTGTTTTTATCAAGAATGATACATTTTCCTTCATCAAAAACAAGTTTGTAATTATTCTCCATCATTTGCCCAATGCTTAGCAGATTGTGTTGGAGCTTTGGAGTGTAGTAGATGTCATTCACTTTCTTTATGCCTTCTTTCGTTGGAACCTCCATGGCTCCAATGCCTTCAACTTGCAAGGCTTTATCATCCCCTAACTTGATGCGGGATTTATAAGTGGAATCTAATGTAGCAAAGAGTTCTTCTTTGCCACTCATATGGTTGGAGCAACCAGTATCCAAAATCCATGTATCATTTAGATTTTGTTCTGATTGTCCATATGAAAGAAAAATATTAGAGGTTTCATCTTCTTCACCATAATTTCCATATTGACTGTTGCTGCCTTGAGAATATTTTGACCAACAGTCACGAGCAAAGTGACCTGGTTTGCCACAGTTAAAACAAGCCTTTTTGGACTTGTCACCTCCTCGCCCTTGATTTCCACTTCGACCTGGATTTCCACCTCTATTTTGGTTTCTGCCTCTATTCTGATTTCCTCCTCTACTGGGATTGCCTCCTCTGAAGTTGCCTCTACCTCTACCTCTTCTCTGACCTCTGCCTTGACCTCTTCTCTTCCAGCACTTTCATTGGATGTGAAGGCTTTATCATCGCCTCCATAACTAGTTGAAGGAGATTCCTGTAATCTCTCTTCATGAGACATTAACGAACCGATTAATGCATCAAAAGTTAAAGTGGAAAGGTCTTTTGACTCTTCTATGATTATGGCTATGTGATTCCAACCTTGAAGAAGTGTTCGCAACACTTTCTTTACAACTATTTCAGGTTTAATTTCCTCGCCAAGAGTAACCATTTTATCGACAACTGCTTTTACTCTGACGCAGTAGTCACCAACTTTTTCGTCTTCTTTCATTTTGAGATTTTCAAAATCTCGTTTCAAGGTTTGAAGCCTCACTTGCTTCACCTGATCACTTCCCTGGAATCCATATTTCAAAGCTTTCCATGCAGCTTGTGCAGTTGTACAAGCGGCTATTCTAGGGAATATACTCTTCTCCAATGCTGCTTGGAGATGATAAAGAGCAGAAGAGTTGCTCTTTTGCGCTTCTTTCTTTGTTTTCTTATCTGTGGCACTTAATGTTGTCCAGTCTGTGGGTTCGGTGTAACCCTCTTCAATTATGTCCCACAATCCCTTGCCTATGAGTAAGGTCCTCATTTTGATGGACCAATACTCATAATCATACCCGTTGAATTCTGGAATAGGTAGATTGTTATGTGAGGCCATAGCTGCTATAAACTAAAAAACACTCCTTTTATTTCTCTATTACAATAAAACACTCTGCTTTTCAAAGAAAGAAGAAAGAAGAAGAAGAAATTACAAATTGAGATCAAATCTGTCTTGATTCACCCTTTCACTGATAGCTTGTTCTTCTTGTTGGGGCACTTCTATCACTTGATTCATGAAGTTGTCTGCTACTTGTTCTTCATCATCACTGATCAAGATTATCTCTGGTGATTCTGGTTCTAGAATTTCAATGGAGTCATTATTGCTGAATTATGGATTTATTGGTGCTTGTGGTGCAGATTCTGACTGCTCAAATCTGCTACCGAAAGAGTTATCTTCAGAGTCTACCTCGTATCCTGAGTCTGGATGTCTCTGATGGGCTATTACTACGTTCTGCAATTGACTAAACACAGTATGTAGTCCATAAGTTCGCACTTTTTCATCAAACCCTTCGACGTTTTCTCTTACCAAAAGCGCATAGAGGGCATGATAACAACCTCTGGATCGTATCATGAATTTTTGCCTTTCAATGTGCCTTTACAAATTTCAAGTCTTTTATGCTTTTGCCTCTCTCAAATTTTTACAAAGAAATTTTTAAGCCTCTCAGGCTTTTTACAAAATATTTCCTCTTAGGAAATCTTTATATCCTTCCATAAAAGTTGCAAAAAAAATATTTTATAAAACTTTACTAAGTTATTAATTAATAATTAAGTAAATATTTTAATTAAAACATTTAAAATATATATTTTAATAAAAAATATTAAACTAAATTATTAATCAATTTAATAAAGTAAATAAAAATTTGCAAATTTTAATAAAAAAAACTTTAGGAGGACTTAAAAAAAAAGTTGCCAGGACTCGAACCCGCGACCTAGCCAATAGCACAGAGTCTCCTTACCACCTCAGCAACCTTGGCCGATGAAACAACAAGCACATCCACTATACCTTATAGCTTCGCCCTTAGCATTTATATATATAAAAAATTAAAAATTGCTTTGTCTATCGTCACTGGGTTTCGAACCCGCGACCAGGTGGGGGGCGGGCGCCTTAAGGCTGGCTCCTCGAGCCAGTCGAGCTAGGCACTCGACGAGAAGGCGTTGGAAGCACCTTCTATATGAAGGCAATCCATGCCTTATTTTTTTATTTAAATTGGGACTTTAGTCCCACATGCTCCCTGTGAGGAGCGTTTGAGGTGTTTAAAACCCTTAGGGCACGTTAAGTTGTTTGATTGCCTTCGGGCAATCAACCACCCACCTTTTGGTCTCTTTGCCCCAATCCACTCACACCATGTTGGCCTCCTACCTGCATTGGCCTTCTGTCCACCTCTCCTCGATCGCCACATCACCTACTATCTCCACCTCTCACGATCTACCACGTAGCCTGGTCAGCTCCTTGTCCGCTAGTTGTCATGTTGTCTCCGCCTCTCCTGATCTGCCACGTAGCCTGGTCAGCTCCTTGTCCACCAGTTATCACCTGGTCCACCTCTGCTGGTCCACCAACTATCCCTGGTCCATCAGTTAGGTTCTCTGGTCTGTCGCCTGGTCTCCTCGTTCGCCAGTTGGCTCTCGAGCCAGTGCTCCCTCCTTGGCCTGGCCTTGAATTTTGAGCCTGGGCCCTCCTGCTCGACCTCGGGATGCGGGCCCTCCGCTTGACCTCGGGATGCGGGCCCTCCTCAGCTTTCGTGGCTTCTATGGGCCTTAGTTAGCCTCGCCTCCCTACCTTGCTCTGATACCAGATGTGAATGTATAATTCGCATTAGTTTGAAATAATTAAATTACAAAGCTTATATAGTAGCCCTTAGTCTATTGGAGAAATAATAGGGCTTACAAACAATTTTAAACAAAACTCTATTCCTACTATGCCGACATCCTGCCAACTTGTTGCTTGTCGTCCACCCTAGCCGCCTGCCGTCCAACCAAGGTGAAAGGTGGGGTAAGATGTAACATTTATTTTTTTAACTGCCAATAGTTCATAGATGATGATATAGCTAGACAAGCATGACTTGACCAACTCACGCTCCTAGATGAAAGGTGAGTCAATGCATTAGAACATTTACGAGTTTATAAAGACCACCTCAAGCGTGCTTACAATGATAAAGTCCATCTTCAGGAATTTCAAGTAGGGGATCTTGTACTCAAAGAGAACCAACAAAACAACAATGCTTTACCACATCTTTGTGATAAATTTGTAGCAAATTTGTTAAGTCCATACATAACCACTCAAAAAGTGGGTAATAGTACTTATAGACTTGTTGATTTAGAGGAAATAGAGGAACCCGAACCACTTAATTTTCTTCATTTAAAGGCATTTCATTGTTAAAAGTGACACACTATATTTCTATATACATGGATTTTAAGAAAAAAAATCATCATCATCCACATAGGCATTTCACATTGCATACATTCCATTTGCATTTACACTTATAAATCTAATATGCATTTTCATCATGCATATTCCACGGTATTGTACAATTGTCATTTTTATATCAACACTCCATTGCATTAGGCATATACAAGTTGCATCCATTCCATCTCATGTTCAACGGTCTGGAATAGTAATGATGATATGACCTATAAAAAAAGTCAAGTTATGATAGTTGGGAGTACCTAGTTCAAAGAAATAATGCAACCATCACAAAAATCATATGTCAACCACATCGCTTACCAAAGTCACAAAAGCCTATATTTTTAGTCACTCAGCCATAACTAGAGTAACAAACAACCTCCAAATGAATGTCTGATTTTCTTTAGGACCAAAAGCACACTTTACACACTAGAAAGTCTTGAGCATGGCCAATCGATCACGACACAGTCTTGAACCATTCACATTACATCACATCTTAAAAAAATTATGAGATAGGAGGGGCTAGTACCATACTTGGATAGTACCTCAAGATGAAAAGGAGATATCCATCGCTTATCCCATCATGCAACATAGTCCAAAAATAGTGTTTCTTAGCATTACCAATTACTCTCCAAGCATAAACATAAAAACATAGAGTAGTAAGGATAGGATCAAAATTCTCATCACACCTCGGTTGAGAATCCGATTCCCTAAAGCTCTATACAAAATTAACAAATAAAAGCCCAAACACCCTTGATCCCTAAAGTCGTAAGGATTCATACTACACGCCCCTGACAAGGATGGGTAGTCATCCCCAAGGCCTAAAATATCAATCCCATAAGAATGTGGAGTGAATCACCATTGGGGATATAGACACTTGACTGGCAGTAGAGTAAGCTCATGCGATACGACATATCTTTCATCCAAACATGGAGACCTATAAATGCACATAAGTACGGGTTAGCCTCAGGTCATCTCCATAACAGGTCATACCTAAAACCAATTATAATGGGTTAATCAATTTCACATGCACACACAATAGTACTTTATTGGATAGGGTCATTGTCTTGCTCAAGATGTGGTAATTTAACATCACTCGCACACATATTCGGTTCTAAATAAATTTAGACAACCTAAGTGAATTTGGTTGGTGACACTAGTATGTTTGAGTCTTTGAAAATATTTTAGTTTTCCATATCAACATCCATGTCTTATTCCATAGCAACATCCATATCAACATCCATGTCATCTTCCATGTACTCATACATATCAACATTTATGTCTCCTTTTCATGTCAAAATTCAAGTTGCATAAAGTCAATATACTAGGTACCTCCAACTGAAAAAAAAAAAACAAAGAAAAATGGCCAATAAAATTTTTGAACTATAAAAGATCATTTGAACACCATGCATTGCCTCTCTTATAGTTTAGATTCATTATACATTTACTTACATTAATCATCAATAGCATATCATCTAGCTCACATGAATCATCCATATGAAAATTATGCATATACATGACTATTAGTTTGTATTAGTTGATCATAAAGCATTCCATCAAAACATTTCAATCAAACATGCATAAAACATCCACATCCAAAAATATAACACAAAAGTAAAAGTCATGTATATATATGTATAAATGTTGCATGTACAATAAAAACCAAACAAGCTACAAAAGGGAGCACCAAGGCTCATATACAAAATAGTGCATCTAAGAAGTAAGCTAATGTCTATGAGAGGACTCCTGAGACCTACTAGAAGCCCTTAGATTAGTACTCTTCCTAGAATCAGTACACCTAGATGACTCGAATATAGAAGAAGAAGGGGGGTTTGGAAATGTAATATGGTTTTGCATACACACATTCTCCAAGGAATGTGCATATGCCTCAGTAGCCCACAAATCCCATAAGTCCATATGATGTCGATGCTCCTTCATTAACATCTCTACCTAAAGCCTCACGACTGTCACCTAATCACTAGCCATATTTTCCACCCGCTTCGCCTCCAATCGAGCTATAGTCATCGTAGACTCCCTATGAGTTTTTAGCATAGTCTCGCGCTCCTCACAAAGCTTCTCCAACTCATCCCACAACCTCACCATATCAAGTATCTCACCCATCCCATCATCATCCTCTCTATTCTCATATACAAACCCCATCTCTGGATTCAGTTCAATCGATCACCTCGACTGTATCTAGCTCACCACTTGCTAAGGCCTAGTCTTCTTTAGGGTAGTCCTTGATCCTACAACTACTACATCCATACCTAAAACCTTTGATACCCATATTGGTTGGGAACCAAACCACTCCACATACTCTAGAGCCACCCTGGAATCAACTACATTGGGAATCTCCATCACCTCGTCATCCTCCACCGTCACTCACCATGACTTAGTACAAGGGATCCCCACCTCATACCACTGGTGATGATATAACACCAGCTTAGCTAGCACATCCTAAGGCAACCCAAATTGCCTTAGCACCCATGAAACTAGAAGTAATCCACCTCCTCATTATGTCATCCCAACAACCATCGAGCCTACCTTACCCAATGTAGCTGCTCTACATCACCATCCCATCAAGCTCCCCACCATGACCTCCATAGTACATCATCCCGAGTCATCCTTGACCACATATACCAATACCATTGGCTGCTATGTACCTCCTAAATCTGCTACACCTCCTCTGCCATTGCTCATCGCCTAGCATAAGGCTCACCCATCCACCATGACTAACATGGCAACCCCTCGGGCCGAGCAATTGCAAAGTGCTCCCATGCCCAACACTAAAGGAGGAAGCTGCACCCAATCCCCTTCCTCTCATTTTGAATCACCTCATATAAGTCCTGATAAAGCTATGCCAATAATGCAAGATCATAGGCATACTCCTGAGGATCATCCAATAGATCACTCACCAACCCCAATAGGTTCCAAGGGAACCTGCAACTAGTGCTATTTGGTAGCACTATGTTTGCTAACACAAACATGATCAAAGTTGGGAGTGCATCTAATTCCTTAGCCTTGTACATTCTGAGATAGAATATACCCCCATCCCCCATCTTCACCTCTCGCCAGTGGTCTTTGGACATCCACTCCATCTCCACATTCTTATTGTACCCAACCACCACCTTCTCCCCTTCTACTGGCACCTTGAGAATATGGTATACATCCTCAAGCATGATGGTAGCCTCCCCAGTCAGTAGCTAGAACGTCCCCCTATCTGGGTCCCATCTCTCTATCAAAGTTGAGAGATACCTCTTGTTGGCCCTCACCATGTCTAGCCTCACCACACCCTCCAGGCCCACCTTCCCTAGTAGCTCCTAGTCATCAGTCGTCAACTTCTTCCTCATTCTAGGCATGAAAAGAGAAAATCAATATTGAGGCTCTATATCCCACAACTGCAAAAACAAACAAATTCATTATTAAAAAAAAATGCACAAGTAACAAAACTATTTTTAAACATTACCAGGGCAAATGGTGCCTTAGCTCCACCAGCCGCATTCAATCCCTCCACCACCATAGCTTCCACACAAATTCTAACTTGCCCCATTAAGCTCACAAATCCACTCCACTCCTCAGATGCAACTTCTCAAAGTCAAAAATGCACAAATGAGCCTCAATATTTACTTAGAAATCTATTTATAGCCTTTCATAGCACATTCAGGTGCAGGCACGTGCCTAAAAATACATAGGCTTTCTTGGGTGCCTGTGGGATACCATAGGCGCAATCGGGCACCTGGTGCCAAAAAGGCATAAAAGAAAAATTGATCAAAATGGTATCTTCCCCACTCAAAATTTCACCAAATTTCATACACACATCATGAACATCATAAAATCAGGTTTTGTGAAAATAGAAATTGTTTTGCATGCATACTTTTTGAGAAAAAATCAAATCTTAAAATTCATAAATCAAGGCACAAAAGGTAGAAAAACAATCCAAATTTTTACAAAACTCACATCTAATCATTCTACATCATATTCTTCATCATCCCACAATATTTTGCAAAAATTCGAGTTCATTTGATCAATAAACATCTCAGTTATGTGCAAAATGGAAAACTAAAAAGAAGCACAAACCACAAATCATACGTCAACTAACTCTACATTTTGTGAAAGCACAACATTCATTCATAAAACATTCTTCCATCACTGACTTCCAATTCATCAATCATTTTATCCACAATTGGTCCAGTTCATTCAAGTGAACCTCGTATCTAGTAGGTTATTCTATAAACTTGGTGAATGTAGCAATAATAATCCATGCAATTCGATAAGATGAATAATCTACAATAAGGACACTTGACCATGATCATAATCATTATCACTTCATAAAGGATCACAATCACATTTGGCACCTCACATTTTGAGTATAACCTTGCCAAGAATAATTTGCTCATAGGCAGTCATTGATGTCCTTTTCTATGGGGCATGAAAACATGGATAATCAAGATCACAAACACTCATTCATTTGACAATAGTAAAAAAGTATGATATGTCGGTAGGTTGATTGGTTCCATGGTGGAATTGGTGAAGAAATTTCCATAGTCACTACCCCACCCCTACGTTGACTTAGTCATCATGCATCTTTCATACCTTGCATACTCAATGACTCCTACAGGGAACTTTCTTCAATAGCATCGAATAATTCCAAAATTTGGGGCAACCACATTACATTATGATTCTCCCATGATGGGATACATCTAACATGATCATCACATCAACATTTGACAAAACCCATTTTCCATCGTTGGGGCAAAAATGGTATCACATTTTACATCATTCATATCATCCATAATCACATGGTATTATACACCAACCCCTTTACCACCATTGGAGAAAAAACGACATCACATTTTACATCATTCATATCATCCACAATAACATGGTATTATACACCAACCCCTTTCCCACCATTGGGGAAAAAATGGTATCACATCTACATTTCACATCATTCATTCATCAATTGCATAAATCCACTGTATCATTCATTATTTGCACAAAATTTTCAATTGGCTTGTGAGATACATCCATAACTCATTTTCCAATTGAGCGGATAAGCTACGTAAAACTCCAAAAAATATTTATTCTTTTATCTTCAACATAAGTGCTAAAATCCAATGACAGAGAGAAGTTATTTCTATGCCCATAGCTCAAGCAGGTGTCTCATATTTTTCTACCATAATGTGTTTCATGCAACATGGTACAAAAAGGGACACCTATAGACACCAAATTACAACCACTAATCATCCATCCTAACCATACTACCATCCACTTGTCCTCCATCCTAACCCTAATTTAATCTATAGATTTCACATATTTTTGAACAACTGTTGAAGCCGGAGTGGCTCACCATCAAATACCTAAAGCCCAATCACCCCAGTGGAAGCAAGGACACATCAATATGAAGACACTTCATTGTTATAGCTAGGGTTTTGAAGAACCCTAGTAGTTTTGTAAATCATTGTATCAAATACTCTCATTGATTACCGATTGTATCAAAGGATTTTATTGGCTCCCCCCATTTTATTGAATATATCCATTTTTGTAATCTTGTATTTCATTGTGTTATTTTATTTCCTTATTTTATTTAAGTGTCGTGTTCTTGTCTTCACAATTCCAATATCTAATCGATTCATGCATGGGGAAGATCAACGATCAAGATTTTCCTAATAATTTTGAAGTATTTAAAAGCATTTCCTCATCATATTATAACATAGTCAATTGGGATATAGGAATCCAAAGCATCAAGGGTTTCAATAACAAGAACTAGATGCAATTGTAGATCGACAGTGAAACAAGCTTCCAAGAAGAATCGATGGACAAGATGTAGTCTCTAATGATGTGTTTGCCAACTGTCACCAAACAACTAGCAAGTTGTAGAGGATATGAGCTGCCATGGCGGTCTATGTATAGTGGATTTCTCAGAAGTTGAACTAGTAATATGATGCTTGTAAGAACTCTCTACTTATTTGGAAAATATGTAATCTTTGTAATGTTCTTTATTATTCTTTCATTTACAAACCATAAATAGAGGTCGAACTCTCATTCTTAAGGGTCAGCTCTAGTGCGTTTGCTTGCCCTAATATAAATATTCTTGTGAGCTAATGTAAGGAGCATTACTCTGATTATTCGACTTAAATTTTTCATATTCATTATCTTGTGCAAGAGGTTTGAAGTCTTGAGTCGCATTTCCATTAATACTTGAAGGGTTAGTTCATTCTAGCTTTTGGATTACTAGTTGTGAGATTATTTGAAATTTGTTCTTGATTTTATCTATATTTTTAGGAAGTTTATTTTTGTAAAATATAACTATCGGTCTATTTTGCTACTTGGATTATCAATACTGGATGTTGGAATTTCTTTTTGCAATATATCTATGTTTATGCTTGAATGTGTGAAGGTTTCACTAATTTGGGTAATTTTGATCTTGAGTGACGAGACACAAGAAATAGCTTGTGGGAGGCTTTTGCTATAGTTGCCTATACTGTTAGCTAATATGGCCACTATTTTCTAATATTTCTAACCCTAAACCCTTTTCTAACCCTTATCTCAAAACCTTATTTGAGATTTAATTGAGTCAACATCATTTTAAGTTGAGAAGGAACTAGCCTACTCTAGAGGTTGGATTGATGTTGTCTATGGTCCATCCAATGCTTGAGTGCCAAGCTGTAGCTCTTGGGTGCATGCTTGGATAGAAAATTGGAAGATAGACAGTTGTAGTGCTAAGTAAAACTTGATTTCAATTTGGTTCCCAATAGTTTTTGGCCTGCCTGGTAGGACCAGTTCACAAGGAACATGAAAAACCAGCATATGAGTTATTGTTTTATCTCGACCCAGAGGAATAAAGATTTGGTGAATTATCTTGGCCTTGCTAAGTAGAGAATAGAAAATTCACGTGGTGGATCTTTGGTCTTTAAATATAGAAAATAATCACCCCTATAAACCTATGTCCTTTCATGTATACCAAGTATTTCAAAAGGAATAACCTTGACTCATATTTTTATTGTGAGCTACCTTATAGAGGGTCCACTATTATCAAAAGTTTGAATCAAAATTTTCTCTCAGAGGAAGAATTTCTTGAGGAAAATATTATAGTTAATTCAACAACTCCTATAGGAGGACCTACACCTCAAAATACGATAGGAAATACAGCCCCTAATTAGTGAAATGTGCCCCCAAAACAACCATTACAGATTTACCCTAGTTGGAATATAGTTGGTCTCCTTAAATCAGCCCATATGAATACCATTCTCCAGGCTATATCCAAGGTCATTCCCACTTATGATGGATCTGTAAAAACAACATATGAGCACTATCAAGATATTTTGAATCTAGTAGAAATCTATAATATAAATGAGGAGGATATTATTGTGAGGATCCTAGCAATGTCCTTTAATGGGAAAATTTTACATTGGTTTAGGGCTCTAGAAGATAACACCATTACTTCATGGCAAGCATTGGATGAGCCTTTTGTGGAAGAATTTAATGAATATTTTGACACTTTATCCTTAATCAGTTTACGTCCATTTATAAATCACAACAAGAGACTATGTCAAATTCCAATTTAAGGTTTAGAAAAACATGGAAAATAATTCCCCCTGTAGCTAGACCAATTGTATGCTTAGCTTATATGTATTATATCAAAGCCCTTAGAGAACATGGAAAATAATTCCTCCTGTAGCTAGACCAACTGCATTCTTGGATTATATGTATTATATCAGAGCCCTTAGATCAGAGCTAGGCTTGCAGAACCAACAATATGGAGTGGAAAAATTTCCACAAGTTTATAATGTGGTGGTCCATGCTGAAAATATCCTAATTAATGTAGGGATACTACCTCCCAATCCTTTTCTCCCTTATAGCTCAAAAGCCACCAGGCCAAAGACAAGCTACTACTTCATCTTATATGGACCCCATTTATTTATCATCCTAATATCCACATATTAACCCCATTTCTCATCCAAAAGCACCTTCAATTGTAGTCCCTTTCCCTCACATTCTGTATAAAACCTCTCAAGAGTTTTCTACCATTATTTATATATAAAATACTCTAAAAATTATGAGTAATAGAATGAATTCAATAGAAAAGAGAGATCAAGAGAGGTCACAACAGAGGAGATTTCCATATTTGAACAAATATCAAAGACCTGGTCCTGGTAATAGTACTGGAATCTGAGTAAATATGGCTTATGAAGAGCCTAAGTATTCTTTAGAGACAAGTCTAGTTAATATTTAGTGTTTGGTATGTAATGATCCTCATGACTCACAGTCTTGTGTCATGTACCAATACTATGTTCAACAAGCTATGGATCAAGCAGAAAGAAATCAAAAGGGAAGAGTGAATATGTTATGGTAGCCTAACCAAATCATGGTTGGGAAATATCTTGATGAGGAGGGCCCAATTGCTGTTATGACAAGATCTAGAAAGAAAAACTTGCAAGTGGACCCAAAAAAATGGGACAATTCTAAGTTCCTTATCAGAAAAGGAATAACCCACCTCAAAGCAGTGATACTTTTCCTATTCCCCAGTCTAAAGGGAAATAGAAGATAGACAATCTACCCAAGAGATTCAAGAAGGAAAATAAAGAAGATCAAATGAAGTCTAAGGATGGGGCTCAAGAGAGGCTTAGATTCTTTCTATTACCAAAATACAAAGAATAGAAGCCACTCAGCAATATAAAAGAAAGTATGGTGAGCCTGAAAGAAGGCCTGAGAGGACCACATTAGCTAGATCTAAATACAACATTGTGGAAGAGATGAAAATGATTCCATAAAAATCTAGTTTATATGATACCCTTTTCGTTCCTAGCCATATAGACCTGCTTAAATCTTCTCTCAATAAATATCCACAACATAGGTAGGCTACCACAATCCTTAGTATACCCTCAAAAAAGAAGGAAATATCCTCTGCTATTTTGAATAATAAACCCCCTCCCTTATATATTTCATTTAGGGTGGAAGTTTGGGTAGTGTGAAATTGTATGATAGATTCAGGAGCCTCAACTATAGTTATGCCTAAAGCAGTTTGTGAAGATATGGGTATGGAGTATACCCGATCTTGTCTTGGAGTACTAAAATTGGATGGAACACCTATGAAAATAGTGGGAGTAATAAAGGATGTTTTAATGGGGTTACATATAGGCCCAGAGGTTAAAGTAGTACAAGAAATAGTAGTGGTTGACCTAGAACCCTACTTTAGTTTATACCTCTCGAGGGAGTTCACTACGAAATTAGGTGGATGAATGTACATGGATTATTCTAGCATGGTCATTCCCTTCAAAGGGAATAGGATAAGAATAACACCTAAAAATCTTGTGTCTTATCATATAGAAAAAATTGAGGAAGACATGTACAACCTCACTCCTCTTGAAGAATTTGAAATTGTGGATAAATTTGAGGAACTGTAACTGGAATATGAATAGAGATGATTACAATCATTTTGGGACAAGCATGGGCACATATAGTATTTATGCATAATCAAAGAAGAAAATTCTTGCTATATCTAATCAATATTTCAGGGAGAAAAAGGTATGGACAATGTAATTTGATGATGCTAGATGCAAAAATGGAGTTTGTGCTAGAGTGGTACCATAGTCCCAATAAGAAGGGACAAAGAGTTTTGCATACATATTAACATGGTCATGTACCTATAATGCTACAAAATATGAGGCTCTGTACCTCAGATTGATGTAAGAAGAAAACACGGAAATTAAGGTCCTAAAAATATATGGTGACTCTAAGTTGATTGTCCATCAGGTAAGAGAAAGGTGCATCAGTAACCACCATTACCTAAAAGTATATAGAAACAGGGTATGGGATTTTATGGAATCCTTTGATGCCCTAAATATAAATTTTATTCCCAAACAAAATAATACTATGGCAGACTCGTTATAATTAAAGGGATCTAACTTCAACCCTTCTACAGACATTGGAGGCAAGAAGGACAAGGGAATCAAAATGATTTTTAGGCATGCAGTGCCAAATAGGAAAATTTTTTGGTAGGTTTTTGAAATTGATGAACACATCATTGAATTTTTGGTAAGGGAAGCTTGTCTCTCCACTATCCAAGAGGAAAATCCAAAGGAAATTTATTAGTACGATGTTATTAAACTCAATAATAATCACATACCTAGAGGGTTTGTCACCTTAGAAATCCTATTTGAAAATGAAGACAAGAAAAGGACCATAACTATGGAAGTCAATGAAAAAAATTATAAAGAAGTTGAAGTTGGTATTGAAAAGAAGCTCAATGTTGGAAATTTATGTTCAACAAATGAAGATGAAGACATGAAATCCCTATGTCTAAGGTATCTAGATATCATAGCTTGGTCATATAAAGACCTCAAGGTATCTAACAAAAAGATTATCCAACACACTATTGAGCTAGGGCCTGATGCCAAGCCTTCTAAGTAGAAGCAAAGGCCTTTAAATCCATGGATAAAGACATTATGAGAGAAGAAATCTTAAAGTTTTTAAATACTAAGATCATCTATCCAATAAATCATTCGACCTAGGTAGCCAACTTGGTACCTATGAGAAAAAAGAATAGTGATATTTGCCTGTGTGTGGATTTTAGAAATCTTAATCAAACATCTCTTAAGCATCACTATCCCCTTCCATAGATTAATCAGATCTTATAAGTAGTGGAAGGGGTAGAAATTTTCTCACTATTGGATGGGTTCTCTGGATATAATCATATTTAGGTTAGGGATGAATATTAGTATAAAATGACATTCACCACAAAATGGGGAACATTTGCCTACCAACTAATGCCTTTTGGGTTGTCCAATATGGCAGCCACATTTTAAATATCCATGTACTATACCTTTGGGGAACTTATTAATAATGTCATTTTGATTTATTTGGATGATATGACAGTGTTTTCCCATAACAATCATGATCACTTAGCACATCTAGATCAAGTATTTTAGAAATGTAGATAATTTGGTATTTCCCTCAATCCTAAGAAATCATTATTTTTAGTCCATGAGGGAAAGTTTCTAGGGAATGTGCCTAAAAATAAGGCATGGCAATAGATCTATATAGAATCAAATCCATTCTTGCTCTCCCATTTCCTGTAAATAATAAAGATTTGCAATATTTTTTGGGTCAAATAAACTTTGTCAGGAAATTCATTTCTAACTTTGCACAAAAAGTAAGGCCCATATCTGAACTACTCAAGATAAATTCTAAGTTCAAATGGACTAAGGTGAGGAAAAAATCCCTTGATATAATAAAAAAATCCATTGTAACAACCCTAGTGCTAGTAAATCTAGATTTCAGCAAGGATTTTATGGTTTATGCTTATGGAGCTGATGAGAGTTACGCCTCAATAGTCACTCAAAATGATGATCAAGGTGAATAAAATATCATATTATTTTGGAGATAGACCCTCCATGATTACTAGGTTAAGTACAATTTTATTGAGAAACAAGTATTTGTTGTGATGAATTCATTGAAGAAGTTTAGGCAGTACTTGGTTCAAAGTAAGACCCTGGTATATGTTGTTCACCCGGATGTAAGAAGATTTATTTTGCAAGGTGAACTTGGAGATAAAAGATTTGGTTGGATCACAAAGATCCAAGAATATGATGTAGAGATACACCCCACCAATTTTTTAAGAGGTAGGTCCTTATGCTAAGGTCTAACAGAGGTAGTAGCATCAACAAAAATAACAACTTGCGAGGAAGTAGAATATGAGGATCAAATTGAAGAAGTACAGTGATGCGATTCTAACTGGTTAGACAAGATGACCAAATATTTTTAAACTAAAGTATGCCCTCATGATATCAATGCATCATAGAGAAGAAAATATAGACTTCAAGCTTTGAATTAGGTCTTACTACCTAAGGGGATATACAAAATGAACTTTGATAGAGTCCTCATTAAGTGCTTGAAATAAGAGCAACAACAAAAGTTAATTTAGGAGTTCCATGGACGGCCCTCTAGAGGAAATTTCTTAGGCAAAGTTATTGCTTTGAAGATCATAATATCAAGCTATTACTGGCCTACTATATTCATTTATACCTTCAAAATCACCAGAGCCTATGACAAGTGCTAGTGGTAAGGATTGCATCATTCCATCTCAGGCCAATACAAGTTGAAGAGTTATTTTAGAAATGGGGGTTGGACTTCATATGTGTTATAAATCCAAATTATTCAGCTAAGAACAAGTATATTATAACTACCATATGCTACCTCAACAGATGGGTGGAGGCTATCCTTACCAAGAAATTAGATCAGGAGGTTGTGATCAATTTTATGGAAAGTTTGATTTTAAGGTTTAGAGTTTTGGAAGCCTTGGTGAGTGACAATGGGTTGGAATTTATAGGAGATAAATATAATGAATTCACCAATAATTATGGCATAACCATTAAGAATACTTCTAATTATTAACCTTAAGGGAATGGAATTGCATATTCTACCAATAAAAATATGTTGAGGATTTTGAGGAGATCACTAGAAGGGAATAAAACAAGTTGGCACCTACTGCTGAAATAAGCTTTGTGGAAAAACAATATTACTATAAATACGTCCATCAAGAATTTCCCTATGCTTTAATTTATGGCAAGGATGCAATGTTGTCTATCCATTTGAAAATTCTAGTTCTCAAACTTATAAATTCAGAAGAAGAATCAGAGGTAAATCTAGTAGATACAAGGCTAACACACCTACTACAATTGGAAAAGAAGAGAACTCAAACTTATGAGAATTTTTAGAAGCATTATGTGGACATCAAGGTATGGTTTGATAAAAAGTTAAGGTTCAAAAAATTCCATGTTGGAGATTCAGTTCTCAGGTGGAATGTTGAAAGAGTAAAACCAGGTCACCATCAGAAGTTTGACTCCTTTTGGGATGACCCTTTCAAGATAGTAGAAGTCAAGGAGACCAATGTTTTCCAACTCAAAGATCTAGAGGGAGATATACAACCAATTCTGATTAATGGTTTTCATCTCAAACTCTAATTTGATTGAAATATAAGCTCATTGTAATATATGTATATACATTGTCTCATATTTCCTTTCTTTCTGCACTTTGTATCAAGTTTTGTTTTAACAACATATTGTGCAAAATATTTAAAAATAAAAGAGGGAAAATTTTGTAAAAATTTGGCTAAGTGTTCACACAGGATGCAGCAGTTTCTATTCCACACTCAAATACACTAAGTGCAAAGCGAAATATTTCTAGACTCCAATCTGCATTCAAAAAAACCATCACACAAGTGGAATGACAAGCGGGTTCCAATCCACACCTAAATGAACTACATTTTAGTGAAATGCAATGTGCACTATTTTTTCGTACTCAAATGGACCACAATGCCGATAGAGTAACAAGTGAATTCCAATCCATCAGGTTTCTATAATTTTGAGGTGTAGAATGAGGAAGTTCCTAATTTGTAGTAGTTTAGAGTTAAGTTGTGCAGAAAAGGGCAGTTTCATCAATCCATTGATTCCACGTCTACTTTTGAGTGGGTGGCAATACTGCATCATAGCACTTGGAAAAGGGGCAAAATGTCCACAATATTTGCTAAATTTTCCTACACCCAAAAGAGAGGACAAAGCGATGCTACAAGGGTAAAAGCACGTTTGAATTTTGACCAATCAGAGGTCAGAATACCACCTCTAAGACTCCAAAAGGGATAGAGTGCTAGTTGATAAGTGTGGTAATGGGAAAGTTGTGCATTAGCCATGTTAATGGTAGAAGATGTGCATACAACATTAATTAAATGAGCAAAGCATAAAGTTCTATTCATTTGACAAGAGCATATTTTGCTAAGTGGAGAAAATTAAAATGATATCAGAAGCACTACCTACAAATTTTATAGAGAAAATCCAAGTCGTTAAGATGAAGATGGCTCTATATAAAGCATTTATAGAAGAATAGATTTGGATGGCAATGTGGACCAAACCAAGCAATTGGTAGATACATTATTGACAAAAGTTAGAAGAACCCTCTTGAGAAGTAATTTTAAGTTTAGGCACTTCGAATGGCAACCAAATCAACCTCAAGGTACCATTGCCATAAAATCCTTCTTATTCTCCTATATTTGTGATTTTGTTCATCATTGCCCTGAATTGGTTTTTGAGATAATTAAATATTATGATCCTGAGAAAAGAGCAGTGAAAATACTTGATGGCACAATACTATTCACTATTACCAAAGAGCTCTGCCTTAACTTGTTTTTTGTAGGGGTAACCCCAACCTCAGAACCTAAAAAATTTTACATAGCAGAATAGGCTAGGGTTTATGCTTCGTTAATGGCTTCAGAATAATAGAAAGTTTTAGAAATATGGATTAATTTTTAGTTTAGAAGAATAAGAGAGGAGTATGAAATGCTTGAAGTCCCGATTCCTATCAATGAATTCGCTAACCTATATTTCTATGCAATATTAGCCTGTATGGAGGGATTGGACTTAGATATAATGGTGCATGGTTGGAAAATAACCATCACATACTACATTTCCAACTTAAATATGTATGAGAAAGATGCAAAAAATAAAGGTGTGAGGGTTATCTATTTTTATTGGCTAGCATTCCTAGCTTAGAGAATGCATGAAAAATTAGTGAGAATGAAGAAGAATTCTGATACACCTAGTTTTAGGCATTGCTCAAGCTTGGTCTATATATTCTTTGCTTCTATAAGAGACAGGATGCCATGGATTTCAATTAAGGATAAAAACAACTAGGGAGACCCCATTCCTATTTATTATTGGAATTCTCATTTTTCAAGCACTGAGTCTATGTATAGATTCAATTTGAAATTCTTAGGACCAGTAGTAAAAATAATGTATGGAGTTTGCCCTAGGATACCACTTCTGTCTAAGAAAATATTGAGAGCAGAGGGTGCAAAGGAAGGAGACTGGTATCTCCTAACAAAGTTCATATTCATTAGATTGTATGGCTTCCAAGGCAAACATTTTCTTCTACCTCACTTTTTCATAGAGATATTATTTGCCTTAGAATATTTGAGGCAAGCAGAATATATTGATTTGAACTATGGCTCTAGGAGAAAGAAGAAGTCTATGTTGACCTATCGAAATTTTAGTGATATAACTATTACAAATAAATGGTATGGTGAACAAATTGAACAATACCTAGATAGGTTGGGTATGTTCTATATTCCTCAGATATGGAGTTATGATCCAAATGACATATTCCATAAAATAAATATAGCCTTAAATGGAGAACATACCTACAAATTTGAAAAGAGAGCTACGACCCATTTTGAAAGAGGCAGAAATAACAAAGAAAATGATATTTTAGAATGGAATATTTCTAAAATGGATCAACTCCCTCCATGGTTGGACTTTTATGAACAAATTGTGGATTTTGACCCAAACAACAATGTAAAACATTAGTTTAAGGAGTCTACCATTAAGGATATTGATGGAAAAACAAAAAGAAGGAAGACCCCCAATCTCAAGAGCCTGATGATGAAAAGCTGTAGCATAAAAGGAAATGGAATGAGGCCAAGATATCATATTTGTGGAGGATGAGAGTTGAGACTAGTAAAACAATTTCTAAGTTTAGGATTAAAATAAATGTTGAATTCTCTAAAAAGTATGACAATAATCTCCAAACATAGAGACCCAAAGATACGAGGAATATAGTACTCATATATAGCAAGTCACAAACTAGGTATGATTCCCCATCCCCACCTCTAGAAGAATAAGTTCAGGAAGAGGAAATTGATGCTTCATTGACTGGTACTGAAGTCTTGAAGCCTTTTTAGCCTTAAACTGAGTAGATGGAAAAATTTCCAAAGGGAGCATAGTTTATGAGTAAAATGCACTATTATAAGGAGAGGGCTATCAATGCACTAGTCATAAATATAGAAAATAGGCCTAAGCGCCTAGCCCTGGGTGCTCAACCTTCGGATACAAATATTAACTAGAAATAAAAGTATGAGAGATTCAGGTTTACACCTCTAAGTTTCACAACCACAATGATAGTGGAGTTAAATCCTATTTTTGAGTAGGTATTATTGGAGGAAAAAGTATAAGAAGGGCTATCTAAGGAGGAAACAAAATTTGAGAAAGTTACCTATCAGGTTTTTCAAAGGAAGGCTAAAATGTCCCTAGAAAGAGTTGAAAAGGAGATCTCAAAGAAGCAAAGGTTGGATAAAGAGGATGTAATTTATAAAACAGTTTTTTTAGCTACTAAAGAATTGATACAATAAGAACAACAATAGATCACAGATATAGCTCCAAAAAACCCTACATCAGTAGGTGAAGGTATGGTTTCTAACCTCTCTTCTCCTATTCCTCCTCTAGATTCCCCAACGAAATCTCCTTCCCTTTCTGAATAAGAAGTTGTAACAAGGGTACCTTCTCCACATCATAGTTCACCTCCTATTTCATCAGTCTCTACTGAGATGCAAGCTAACCCATGTCCTCCAAGGTCATCCCAAGTTCCACACTCATCATCTGATATTCCCCTCTCATCATCTCCCATAGTTTCAACTTCACCATTATCACCACCACCATCATCTAAGAAACAAACTAATTCTATTCAACCCCCTCACCCATTTATGAGTCTTCCTTCATTGTCCATAAGTTTACCAATTGAAAAAATGGCAATGGTCATAGATTCCACTGTGATAACAATTTTTTCTATAAATGCTTCACCACTAGTATCAACTATTGATTATACTCTTACATTCATGGTATCTTCTACTCCTCTTGCTATGAGTTACCCTACCCAGGACATTTTGTAGAAAGAACATGAAGCAACACATAAAATGAATGATTTTGGGTAGAAAAGTTATCTAAGCCTTCTAATAGGATGGCTACCAGGAGAAGAACCATGTTTGTGGATCTAGTTTCAAGGAAAAGGACTTCTAGGTGCATGATTCCCCTAGTAAGAAAGCCTAAATCTGAGATGATAGTTCAATATTATCGTATAGAAGAGCACACCGAAGATATTGAGAAGTTGCCTGATGAATATGAATTGGTAATAGCCAAATCCCACTTAGAAACATTTTATGTAAAAAATAATATATTCAAAGAAAGGGTGGATAAGCTGGAAAATAATATTGAAAAGCTTAAAAAATTATCAACACTCAGAAAGAAGTGGAGAAGGCCCTGAAAAAAGAAGCCAAGAGATGGCAAGAGAAGTTTCAAGAAGCTAATAAGCTCAAGGAGCAGCTATGAGAGCAGAAAAATCTGAATGAGGAGTAAGCTAAAGAGATGCAATATTTGAAGAAACAACTCCAAATTGAAAAGGCTAAATCTTCTAGCTTTTCCAAATATGGACTCAAGAAATTGAGAAAGGAACTGCTCTTTGAAGTTCAAGATATTCTTAGGGCTTAATTTTAATATTGATTATTTAGATGATGCCAGTCACTTAATCCATAGTATTCAGAAGGATTTGGACAAAATCACTGGAGAACTACAGCCTATGGTAATTCTAGTAGAGAAAATTTACAAGCTAACCCTAATAAGGAGTGAAACATTACTAGTGTTGATGCCAGACTTGTAGTAAATAAACACAGAGCAATTTTAAAGGCTTGGCTATTGTATGACAAAATTGAAGGTGTGATTAAGGATGTAGTGGATGTTAACAAGGAAATGATCCAAGTTGGCTTCAAAGGGTTATGGATGGAAGATAACAATTTGCTTTCAGTGGGATAAATTAAGAAAAGTATTGAAGAGAGCTTACAAGATGAATCTAAAATTGACACTCTAGAGGAACCAATTGATCAAGAGCAGGCTTCACAAATGATCATTGATTTTATTAAGCTTAGATATCTCATGGAATACTTGGTAAACAGAGGAAGTGTTGCTTGTTATGTAGATATTGGTGAAATCCAGTATATTTACAAGCAACTATCAAAGACTTCCAATCCCTCAAAAGAAACCTAGAAAAAAACCCTACAGACTTTGAAATTAATGGTACAATTGTTTGGTGATGATGCTAGGAAGAAAAATTAAGAGCAATATTCTCCTAAGGAGAAATCTGAGGAAGAATATGAGGAAGAAGCTGAAGAGGAAGTTGAAAAAGAAGCTCAAAAAGAAGAAGATCCAAATAGAGATGATGTGGGCCCTAAAGAGGCACAAACTTAGCAAATTTTGTTGTACATACATAGTCATAAGTTTTGTATTTTTGTTTGATTCATTTTAATGACATGGTCAGAAAGAAAAAATAAAAACATGAGTCCAAAGGGGCATAGAAAGCAACAAGTTTTGTGTGAAGGCATTGTTGTAAGAAGGTTTTAATAGGAAAACCTAGCTATGTTTTTTATAGAGTAGTGAGGCAGTTTTGCTGGAAAGGCACGAATGTTAATGTTTATGGCATGGTCTAGATGTGAACTTTTACCCTCTAGTATGACCATAAAATTTTTAGAGGGTAGTGTTCATATGGAAATTATTCTTTTAAGCATTTTTTAAGATGAACAATTTTTGACTCCTTATGCCCTATGGATAAGACTCTGAGTTTGATGGCTTTGTGAGCAAATCCACCCAGGAGGCACCAAAATGTAGGTCCAAAATGGCCACATCTTTAGAAAACATTACAAAATTATTCTAAGGTACGAAGTTTCCATTGTGCACACTTTTAGTGTATTTTGAAGTGGATCCGCTGCATTCTATTTCTAATCTGCCAACAATTAGTGCAATTTTTTGCTTTGAGTGATTTCGTTGGGTTTATAACGTAAAATGGTGTGGATTGGAAATGTGTTTTGATTTTGCAAAATTTTTGCGTGAAGATGACATCAGTGCAGGGAGAAGTGCAGAATGGTGATTGCTTGTATTTTTGACATGCTCCAAGTGGCTAAGTGTTGATGAGACCAATTCCAGCAAGTTTATAGAGTATTTTGGTGTGGAATGGTGACGAAGAGGCAAAAAATCATAGAATAAGTATGGATTGGCATCAAAGAGTATTTTGATCTGACTTCTTTTCAGATTGGTCACAAGAAGAGTTTTACACTAACTCCAGTGCGAAATGGAGGTAAAGCTATTTTACTCTATGGCAAGTGTAGATTGGAGATGAAGGAAGATTTACAATTGCCCAAGTGTGGATTCCTTATTTTGTAAAAGTTTAAAGCAAATACAATGTCAAAATCTTTTGTAGTGTGGATTGTTGGTTGCTTTGAAGTCAAATAAGAAAGAGGAAGGTTAACAAGTGGATTTCATCCTGCTTAACTCTTAATGCATTTCATGTCAGATTGGCATTTTGCATAATCAAAGTTATGGAAGGTGACATCATCAACTTAAAAGAGAGAAATGGTACTTTGGTTTTCCTTGCCATTATACAAAGTATATTCCAAGATCTAATCGAGTCGTTCATGGGGAAGATCAACGATCAAGATTCTACTAACAATTTTGAAGTATTTAAAAGCATTTTCTCACTAGATTCAAATACATTTAGTTGGGATATAGGAAGCCAAAGTATCAAGGGTTTCATGAACAAGAACCAGATGTAGTTGTAGATCAACGATGGAGCGAGCTTCCATGAAGATTCAATAGATGATATGCAGTCTCTAATAGCCTGTTTGCCAACTATCACCAACCAACCAGCATGTTGCAGAGGATCTGAACTACCATGGCAGTCTACATATAGCGGGTTTCTCGAAAGTTGAACCTATAATATGATTCTAGTAAAAACTCTGCTAATTTGGAAAATATGTAATATTTGTAATGTTCCTTATTATTATTTCATTCATAAACCATAAATAGAGGTTGAACCCTCATTCTTAAGGGTCGTCTCTAGTGTGTTTGCTTGCCCTACTGTAAATATTCCTGTGAGCTAATGGAAGGAGTATAACTCTGATTATTTGACTCAAATTTGTCATCTTCATTATCTTGTGCAAGAGGTTCAAAGTCTTGAGCTGCATTTTTTTTAATACTTGAATGGATAGTTCATTCCATATTTTGGATTACCAGTTGTGAGAGTAGTTGAAATCTATTCGTGATTATATCTATATTTTTAGGAAGTTTATTTTTATAAAATCCAACTATTGGTCTATTCTGCTATTTAAATTATCAATATTGGATGTTGAAACTGCTTTCTGTAATATATCTTTGTTTATGCTTTTACGTGTGAAGGTTTCATTAATTTGGGTAATGTTGATCTTGAGTGATGGGATACTGTAAATAGCTTGTGGGAGCCTTTTGTTGTAGTTTCCTATATTGTTAACCTATTTGGCCACTATTTTCTAATATTTCTAATCCTAAACCCTTTTCTAAACCTTATCTCAAAACTCTATTTGAGATTTAATTTAGTCAAAATAATTTTAAGTTGAAAAGGAACCAACCTACTCTGGAGGTTGGATTGAAGTTGTCTTTGGTCCATCCAATGCTTGAGTGTTGAGCTGCAACTATCGGGTGCATGCCTGGAAAAACTTTTTTAAGATAAACAATTGTAGTGTTAAGTAAAACTTGATGTCAATTCAGTGCCCAATAGTATCTATATGGAATAGGCATTAAATGTACAGAGGTGAATAATTTTGATGGGTTCAATATTGGTGTATCCTTCAATATTTGCCAAGAAATAGGCACCAAAACCAAATTTGTGTGTGATGATGTATGGGCCTGGCCAATTGGGAGCAAACTTCTCTCATTGTTGGCAGGGTTGACTAGTGATATGCTGATTTTCTTTGAGAACTAGATCACCAATATGAAACTCACATTGATGTACCTTACTTTTGTAGGTATGGTGAAGGCAGTATTGATAGATACATGTGTGCTCGATGGTGTGGATGTGATGCTCATCCAATAGCATTAGTTGGTCAAGGCATGCTTGATGAGCAGTGTCATCATCAATAAAGTCTTTCATGGAGACTCGTAAGGAAGGCATATCAATCTTGATAAGCATAATGGATTCAATGACATAGACCAATGAGAAAGGGGTTGCCCCAGTGTGAGTACATATGCCCATACAATAGGCCCATAAGGCTAAAGGCATCTGATTGTGCCAATCGTTATGGGATTCTGCATCTATCTTATGAGGAATGGAGAAAATATTTTTGTTAGTAGCCTCCACGTAGTCATTACCTAGTGGGTAGTATGAGTTTGAGAAGCTATGGTGGATATGGAATTTAGTGTAGAGGGCACAAATGGTTTTATTTTTGAAAGGTGTATCATTATCAAAGATGATTTTAGAAGGGATGCTGAAGCGACATATGATATGGTCAGTGATGAATGTTGTGATTTTGGCTCTTGTAGTTTGGATGAGTAGGATGAATTTGACCCACTTTGTGAAGCATTCCATGGTGGTTATGATGAATTTGTGATTGCTAAATGAAGCAGGTGAGATCTCTCCAATAAGATCTAGGCCCCATTGTTATAAATACCACATGGATTGGATAGGTTGGAGCGTTTACAAGGGTAAGTGTGTAAGGTTAGCATGTTGTTGACACTTGATACATTGCTTGACATACTCACAATAGTTATGTTCCATTTTGGGCCAACAGTAGCCCATGCATAAAATGTGTTTTGTGATAGCCATGCCATTGAAGTGGCCACCACAAGTGCTATATGGGTTTCTTGTACCACTCACTGAGATTCATGCAGTTCTATGTAACACAAAAGAATACCATCATGATTGTGGTGATATAGAATGTTTTCCAATAGTGTATAATGGATGGCCCATTGTTTGAATGCTCGGTGATGAGCATGTGGTAAATCACAAGGTAGGAAGACTAATTTGATGTAATACTTAATTTGTGAAAACCAAGGATCGCATGGTTTAGTGTGCACAAAATGAATGCCATCATCATCTGTGGAGGGTGAGGATGAAATGGCATATTATGTTGGAGTATTAATAGACACATGTGTAGTGTTAGATAGGGGTTTTATGGTATTAATGACCCCAAGAAAGCCATTTTATCAGTGAAATGATTAGATGAGTGCAAAGTGGCTTTGATATCGTACCACTCTATTTGGGCAAGGATTTGTTGGGAAATTTTATTATGTTGTTGAAGGACTAGGTAGCGACATTGCCAAATATCCTAGACTTGGTTTATGATGAGGAGAGAATTGCCTATGATGTGAAGGCATACAATGTGCATAGAATGTACCTACTTTAAATTAAGAATGAGAGCTTCATATTTTGTATTGTTGTTTGTGCAGGATAACCCTAATTTGAATGAAAAGGGTAGAGGCTCCCCATCTAGTGTGAAAAATACAATGCTTGCACCCCCAACATATGTGCAATGGGAGCCTTAAAATAAAAGTGTTAGGTTTTTTGGTGTTTTTGGTTTCACATATTCTTCAGATTCTATGATATGGAAGATGGAGTCATCAGGAAGCTAAATGAGGAAAGGTTGATCCTTGGGCAATGGAGCCTCGATGATTTGGTTTGTGATGAGCTATCCTTTGATGGATTTATGATAAATGAACTCTAGATCAAGTTTAGTGAGAAGAATAATCCATTTGGTAGTGTGAGAGTTATGATAACTCTTGTTCATCATACATCAAAGTAGGTTATCGCAAGCAATGACAAATGTGGTGTGATTAAGCATATAGTGACATAGTTTTTGTGTCACAAAGACTACAACCAGATATAGATTTTCCATGTATACATAGTGGGTTTTGTAGCTGACTAGCATATGACTGATGTAATATATAACTTGATCATGGTTGAGTGTGTTCTTTTGATCTAACAATGTGCCAAGTGCAAAATGCATAGCAAATATGTACAAGATAAATGATAATTGTGGGTGTGGGGTCAATAAAACAAGTGATGAGGTGAGGTACGCTTTGATAAAATCAAAGGCTCATTGATAGTTTTTGTCCCATTTGAAGGTGACTCCCTTTTTTAAAAGGTGATTAATTGACTTACACTTGTTTAAAAGCTAGGCGATAAAATGATGTATGGACTGAACATTGCCTTACAAGCTGCATAGTATTTTTAGGTTGGTGGGTAGAGGTATCTCAATGATGGCATTGACTTTGTTGGGGTCTACTTAAATGACTCATTAAGATATGATAAACCATACGATTTTACCAAAAGTAACACCAAAGACATATTTCTTTGGGGTAAGGTGAACATTGTGTTCTAGAAGATGATCGAAGATATTACATAGATCAGTGAGGTGTTGCAAACGTTATTTGGATTTGGCGATGATATTCTCAACATAATCTTCCATGATTTTATGCATGTAATCATGAAATATAAGTCATTGCATGCTCGTACATTGCCCAAGCATTTTTAAGGCCAAAAGGTATGACCTTATAACAAAAGATCACCCAAGGGGTTATGAAATATATTTTGTGCTAATCAGTGAGGTTGATTTTAATTTTATTGTAACCAGATGACCCATCTATGAGGGAGATCATTTCGTGACCTGCAATAGAGTCAACAAGTGAGTCAATATTTGGGAGGGGGAAGTTTTCCTTGGAACAAGCTTTGTTGAAATTATGGAAATTGGTGCATACATGAACCTTGTCGGAGGATTTAGGTACTGGTACCATATTGGAGACCCATTTAGGGTAATCAATAAGTTAGATGAAATATACATCCAAGATATTTTGGAGCTCAATTTTTACTAGCAACGCAACCGTAGGATGCATACATCACAATTTCTATCTGATGGGTTTGGCATTTTTATCGAGAATGAGATTGTGAACTATTAAGGCAAGATTGAGGCTAGGCATGTCCTTGTAGGACCAATTGAAGACTCCTATGTATTCCTTAAGGAAGGTAATAAATAGGATTTAGATAATTACATCAATAAATTGAATGGAATGCTAAGTTAATGGTGTGGAGACTTCAAGGGAATATATTTCTTTTTTTATCACGAGGCAGTTTGGACGTACTAAAATGTTTCTAAGTAGCTGCCATCTATATATTCATATTGAAAGGCTGGAGGCAATAGGATAAACACGGGTAAAGCAGTCTATAATATAATATAATATATATGGGGTTGCGTCCAGAATTCCTGTTAGAAGAGTAATTATTAGATACGTTATTGTTATTAAAATGGATGTCCATGTCAAGAGTGACCACAAAAGTGAAAATGAACCTGGTCAATTGAAGTCACGGGTAAAGCAGTCTATAATATAATATATTATATATGGGTTGCGTCCAGAATTCCTGTTAGAAGAGTAATTATTAGATACGTTATTGTTATTAAAATGGATGTCCATGTCAAGAGTGACCACAAAAGTGAAAATGAACCTGGTCAATTTAAGTCACTTGCTGTTAATTAAAAAAAAAAAAAAAAACTCATTCCTTTCTTTTCATGCTCACAAAGACAGTTGCTTTTTCTTTCCGAGGACATATTAACATACTCATCAAGGGCAGATGAAATTTTGCAGCAGCACTGAAACGATATTTGTGCCGGCTTTCTCTTATTTTGTCCCTCGTTGTGAAGGATCCAGTGGCAACAATGGTTGAGGCATATGCTGCCACAAATACAGATGTCATTAATATGGTGACCATGTCATTAGGCCTTGCTTATTTTATTTATAAAATCTGCTCAGACGCATGGGCGTCACTATGTAGCAAACCACACACAATGTGGATTCCAGGAAAAGCTCTGGTTCTCAGTGCTTTGACTCTTCAGATTCTTCCTTATCTCGGCTACGGAAATGTCAGCATTTCAGACGTGCCCGAGGCTAAGCAAGCAATGGTGCTGTTTGGCGATCAGTTGATGATAGACAGTGGAAGGCTTGTAATATGTGTATTCATTGGGTACCTGTTGCCAGCAATGGCTCGTCCTGGGTCGACAAAGGACTGGACTGATATTGCAGCCTTGGCCGTCAGTGTATTCTCCGCAGTGATCTCCGAGCTTTACTACATACATAAGACGACCAAGTTCATAAAGCAAGCAAAGACAAAAGAACTAGAAAATCCTGAATTATGGGCATTGCATATATTAATACATACTAAAGCATGGTTCATCGGATCCAGTATTGCTATATTGGTGTTAACTGTGATGCTCATTTTGTTTCTAGTCTCAGCAATAATAGCTGGGAAGACTGTTCGTGGCTTGCTCACTCAGAGGATCCTTCATGTAATGAAGCCGTCATCGAAGTGGTCATGGGACAAATTTAAAGAAGAGATCTCATCAGGCAAGTGCAATTTTGAAGATGAGATGATGAGGTCGTGGCTTCTGTGCCATGTTGGTCAGCCTCCATATGTCATAGCCAGGTCAGTATTGAGTTCCTCAACCGGACTAATGGTCACTGCTTGTATCACACTGGTTGTGACCAAGGGAATAGTGGTACGTTATTTTAGATCTTTGATTCCTTCTCATGATGATGGATGGGATTGGCTAAGGCACATCACATTTAGCCTTCAATGTGCTTTCGTTCTAATCGGATGGATGGTCATCTGTTGGAGATGGTGGTCGGCCGTCCTCTGCTTTTCAAGATTTTGGTCAAGGCCTATGTCCAATGCGATGAAATCCATATCCAAGCTGATGCATTGCCAGGGACCTGATGTGGAGGACTTTTGGACAAGGAGCATCCATGAGCTGGAAGACGTCTATGACTTACATACATGGCGTCAAACACAGTACAAGCCGCCAAGGAAAGGAGAAGGGATCATCCTGTCAATAGTCACAAAATTCAAGTTATATAGGCTATTAGTTTTCTGTCGAGCACTGCAGATTTTGCTTGTCCTCTTTAGCAAGGGCTGCTGGTTTGTTTCAGAGATGCTGTTGATCCTGTTGAGCTTCAAGTTTATGAGAGGAGGAGACGAGTCATGTCTATGCTCTGGAAACGAAGATATATTCAAAGCATTGAAGCACACATTGGAGCACGCGTGCATGCCGGGAGAAAGTGCTAAAAGTCTGTGGTTCGCCAGTGCGAAAAGTTTTAAGCAAGCAAAGGATCGTTTAACCTACAAAGCATATGGTAATCAACCAAATGGTGCGAGTCCCTGCCACGACTTGAAGGCATTGCTTCAACCCAAGAGCTCTGTATTTGAATCTGTTTCTAATGGTGATGGAAATATACCCAAGAGCTTTGTAGATTCACTTCAACAATTGAAGATTGACGAAAAGTACCAGCCCCTCGTGGAGTACTTTCCGTTTTTACAAGAAAACAACTCGAAGATGATTGCAGTCTCTTTAGTCAAAATCATCATCAAAGTCTTCGACGAAGGTATTGATCATCCCCTGGCAAACGTTGTAGAAGCTTATAATCAAGCGTGGGAATTCATGACATTTGTCTCTGAACTCCGTGCTAATCCAGCAGAAGATTTAGACCTTGAAGTTGATCAAGTGAGCGTGGCCGCTGACAAAGAATTTAAGATGCTACAACAGTTCCCTAATTCTTCGACAAGGGACAAACCTGTTACAGCAAAGGCAGCCATTGAGACGCTAAGACGTGAGGCCGAGGACCAACTGAAAGTTCATCTAATACCAATCAGCAAAACTCAACAAACCCAGCAAGGCCAGGATGAGGAAAACGTGAATCGTGAGCATGCCTACTCTTCTGATCATCGAGAGCTGCAAGATTCAAAAGATTGGAATGCAGTTGCTCGAAACTACTACATGTACATAGTATGTAAACTAGTCCTGGAGACCACTGATAATAATACTAATGTAAGTGGATTGCTTGATGAGTTGCACCTTTACATAGCAGATGTAATCGGTAAATGTCTCCTGAAATTACCTGAAGCGCTAGTAACGAGGTGTAGACAGTGGGCAGTAGAGTATAAGGAGGACGATATCTGGGATGCACTTTCCACAGCCGGGAAGGCCATTAAATTTATCCAGGAAATGTGGCCGAGCCAACAGCTTGTCGAGTCCAACTGAATGCGGGTTGAGGTATAACCAGGGGCTGACCGTAATTAAAATAAATTAAGCTAGGGATGGGGCTACTGCTTAGCATAAGGATGTCGTTCTCGTAATTATAGATTTAGGTTGTCATATAAATGTGACAAATTTGTGTCCAGGTTTGAAAAAAAAATGGAGAACAAAGTTGCAGTAATATGTTTGCATTGACGAACGGTGTGGTTTGGTTCACGCTCCAGATGAGAACTAGAATGTGGGTGAACAGTGAATTTTGGGTGGAGTGGAGTAACTTTGGTTAAGTTCTGTTAGCCGTCATGAAAAAGTATTCTTTGTGAGATCATCAAGAGGGATTTTTATGCTGTTTTCCAGTTGTTGACTAGCTATGATACTTTGCTCTCAAGATTTCTATTCAGCATGTTTCTTAAAAGAAAGGTCATTGTCTTAATTATATGTAGTGAATTTTCATGATTATTTTCAATTTTCAACATGTTTTAAATAGGAATTAAACTAAAACAAAATTTTGTTGTTATTACGGCAGTTTTTATAACAATAATAGTTATTTTTTCCTTTATGTTTTTAAAAGATAAATCCGGACGAAAGAATTAGAAAATAAATTATTATGTTTTGGACAAGGGAATTTGTTAGGAAAAGGTCAAGGATCGTTCATTTAAAAATGTTTTTTAAATAAATAATTTGAAACTTAATTTACATGATAATAATTAATTTGTTATAACATTTAGAATGATTCTAATTCATAATGAAGAAAAATTTTAAAAATATTATTGAAGATTAAAACAGTCTCATTCATTGAAAACTTACTCATATTCTTATCTCCTGTATATTTTCATTCCTCAACATATTTAAAATAGTCAATTAAAAAAATCCTATCGTTAAAATATGCTAGATTTTATAACAATAACAATTATTATTTTTTCTTCCTTGTAAAAGATAACCAAGTTAAGTTATATAGATGAAATAATATTTATTTTTAGAAAGAAGTAACTACTATATTTTTTTTTGGTAAGGGAGCTTATTTTTAAGTGATATTTTATATAAAAGACTATTATTTTTGTTTAGTTTTACTTAGGGTACAAAACAAAATAGATAGAAGTATCACCACAATTTTATAATATTTAAAATTATTTTTAACTTAGGATAAATATGAAAAACACTTAAACTACATCAAGAAACTTAAAAAATGTTATGGAGGGTTTAAACAATTGCATTTGTCTTACATTATTACCAAATAGTGGTATTACAACAACTTGGATTGTATTTATGCATCATTTAGTAAGATTTAAACTTAGATATCTTCTTGAATAATGTCATTTTGCTACTTAATATTATAGGTTGTGATATATAGAAAATTAAAATTTTTCAAAATAATATATATTTAATAAAAAAATTATGGTGCACACGAATAGGTATATGGGGATATGAAATTATATTGTATAAGGTTATTATAGATAGTTGGCATAGAAAACAGGTCACAAAAGGTTGATTATTTATTATATTATAATAATGAGTGTGATGAGGGTTTAGTATTTGGTTCTCTAAAGTAGAATTAGAATATGGATATATGAAGAAGGGATATTGTCATTGTCATTATCATTTATATGAAATATTACTTGTAATTATATTTACCCATAAAGTGATTTATGAGACTATGCCCTCTCTAAATAGTACTCTCATATTGGGAGATCTTGTGGATTTATTCTTTCCTTAAGGAGTACTATTGGTGTTACCCTACCTTAAAGGGTATTATCTATCTCTATCTCATTGTGTGCATTGTTACTATAGAAAGTTATTTGTGGATAAATATCTTATTATTTTTGCATAAGGTGAATGATTAATATTTGTGAAAAAAAGTTATGTAATAAGTGGTATCGTATAAATAATTTTGGCAAGTGGGAATTGTTTTGTGGATTGCATAATTTTGATATTTTTATAGAAAATGGCTCGGGAGTCATATCTTTGGGTAAAATTGTTTGATTTAGACAATTTTGACTCCACTTTCTTAAAGATTCAAAGAGATTTAAAATGAGTGTGATATGAAGGAATCAAAGTAGTATTGAGGTAAATGTGATACTTTGGAGTTAGTCATATAGAACAAGAATTGTGAAAAAAAATTCAAATTGCACTTTTTTCAAAAAGTAAAATTCGAAAATTGTGTTAGTTGAGGTAAGCAAATCATCTACTACATTTTGCATCTAATTATTTATG
This sequence comes from Wollemia nobilis, assembly GCA_028583015.1. Lineage (NCBI taxonomy): Eukaryota > Viridiplantae > Streptophyta > Pinopsida > Araucariales > Araucariaceae > Wollemia > Wollemia nobilis. The sequence continues at coordinate 273,560 of JAQPPZ010005288.1, read as the reverse complement.
TGGAAGTTTAGTTTCAAATTAATAGAGAGACATTTTTATAAAACCCTAATTTGTGTTGTCTTTTTGTTGGGGGAGTATCTTATAGAGCTCCAAATTTTTTTTTTGGAGAAGATGATATTAATGTTAGGGACTAGTAGAAATATTTTAAATTCTTGTATTCTACTAGTTTTTATTATAATATTAAATTTAGTTATTATCTTGGAGGATGAGTTCTCTCTTGGTTTAAACAGATGTGAGATCCCAATATGGTTCATGTCTTGTGGGGTGCACTCTTACCTTAATATGTTATATGGATGTGTACCTATGTTTGATGGACTGATTAAACACACACCTAGGATTTGTTTGAGGGTTCCTTGACTTTTTATCAAAAGCATGACTCTAGCCAAGATGAAATTAAACAACAAATGCATACAAATAATTTACTATTTTATATGCTTTTTTATTTTGATGTGAACTATTGGAATCTAATGTAGGAGTTACAAGAAACTAAATTTATCTTTTCCTTCTAAGTAAGGACATAGGAGAATGCACAAACAAATACTAGCTTTGTGAAACCTAAATGTTATTATGTTTTCAATGCCTATAATAAAATTTACATTTTATATTGAACTTAAGCTATGCTTCCTTTTATTTTGTACATTTATCCAAAGTAGAAACAAAGGACTAGGAATATAACAAAAGAATAAATAAACCTAACTATGAAGAAAATATTACAAAATATTAAGGTACTCGATTCTATAGCTCTAAAAAAATCATTGCCTATGACTTAACACTTAAAATTTTGTAGTCACTAGAAATAAGCTACCACAAATAATGTCATTTTGTAATTGTAAAACTAAAACAAACTATGATTGAAATAAGTTTTTAAGGGGTTTAACAAGCTTAGGAAAGTGTGTGGCTTTTTGTGTTAGATATCCAAACCCTTAGGTCCTTTAGGAGATTAAAATTTGGTAATAAAACATTATAAATGGCCATAAGTGATATAATTGTTGCTTGTTTTTCTAGGTAGCGATAACATTTTGAGTCAAAATCCAAATGGCAACATGTTTAATATGTATTTAAGTGTAAATTAGTAAAAAATGAATAGATAAAGTTATGCTACTACAAATTAGATGTGTGATACTGGGTATGGCTAAGAGTCTACCCAATAAAATAGAAATATAGTTAGAATTATCCTCTATAAATTTGTAGTAGTGATTCTATTATAAGGACAGTTGGAAGGAGGACTAAGAGTTAGACTAGGAAGGAATTTAGGGAGATAAAGGGCTTGCTATATAAAATACATATAAGAACTAAACCTATCTTATATGGTGGGTAACTCTACAAAAGTGTCATATATAATATAATCATAGCTTATAAAGGGAAGGTATAATTTTTGCTATTAAGGCCAACTAAAGAAAAATATAGAGATGGAATGTTGAATCCAAAGTTACAAGGCTATCCACAGGGTGTTCAAGAGCTATTGGAATAGAGAGAAAGCCTAGAAACACTATGACACATGAGGATAAACTCTTGAAAGTGAGAAAATATGGGGTATGTGCTTAGAGTACGTTATAATTAAATAGTAAGACATAAAAATAATGAATATTTATAAAAGCTACACAAGATTAATGTTATTAAATAAAAAAGCACAATCCCAAAATGATTAAGAGGAGAAAATAAACACAAGAACTCAAGGAGATGTAGGTAGATTTTTCTTCTTATCCCCAAGCATGAATCTCTCTAAGATTCAATATGAGAAACTAGAAACATGGTGAGGACTTAGAACAATGAGTAATTAAAATAGGAGAGCTTTGTTAGCCTATATTTTATATTTTTATTGTGAGGAGCACCCCAAGCCCTCAATTTATATAATATTTTCCCTTGAGGAAGGAACAAGGCAAATTTATAAAGATGGAAAATGGAAGGTAAGTTCTTAATTTTACATTTTAATGACAAGAGAAGGTGGAACTAAAAAGGGTAATATTGTGTTTCAAGTCTATATGGTGCAATTCCAAGAAGGATGGTGTCATAACTAGCAAGCAACTTGATAAGAAAAATAATCAACATTCTTAGATTTTGTGCCTTAGAGAATGGAATTGTTGTCAACAAAATCACCATCAATGATCATAAAGTGGTGATTATGTAATTTTGACCATTGTTAGTCAATATGGTGAGAAGGTTTATGCATAGGGGTGAATCTTCATTAATTCATGAATATTAGTATTTTTGAAAATGGAAATTAGTGAATTTGGGAATCTTGGATGTTGGCCCATTCACCCAAAATTTTAGGGTCAAACAAATTTTTAGGGGTTGGCTCGCCACATGTTGAAAATAATATTACTAATTTTTTTAAATTGCTAGCACTCCTACCCAAATTGAGGATCATTTTTCCTTGAAATTATAATTTTTTAATTATCCCACCAAATTCACCTCTTATACCAATCATATATATATTTAATGCAAAAATGATACTTATTCATGTAAAACATTCAAACTATTCAAAAAATGACCAACAATAGTGAAAAGTAAAACCTTCCAATAGAAAAGACAACTTGAAACATTCAATATGTTGTAGAATTCTATCCAATTTCACCAATTGTATTTCCACCTCGATCATATCCAACACTAGTTTTCCACTCAGATGACTATCATACCTTACATTGCACCTAGACCTGATCTGACCTAGTTTTCCACTCAGACAAATTTCGAATCCCACTTTGCACCCAACTAGATCTAGACCTAGTTTTCCACCTGAATGACTTCCAAATATTGCTTTGCATCCAATCAAATTTGGACTTATTTTTCCACATGGATGGCCATCGAACCCCACTTTGCACACAAACTAGAACTAGCTTTAGTTTTCCACCCAAATGGGATTTGAACCTGAAATTCCACCCAGATGGCTACCAGACCCATATTTGCACTTGGATGGCTTCTAGATCTAACTTTGCACCTGGACCAATTCAAAAATGAAATTCCACCTGAACCAGATCTAGACTTGAAATTTTACCCAAATGGCTATTGAACACATATTTACACCCAAACAACTTTCAGACCCAACTTATCACCTAGATAAGATTCAAGTTTGAAATTCCACTCGAATGGCTACTATTTCCTACTTTGCACCCAAACAGGTATAAAATTGTATCTCTCTTTTCTATTATAATATTGTAGGTTTTTATTTTACTATTTTTCTCTTTTCCCCTATTTTCCTCTTTCCACATATGAGTGTTTTGATGCATTTTCAGCTAGTTGTCCTCTTAAGACATTGTTTCTTTTATTTTTTAGAGAATATGATTTCAAGGAGTTCTAGTAATAAGATCTATTTTTATCATAAAATTGTAGGTTTTTATTTTGTTTTTTTCATCATTTATTGCAAATAGGTCAATGCTCGGTTTCCTATGCTTTGCCATATTTTCCTCTATTCCACACGTGAGTGTTTTCATGCATTTTCAACTAGTTTTCCTTCTCTCAAAACATTGTGATTCTCAGTGTCTGCTAAGATACTGTGATTATTTGTTTCTTTTGATTTTTAGAGAATATGAGTTGAAGGAGTTTTAGAAGTAAGATGTGTTTTTATGTCATAAAATTGCAGTTTTTTATTTTATTATTTTTCTTTAATTTATTGCAAATAGGTTAATGCTTTGGTTTCCATGTTTTGCCTATTTTCCTTTGTTCCACACGTGACTATTTTGATATATTTTTAGCTATTTTTCCTTCTATTAAGACACTATGATTCTTTGTGTCTCGTAAGACACTATGATTATCTGTTTCTCTTGATTTTTAAAGAATATGAGTTGTAGTAGTAAGATGTGTTTTTATATAATAAAAATGTAAATAGCTAGTTTCACCTGTTTTTCCCTGATTTCCTTTGTTCTACATGTAAATGTTTTGATGGATTTTTTAGGCGTCCTTATATTATCTTAATAGACTCTCATTATCTATTTATGATTAGAATTTATGGTGTGTCTACTTATTAGAATTTGTATATTTATTTTTTTTGTCCTCTGAAGTAATACAAGTGCAAACAATTGTCTATCTTGAAAAAATATAGTAGTAGCAGGCATTAAAAAGATTGCGGTAAATTCTAACTAGAAATTGGTAAGTATTTTATACCAACCAACCATCTATTTATTCTAGTTACAATATTATTCTAAAGCCTCATAGTATTAAGATATTTTCAACATTTTATTAATTTTCTAAAATGAAAAATATTTTCTTTACAAATAAAATGGCACCTAATGGCGATGCAAATAAGGGAGGTAAATATTTTTCTAACAATATTATTCTCAAATATTTTATCCATATATCAAAATCTAACAAGCCATCGACATCTATAAAAAATAAAGGTACAAATAAGGTTTACCTTCTAAACAATTTGTTTTGTATTCTATCTATTGTTTCTTCATCAAAAAAATTACTTTTAGTATATGGCTTCAACCATATTGAATGTTGAAATGAATTTTTTTTTTTTTTTTGTAAAAATATGTTCTCTTACATACAATAGTTATAAAAATATCATTGTATGCAGAATACACTATTCACCCTGATATGCCTCCACTTGAAGATATTCCTCCTAAAGAAATTCTTCCACATAAAAATTATCTTAACAATGATATCCAAAAAATACTAGTTATTTCTTAAAATTATATGTCACTTGAAAAATAAAGTGATAAATCAAATACAAAACAAATTTTGGAGGAATTTGTATGCAAAAAACTAAATGTAGAAAGTTAACTAGATGGACTATTCGTAGGTAATTTAAGGGTGAATGGTCATCAACTTATCCTTTTATAGAGCCAATTCAGCTAGATAATGAAAATGATATTCTAACATAATGTATATACATAATTTTCAGTCAAAAACTAATTAAGGATTATAAAATACAACTGAAGTTAGATATAATAAAAAAACATTGTAGAAAATTTTATTCAATGGTTGAAAAAAGTGATGGAATTGTTAATAAAATAGTTAGTTGGGAGGTTGCATTATAATGCATGCATGTTATATATACAAAATAATATAAACAAGAATTGAAGCTACAATAATATCTTCTTGATAAAGGTAGAACGAGTCAAACTCAATTTCATAAAATTCATAAGACCACTTTAGCTTCAAAAAGTTTGTAGTTTGTTGTTGTATATAGTATTCTTAAAAAGAGTAGACCGATGTTCGATTTTATTTATTATAAGCACCTATTTTAGCTAGCTGATGTGAAAAACCTTCCTAATTCCCATTGGCCAGATCGAAGTGGTTGGGAAATTGTAAAATGTTTACCATTGGTTGAGCAGGAGGACCTAAGGGAGAAATTAAAACTTGCCAAATTTATTTCACTTTCAATTGATGAGGTTACAGATGTTAAAAACACATATTGGATTTTTGTGCATGTCTACACATTTCAAAATCAAGGCATCCTAGTTTACTAGCATTACATAATATGGTGGAAAATTGTAATGTGGAAAACCTTTATAATGTTGTTGTAACTAGTTTAAAAGAAATTGTAGGAATAAGTGATATAGAATAAGCCTCAAAGTTAATATGCATTGGGACTGATGGTGCTGCTACAATGCAAGGACACAAGTGAATTTTTTGTGTTTGACTTCAAAGATCAATTACCCTATATTTGATACCCATTCATTGCATAGCTCATAGAATAAATATTGTGTACAAAATTGTGAGCACTTTTAATAATGTTGCAAGATTGGAAGAACTCATTCGAGAAATACATTATTATTTTTTGTGCATTCCATAAATATTTTCAAAGTTTCAATAGTTTGCACTAGGAGTTATAGAGAGAAGAAAATTGTTAAAATATGTAGACACAAGGTGGATTTTAATGTACCAACCCGCATACAAATATTTTATAGAATATCTAGCCTTAATAGGTTTTATGTGTGAAAAGTGTAGGGTAGTTAATAAGGCAAAAAATTGATATACCATTTGACTGACTTGGAAACACTTCTAACATTAGGTGGTATTCTTCCAATGTTGCGAGAAATGAATAGATTCATTAAACATGCACAAGAAAGATCCATTTATGTTGTTGATTCCATCGGGTTAATAAAACAAATATGCATGCATATTCACAAGATATATGTGTCTGGAGTAAATTTTACAAATCATTTGTTTTATAGTTGGAAAACATTAACTAACGTGAATGATCTAAAAATATTTTTAAAGTTTGACATTAGTGATTATCTCTATATTAATGTTTGTGAGAATATTGTACTTATTTATTTTTTTGAAAGGAGGTTAAATATAGTTATGAATAATGTTGAAAAAATTCCCATAACGTGCAATGGATTCGAAGTAATTTTACATAATACTAAGATTAAATTGTTAAAATACAGGAATCATTGACAAGAGAAATAAGAGATCAATTTCAAAGAGATGAGTTTCTTGAGGCTATGGGTGTGGTTAACCCTATGTTTTGGTGTCATTCTAATGACTACAAATCTAAATATGATTTTTTTATTAAAAATATGGGCACACTTTCTAAACATTTTAGTAAAAGTGTGGAAGCCAATGGTGTTGAAATTAAAGGTATGTAAAAGATAATATTCCTCTAATGGAGTCTCATCTGATCCTGAGCTTGAAATATCTTGCAATGAACAACCTATTGAAAATAACATATTTGGAAATGTAGATTATGTCTAGGTTGGTACCCCCTACAATCTCGCTCTAACAAGTTTTTTCCACCTATTTAATCTCTCATTAATTGTTGTCATTATTGAATTTGTGGTGGTGGTGGTGGTTATGGCGACATAATTTCCTTTCTTCTTTAAGTAAATTGCGAGGAGGCACCTAAATAAATTTTTAATAATATCTTGTTAAAGAAAATTAAAGTGGATAAAATTAATACATATTATTAAAAAAACACTTACTTATGATGAGATCTCTTGCTACCCTCCAACTTGTTAAGGCAACACGATGTGAGTATGGGGGGATGGGGTGTAACACTTAAAACATACAAAAAAAAGAAAAAATATTATAATTTCAACTAAACAATAATGGTAATGAATTAAGAAACTCAAAATAGTAAACATACCTATCATTGGTGTGGCCTCACTAGATTCACATTGCACACAATGTGCAAGCACATGTGCATGAGGAACTAGAGGAGAAGAAGTTGACCTCAAATATTTTTTAGGCCTCTACAATGGTTATGCTTTAAACATTGTATCTTCTAAATCACTAGTGGTCTCTAGCATGTGACCCCTAACAGTAGCATCATATTTTATCTGTGTGATGGTTACCTTACTCTACATTCAGGTTCAAATAAAAATTTAAAATATGAAAACATGCAAAAATTTAAGAATTTATTTAATGGTAAAAATGGAATAATTACCTTCACCTCTTGGGGTGTCATGGAAATGCTTTGTAGGATTGGGTGCACTACATTTGGTACACCACTTTCCTAAAAATTATGAAAACATTCATAATAAATTCCTAAAAATATAATTTATTATGGCCATCATGGTCCCTAATTTTGTTTGAATAGTATGGAGTTCTATTCTAATGTGATATGAAATATATGTACACTATTTCTCATGATGAAGACAATGAACTATATAGGCCAATGTGACAGAAAGGAGGGGAGGAAGCCCCCCCCCCCACGCCCCCCCCGCGCCCACGCACAGCGCCCCCGCGGCCCCCGGCCCGGGGCGCGCCCGCGCCCCGCCGCGCCCGCCCGCCCCCCCCCCCCCCCCCCCCCCCCCCCCCCCCCCCCCCCCCCCCCCCCCCCCCCCCCCCCCCCCCCCCCCCCCCCCCCCCCCCCCCCCCCCCCCCCCCCCCCCCCCCCCCCCCCCCCCCCCCCCCCCCCCCCCCCCCCCCCCCCCCCCCCCCCCCCCCCCCCCCCCCCCCCCCCCCCCCCCCCCCCCCCCCCCCCCCCCCCCCCCCCCCCCCCCCCCCCCCCCCCCCCCCCCCCCCCCCCCCCCCCCCCCCCCCCCCCCCCCCCCCCCCCCCCCCCCCCCCCCCCCCCCCCCCCCCCCCCCCCCCCCCCCCCCCCCCCCCCCCCCCCCCCCCCCCCCCCCCCCCCCCCCCCCCCCCCCCCCCCCCCCCCCCCCCCCCCCCCCCCCCCCCCCCCCCCCCCCCCCCCCCCCCCCCCCCCCCCCCCCCCCCCCCCCCCCCCCCCCCCCCCCCCCCCCCCCCCCCCCCCCCCCCCCCCCCCCCCCCCCCCCCCCCCCCCCCCCCCCCCCCCCCCCCCCCCCCCCCCCCCCCCCCCCCCCCCCCCCCCCCCCCCCCCCCCCCCCCCCCCCCCCCCCCCCCCCCCCCCCCCCCCCCCCCCCCCCCCCCCCCCCCCCCCCCCCCCCCCCCCCCCCCCCCCCCCCCCCCCCCCCCCCCCCCCCCCCCCCCCCCCCCCCCCCCCCCCCCCCCCCCCCCCCCCCCCCCCCCCCCCCCCCCCCCCCCCCCCCCCCCCCCCCCCCCCCCCCCCCCCCCCCCCCCCCCCCCCCCCCCCCCCCCCCCCCCCCCCCCCCCCCCCCCCCCCCCCCCCCCCCCCCCCCCCCCCCCCCCCCCCCCCCCCCCCCCCCCCCCCCCCCCCCCCCCCCCCCCCCCCCCCCCCCCCCCCCCCCCCCCCCCCCCCCCCCCCCCCCCCCCCCCCCCCCTCCCCCCCCCCCCCCCCCCCCCCCCCCCCCCCCCCCCCCCCCCCCCCCCCCCCCCCCCCCCCCCCCCCCCCCCCCCCCCCCCCCCCCCCCCCCCCCCCCCCCCCCCCCCCCCCCCCCCCCCCCCCCCCCCCCCCCCCCGCCGCCCCCCCCCCCCGCGCCCCCCCCCCCCCCCCCCCCCCCCCCCCCCCCCCCCCCCCCCCCCCCCCCCCCCCCCCCCCCCCCCCCCCCCCCCCCCCCCCCCCCCCCCCCCCCCCCCCCCCCCCCCCCCCCCCCCCCCCCCCCCCCCCCCCCCCCCCCCCCCCCCCCCCCCCCCCCCCCCCCCCCCCCCCCCCCCCCCCCCCCCCCCCCCCCCGCCCCCCCCCCCCCCCCCCCCCCCCCCCCCCGCCCCCCCCCCCGCCCCCCCCGGCCCCCGGGGCCGCCCCGGGCGCGCGGGGGGGGCGCCGCCGCCCCCCCCCCCCCCCCCCCCCCCCCCCCCCCCCCCCCCCCCCCCCCCCCCCCCCCCCCCCCCCCCCCCCCCCCCCCCCCCCCCCCCCCCCCCCCCCCCCCCCCCCCCCCCCCCCCCCCCCCCCCCCCCCCCCGCCCCCCCCCCCCCCCCCCCCCCCCCCCCCCCCCCCCCCCCCCCCCCCCCCCCCCCGCCCCCCCCCCCGCCCCCCCCCCCCCCCGCCCCCCCCCCCCCCCCCCCCCCCCCCCCCCCCCCCCCCCGCCCCCCCCCCCCCCCCCCCCCCCCCCCCCCCCCCCCCCCCCCCCCCCCCCCCCCCCCCCCCCCCCCCCCCCCCCCCCCCCCGCCCGCGCCCCCCCCGGCCCCCACCCACGCGCCCCCCCCCCACCCCCCCGCCACGCACCCGACACAGACGTCAATCGAACAGCCCCAACAGCTCACCACCCCACGCCCCATCGCGCACCCCCCCGGCCCGGCCGCCCCGCCGGCGGCCAGGCCCGCCCCCGCCCCCCCCCCCCCCCCCCCCCCCCCCCCCCCCCCCCCCCCCCCCGCCCCCCCCGCCCCCCCCCCCCCCCCCCCCCCCCCCCCCCCCCCCCCCCCCCCCCCCCCCCCCCCCCCCCCCCCCCCCCCCCCCCCCCCCCCCCCCCCCCCCCCCCCCCCCCCCCCCCCCCCCCCCCCCCCCCCCCCCCCCCCCCCCCCCCCCCCCCCCCCCCCCCCCCCCCCCCCCCCCCCCCCCCCCCCCCCCCCCCCCCCCCCCCCCCCCCCCCCCCCCCCCCCCCCCCCCCCCCCCCCCCCCGCCCCCCCCCCCCCCCCCCCCCCCCCCCCCCCCCCCCCCCCCCCCCCCCCCCCCCCCCCCCCCCCCCCCCCCGCCCCCCCCCCCCCCCGCCCCCCCCCCCCCCCCCCCCCCCCCCCCCCCCCCCCCCCCCCCCCCCCCCCCCCCCCCCCCCCCCCCCCCCCCCCCCGCCCCCCCCCCCCCCCCCCCCCCCCCCCCCCCCCCCGCCCCCCCCCCCCCCCCCCCCCCCCCCCCCCCCCCCCCCCCCCCCCCCCCCCCCCCCCCCCCCCCCCCCCCCCCCCCCCCCCCCCCCCCCCCCCCCCCCCCCCCCCCCCGCCCCCCCCCCCCCCCCCCCCGCCCCCGCCGCGGGCGCCGCGGCCGCGCCCCCCCCCCCCCCCCCCCCCCCCCCCCCCCCCGCCCCCCCCCCGCCCCCCCCCCCCCCCCCCCCCCCCCCCCCCCCCCCCCCCCCCCCCCCCCCCCCCCCCCCCCCCCCCCCCCCCCCCCCCGCCGCCGGGGGCGCCCGCCCCCCGCCCCCCCCCCCCCCCCCCCCCCCCCCCCCCCCCCCCGCCCCCCCCCCCCGCCCCGCCCCGCCCCCCCCCCCCCCCCGGCCCCCCCCCCCCCCCCCCGCCCCCCCCCCCCCCCCCCCCCCCCCCCCCCCCCCCCGCCCCCGCCGCCCCCGCCCCGCCCCCCCCCCCCCCCCCCCCCCCCCCCCCCCCCCCCCCCCCCCCCGCCCCCCCGGCGGCGCGCCGCCGCGCCCGTCCCTCGCCCCCCCCCCCCCCCCCCCCCCCCCCCCCCCCCCCGGCCCCCCCCCCCCCCCCCCCCCCCCCCCCCCCCCCCCCCCCCCCCCCCCCCCCCCCCCCCCCCCGCCCGCCCCCCCCCCCCCCCCGCCCGCGCGTCCCCGCCCCCCCGTCCCCCCGCCCCCCCCCCCCCCCCCCCCCCCCCCCCCCCCCCCCGCCGCCCCGCCCCCCCCCCCGCCCCGCCCCCCCCCCCCCCCCCCCCCCCCCCCCCCCCCCCCCCCGCCCCCGGCCCCCCCGCCCCCCCCCCCCCGCCGTCGTCGCGGTGGTCCCCCCCCCCCCCCCCCCCCCCCCCCCCCCCCCCCCCCCCCCCCCCCCTCTCCCCACCCCCCCCCCCCCCCCCCCCCCCCCCCCCCTCCCCCCCCCCCCCCGCGTCTTGTTGGGCCGCCCGAGACCGCCCCCCCCCCCCCCCCCCCCCCCCCCTCTTCGGGGCCCCCCCCCCCCCCCCGCCCCCCCCCCGCGGCCCCCCGTTCCCCCCGCACACAATCCATAATAGAAAATCCATTCTTCCAAGTAGAAACAATATTGCTTGGAAGAACTCAATAATTAACTTTAAATATAGGTTTGTAATAGAGGCATTAGTTAACCCTCTCTTGGACTTAGTCGCAGAATCTGCAAAAAAATTAAAGGATAAATAACAAACTTTAAATTGTGAAAATTAAAATAATCAAGTGAGGAGAATTATACCTGACAACAATTTTAGAGAGATATCATAGATGGTTTGTAGGTAAGCTTTATCATCAATAGAGAGCATGAATTTCCCTAAAATGAGAGCAAAACCATTATGGGGAAGACTTGTCAATATCTAGGTGTCAAAGGATTTTATGGTAAAATATATTTTCTATTTTTTATTATCATATTGATGGTAATAATATCATTGTCATAGTCATTAATGATACTATATAGAGTATATTTATCTATCCTAAAATGGGGCATGGAAATGAAACCCTAAAAACGTGCATCATTGACCCATGAATGGTTGTAACCAAGGATGGTTAACAAGTCTAAAATTTTAGGGTAATTTTGATATTTGAATACATTTTTTGAGAGGTTTTCGAAGTGTTGACCATTGCTGTAAATTGTGAAAACAAGGGAAACTTTGCTCAAGAAAGGTGTGCGGTAATGGTTTCTTGGAGACAAAAGGATTTACTCTGATCTTGTGTAGAATAAGAAAACCTACAAAAACAACTAAGGATACCTTTTTATAGACAATTGATTAGGGTTGACATGCGGTAGCATGTTATTGGATATACAATAGGTAGTGATCAATAGTGTGACATGTGGAAGCATAAAGGGTTTGCAACTGGTCCACGGTTGAACCTTGTTTTACAATCGACCTGTAGTCAAACATTTCTTTGCAAATGACCCATAATAATACCTTTTTTGCAACTAATCCATAGCCCAACCTTTTTTTGAAACCAATCCATGACCAGACCTTGTTTTACAATCAGTTCACGACTAGACCCAATTTTACAACCAATCTACAGTCAGACCTAGTTTTTCACCCGATCCGCATTTGAACCTTGTTTTACAACTGGTTTATGGTTGAGACCTATTTTGCACATGGTGTGGTTAAAACTATCAAATTTTCCACTATTTTATAATTTTTGGTTAGAATTGAGGTAATTCACTATGTCTCCAACATGAATTTGGCTAGGATTTGCTTGGATTTTGAAACTGATTTCTCTTTTTTTTTTATAATTACATTTTGGGTCCAATCCCTTATTCATAACTTTTATGGTGAGAAATATTTAATTACCTATGATCTTGAGCAGGAAGAAAAATTTTAATAGAAACACAACCTTTGAAATCAACAATTTTGTTTTAGAAGGGTGAAAACTCAAATTATTGAATAAAGGTGATTAATTAGTTTCTATGGTTGCTTTATGGATGATTACAAATTTTGTCAAATTTGGTTGTATACATTTACTCCTTATTTTATACATTTATTGTATAATAGATGCATCAAAATTAGCAATAAATGTGATTTGTATTGAATAAAAACTACTTCTTGATAATCATTAAGTTGAGGTAAAGGTATGGTGCAAAGATTGTTCATTTATGGGCAATTTGAAATATCACATTTTTATAGAGAATTAATATATTAATACCCCTAGTTAGGGTGATCCCTTGAGTATTGTAATGGAACTCAAAGATACCTGAGGAAAATTGAATGGGCTAAGAAGAAAATGTGTAGGAATATGAAATTTTGTTGATAAGAGAGAAATGAAGGTAGAGAGAGAGAGGTGGTTGGGATTGAAAAATATAAAAGGGTAAATTGAAATTATTTTTACCCTAAGCATTAACACATAGAGATCTATGTAGAGAGATGGGACGGCATGACTAGTGCAGCAAGACATGGCACTTAAGGGTTTGGGTGTACCAATAATGATGGTCATCAAGGTATTTATTTTTTCAATGAGTTTACATAGGTTTTTATGAGGGGTCCTAGTCCCCTAATACTAAGTGGGGTTTGAACCTTGGAACTATCAAAAATATTTCAAAATCCATTACCACTATAGTAATATTTGCAACTATCATCAAGGTATTTTTTGAAGTCTAAGATCCCTACTTTAGTTTTTAATATTTTTTTCTAATTTTTTTGCCATGGAAAAACCTAATTGTGATTTGATAGTGATATTGATTTTAAAAATGTTTCCTTTTTTTTCTTAGGTTTGTAGAAATATTTTTGTAGACACAAAACCATAACCAATTGCAAAAAACCATCCATATCACAAATATCCATAGTAAAATGTGCCTAAGATTTAACTCATGCATATTTTCCTACAAATTATCCTATTTTCCAGATTTTGTAAAATCTGAAAATTCTCCCTAGGATTTATTGTCTCTCCATTTGATAAGTTTCCTAACCACCACTACTTCTACCATTTCCACATCTCACACACCTCACTCCACTCTCACATACCCACATGCCAACTCTCCTTATTAAGTGAGACACTTATAGTGACTTACTCTAACTACCCCTACCACTTGGTTGCCTTAGCCTACCACTTGGTTGCCCTAGCTTACCACCTATCCTCACCTCCATCACCTTAAAAAATCCTACAAATACTTAATCATGCTATCACCTAAAAGAGGACTAAATAAGCACTATCAAACTACCAAAATTGTACCAAGAGGATCATATATTTTTCGAAGATCGAGCTATCAGATCTTAGGAGAATCAAATAGTCTTTCTGCCACGCAATACCAAATGCAGCCTATATTTGACAAGTCCTAAATGGAACTTGCATTTTCTAAACGTAGCCCCATAGGTTCTAAACATAGCCTACAAGTCCCAAATGCATCATACATTTACACATGTCCAAATTAATCAATATTAGGCCTAGATCAAAATCAGTGACATAGTAAGGTTTGTTTTTAATTGTTTTATATTTGACATAGGTTTTAATATTTTGTATATTTATTTAGGGTTTTTAGACTCTTTTGTGTTTTTATATTCTATGTGTAGGTTCCATGCTTTTGGAAGTTGCTAAAGTAAGAGTGGCCCATGAGGATACATAAGCCCATCTAAAAATTTAACTACAGTAGAAAAATCATTTGACATCCATATTCATTTGATATATAAAATGGGTTTTTCCCTTTTTCTCATTGTATTATAAAAGTAAGCATATTGTAATTATGGCCCTATTTCACCATAGTATTTACACTTTTGAAAAATTAGTGGATCAATTCCTAGAGCATTTCTCTTTAAATGTCATAAAGAAAACCACACTGACCAACCTATTCAACTTACACCAATTTGAAGATGAGTCAATTCATGATTTTGGAAACCACTAGAGGATAGTCATCACCAATTTTCCATTCATCCTCCCCATGGGGGAACTTACAAGAATTTTGATGAGGAGTTTCTCAAAACCCATCTCGCTATTACAATTACAACAATATAGAATATTCAAAGAGGCCCTCACCCAAGCTAGGGTGATTGAAGATATTAAAATACAATAGGGTGAGATAAATATTAAGAAGAAATAATGGCAAAATAAAAACCAAAGAGGGAATAATTAGGGTTAGTATAAATATGTCTAAGTGAACCAAGTGATCTTAAACAAACCTCAACCACATACTGAACAAGCTCAAGTCCAACACTAACAACCCCCAACACAAAAACAACCACAACAATAAGTGTATCATGTGTTACAATCCCCACATCAAATACAAAACCAAAACAACACAACAAGTAACCATAAATGAAGATAATATAATCAAACACCTCATAATTACATTCCATTACCCAAACCATTGTCCACTATATTTCAATGATTGTATGAGGCACAAATTATCATGTTACCATAAATTAAACCAGAAGACCCAAACAAATGATATGGTAAGTCGTATAAGGAGTATGAATACTACACCTTTCATCATCAGAAAGGTCATGAAATTAATAATTGCTATTCATTCAAAGATATCATGCAAGATCTAATAGATCAATATTGATAATACTTTAGCACAATAAGACAAAAACCTTGGTATTTATAAAACACCTCTTCCTCATTCTGAGGCAACACAAAAAACAACTAGGAAATCAAGTTCTACAGTTCCCCCTAATCAAGTCAACCATATTCATAATGCTCAAAAATACCAAGTTTATATGAGTGCTATCCATATAGTCACCTAAATTTAGAGAAGTGTGAACCATACATAGTAATAAAATGAACCAATGCAAGAAATACTCCCTCCTATGACACCAAAAACTACCCAACCTCGACAACCAGATCACAATAATACATCTTCAAAGTCATTCCCCAAGACCAAACATAACCTCAAATAGTCAGTTGATACATAGTCTTAAATTTGCTTCTATCAAATTATCAATTATGAGCTAATACAAAAGTCTACCCCACACCATGAATCACTAATGGAGATCCTCAAATCCATCGAATTTCAATCATAATATTCCAATGCCTTTGAAAAATTTGTGGAGAATGTTCAAACATGCACAGAACCCTCAATTGTATTCTATCATTTTGAAATTAAAATTATGTCATCGAAGTTACATGATCCTTCAGTGCACATTATATCTCATATTGATCAAAAACCCTTTAAATGAGTGCTAGTTGATATTAAATCCTCTATCAACATCATCACCACCATTACTATTCAAAATATTAATCGAAAATCTTCTCACATAACCTCATCCACCTTCAACTTGTACGTTTTCAATTATGCTTTATGCTCTACAATAAAAAATATTATCCTACCTATGTGGGTGGGGGTCAAGATAATTCACGTATTGTTCCATATCCTAGATGGGTTCATGAAATATAATATACTTCTTAGGTGCCCCTAGATAAGATATATTAAAAGTGTTTTCTCAACATTACACTAATGTCTAAAATATGCGTATGAGGGAACAATTCATTGCATACCAACAGAAAATGAACCTTTCAGATACTACAACTTGATATCCAACCCATATAATCCATCTCTACCATCCACTTACTTATCCATAACACCACTCATAATTAGGTACACCTCACATCATAATACCTCATCAAAAGCACCCATACAAGAGGCCCTTCTCATCAATCCAAATCATGCTTACTCTTCAACATCTCATCACATTCTTCCCATACATCACCATTCATCGCAATCTTCATTATCATCATTAGGTTAGGTCCTATCACACCATCTAAACAATCAAATTTCCACTCATCTACCCTTCACATAGGAGGACAAGCCTCCACATCAAAGAGTCAGCCACCTAACCCCTCATCAACACCCATAATCATTCATCAACCTCTATCATATGTTGCTCCACATATACCTACATCCATCATCACTAAATATCATCATGAACCTCAAACCATTAGTCACTCTGCTCACTCAAATCCACCTCCACCTCCATTATCAAATATCTCATAGATATATCTAGCTGTCCATGATGAACCCTTACAACATATACCATTTTCTCCACCTAAGCCATAGGTCATCCTTGAAGACTCCACTTCTACCCTCATTTCATCCACATTTGTACCTTCACAATTTGTAGTTCATCTCACCAATCCAAGTATTGGTGAGTACATTGTTGAGAATATCACAATCACCCCACCTAGCATTAAGATTGTTAGATATTACAGTCACCCAATCGACCCACCCTTAACCATAGGTTTCATATATAATATGGTTTTAGTGCCAAATAAAATAAATTTTGTGTATGGGGGAGTCAATTCTTCATCTGATCCACCTCCTCCTGATGAACCCCAATAATAATTTTGTGATAACATCAAATATCTATCCAATTTGAATTTTCTAATGTGATATTTTTGATGGGTTAACTGGTAGGGATATGGTTTAGGAGGACATGAATAGGGTTTTCATGATATCTTTGAACCTCACTATCAATAGATGCACGATTGCTTTGGTTTAGGATACAAGCCACAATACTCAACCTATTTTAAGGAAGCATTTCAATAACTCACCATAGATTTCAAATAGGATGGTGAAGATAGTGAGGATGAATATATAGACCCTAAGTTTACACCTCTTTTATATGAGTATTTTTTGGAAATACAACCACAAGTTTTCATGATTGATGTCATTTCCAATGATGACTCTGAAGAGGACTTAAATGAGATATTTTATGTATTCTCAATCTCCTCTAATAACTTTGAAGAAGAGTCAACCCCCATTGTGCCCATAATCGATGAGGATGAGTTTTACCTTCACATGTTTCCTATCCTGCAACTCATCTTTCATATTCTCCTTCCACTAGAGTGAGTCAAGTCACCTTTTGATCCACCCCCACCACCTTGGCTACCTCTACAACATCATAATAATACACCAATCATAGATCAATTACTCCCTAGAGAGCATGAGTGAGAGAACCCAACCTCCACATCACATACATCACATTTCTACCAAGCCAACATGGTTTAGGTTGACTTGATTACACCCCTATGCAATCCATATGATCTAGAAAAATTGATTCCATCCATCTCCTAGTTTATTTTATATGAAGAATTATTAAGATCTTCTAGAGCTTACATCCCTCAGTAGTCTTCACCATCACCTTTCTTTGTAATCCATACTAAGGTGGGAGGAATCACACCTAAAATATTCAATAGTGTAAAGGATGACATTCATATTATTCCTACTCCACATCATTTAGAAGAAGTTTCTCACATGCTAATCAAAGAAACCATGGACATGAACCTTAGTGAAGACCCAGATAATTCATAGATTGTTAAAATCATAAAATATCTATCTATAGAATAAAAATAGTGGCTTACCATGCTACTAATATAGAAGAAAGGTATTTTTGCATGGTCATATAAGGACATGCTTTGCCTTAAATCCAACTTGGTGGTCCAAAACCTTCCCTTGAGTCCTGAAGCAAAATCGGTCAAACAAAAGGAAATTAAATTCTACCATCGTACTCATGGTCAAATAAGAGCTTTAAAAACTAATAGATGTGGGTTTCATTCAACCCATTGGCTATCTTGAGTGGATTTCAAATATGGTATCCATTCATAAACCTAATAGGGGGATTCACATATGTACAAATTTTTGAGACTTGAACAAAGTGTGTCCTAAAGATGATATTACATTACCAAACATTGATACCCTTATAGAATATATTGCTGGCCATGAAATGCTCTCCCTAATGGAATATTTTTTTGGATATAATAAGATTCATATCAATCTCTATGACCAACACAAAACAACATTTGCAACACCTTGGGAGACTTTTTGCTACAAGCCTTGTAGCAAAAAAGTCTCCCAAGGTGTTGCAAATGTCATTATTTTTATAGTACAAGGTAATGCTATTTGGCCTTAAATATATAGGAGCTATAGATCAATGTACCATGATGTATATCTTTCATGAATATATACATATGATCATTGAAGATTATGTGGATAACTTAGTAGAAAAATCTAAAACACATCATGATCATATTGATGTATTAAGTAAAACCTTTGATCGACTTCTTGAACATAAGGTGAGATTGAACCCTAAGAAATGTGTTTTTGGAGTTACATATGGTAAAATTTAGGGTTCATCATTTAAAAATATGGCATTGAAGTGGATCCTAAAAATTTCAAGGCTATTATAAAATAATCACCTCCAAGAAGCCTTAAAGAGTTGTGTATTTTACAAAGGAATACTCAAGTGATTCGTCGCTTCATCACACAACTCTATAACAAATGCAATCCATTTAAGCACCTGATACAAAAGGGGTTCACTTTTTCATGGATAAAATAATTTCAAGAGGTTTTCAATTACATCAAGAAATATCTAGCCTCTCCACATGTACTAATGCTACCTCACCCTAGAGTACCATTTCATATTTCTATTTTAGCCATAGATTTTGCATTAGGTACAATGCTTGCACAAAAGAACAAAAGAAATTGAGAGAAAGCAGTTTATTATATTAGTCGAATTCTTGTGAGCTACAAAAAAAGGTACGCATACATGGAAAATTTGTGTCTAGAAGTGGTTTTTTCCACTAACAAACTTATACATTATATGCTATGTCACACCACTTATGTCATATCTCATGAAAAACCTTTGTATTACATGATGACTTGCACATACAAAAACACTTGTACCACAAAATGAATAATGCTATTAATAGAATTTAATCTCAAATTCATTATTCAAAAATCCATAAAGGGTTAGGTGATAGTCGATCAACTTGTATAAGCTCTGATTCCTAATGACCAACCTTTATTTATCAAACTATTGAATGATTTGGTATCTAACGTCACATAATAGGAATAACTCATCCCTCTTGAAGATGATTTTGATATCACCTTGATATTTGATAGTTCTAAGTGTGAAAAGGGATAATTTGTTGAAGTTATGTTTTATACACCTCAAGGGATGCCTATCTCTTCATCATTCAAACTTAAATTTACATGCACAAACAATAGTGTAGAGTATGAAGCCCTAATCCTAGGACTTCAGGAAGTTGTCACTATGGGCATCAAGTGTATCTGAATATTTGGTGATTCTCAACTTGTAGTTTATCAAGTTAAGAAAACTTACCAATGTAAAGATCCAATTCTAAAAGTATATAGAGAAATAGCAATAAAGTTGATTGTAAATTTTGATTGATATGAAATTGATACTTTGCCTTATTTGACTAATCGATTTATAGATGCAATGGCCTCACCTGACTCCTTGATTCCAAAGAACCCCATGGTAGAAGTCAATTTTAGAATTAAGGTACAAAGATTCATTATTTTGCCTCTTATTCTAGAAGGTCCTTCCATTTAATAAAAAATTCTTGAATCTGGTGAGATCTAAGATGACGTACTCTAGTTTCCAATATTGCTTCATGTTGAAGAGTTATTTGCCCTTTTTCATCTAGTACTGGAAGATTTTTCTATGATTGCACTTTCTAACCAATCACTCATTTGATACACGATACATGAAAAACTAGATCTATACAAGAGGAAGGTGGAAGCTCCAATTTATATGTGACTTCAACAATGCGACGAACTATCTTGTAGGTCCCATAAAATTGAGGAGCCAATTTTTTATTGGACTTGATATTCAATGATAACCACTTATAAGGTTATAGGCACAAAACAATCCTATCTCGAACATTGAATTATTATTCCAAATGATGTAATTCATGTTAATGGTTCATACAATTTTGTACCTAGATCAAATTATATTTAATAAGGTTGAGTATTTTCTAACGATGTTGAAACAATTCATCGACCTGTGCTACATTTGAAGATCCTAGAATATAGTCTGTGATTTTTGGTGGCTTCTGACCATACAAAGCTTTGAATGGAGACATGTTAAGGGAAAAATGATAACAAGTGTTATACCACCATTTCACTAATAAAAACCATTGAATCTAGTGATATTGCTTATCTTGAGAAAAGCAACGAAGATAAGTACCCAAACATTTGTTTACTATTTCCATTTGACCATCATATTGGAGGTGGTATGCGGAAGACATGTTCAACTTGGTACCATTGAGATGAAATAATTCTTTCCAAAAATTGTTAGTGAATATGGGATCACGGTCACTCACAATAGTTTTGGGCATATCATGTAATTTGAAAATGGAGTTAAGAAATACCTTGGCAACTTTACTTGCTGAGTAGGGATGTTGTAGGGCAGAAAAATGAGCATACTTGGAAAAATGATCCACAACCACAAAAATCATTATTTTACCCTTAGACTTAGGGAGCCCCTCAATGAAATCCATTGATATGTGTTCCCATTAGCATTCTAAAATTGGTAAGGGTTGAAGCAGTCTTGGATATTTCACTATTTCACCTTTATTGTGTTGGCATACATCACATTCATCCACAAATGTTCTAACATTAGATTTTATGCCTTTGCAAGAAAAATATTGTTTCAATCTTTGGTATATTTTCAATAATCTCGAGTTTCCTATTGAAGGGGATGCATACAATTCTTGGAGGACCATAGATTTAATAGTGGAATCCTATGAAAGGTAGATGTGATCTTTCTTGTGAAGCACACCATCTAAATATGAGAATTAAGGATGCCTTGATGATCTTGAATTCTTGTCTTGAATAATTTGAGCAGTTTCACTATCAACCAACCATTCTTCTTGAAGTTGGGATAACCATTGGGGACAAGGGCCCGAAATGGCATTGATGGAGATCTCATATTCATATTTGTAGGACAATGCATCAACTACCACATTTTATTTTTATTTAATGTACTCAATAAAAAAATCATACCCCAAAATTTTGGTCATCCATATGTTTTATTTAGGGAAAGATATATGTTGTTCCAAAAAATGGTTAAGACTACTATGGTCAGTATTAATAATGAAATGAATACTAATTAAATAATGCCTCTATTTCTCAATGGTGTGTAAAATAGCCAACATTTCTTTTTTGTAAGTGGATCACCCCAAATTCTTACTTGAAAGTTTCTTGCTCTTAAAAGCAAGGGGTGACCTTGCATTAAAACAACACCAATCCCTATACCTGAAGTGTCACATTTTATGATGAAAGGTTTTCTAAAATTAGGGGTAGCCAATACTAGAGTAGAGCACATGGATTGTTTGAGATATTGGAATTACTAAGAAGCTACTTCATTCCATTGAAAATCATCCTTTTTGTTGTGTTGTAAGAGGTGCTACAATTTTTCCATAGTTGCATAAATATTTCCAGTAATAGCCCTTAAGACCTAGGAATCCCCTAATTATTTTCAGGGATTTAAATAGAGTTCAATATTGAATAGATTTTATTTTTTGAGGGTCTACTTTTACACCTTCATGGGATATGATATAACCTAAGTATTCAACTTATTGGACTCTAAAGGCACATTTGGATCTTTTAAAAAAGTGTTTCCTTATGTAGTATATGAAGGACCTTGTCAACATGGGTTAGGTGATCCTTCCAAGATTTTTTTTATATTAAGATATCATCAAAGAAAACTAAGATAAACTTACAAAGAGATGATCTAAAGACATGGTTCATAAGGCTTTGAAAGGTCGATGGAGTGTTAATAAGACTGAAATGCATGACTAGGATTTCATAATGACCTTTATGAGTTTGAAAAGTCATTTTAGGTATGTCATGTTTTCTAACTCGAATTTGGTGAAAACCTAACTGAAGATCCAATTTAGTGAAATAACAAGCACCATATAATTTGTATAATAATTTTTCAATAATACGGATAAGAAACTTATCCTTGACGGTAATTTTATTGAGATGTCAAAAATATGGATACATGCACCAAGAGGTATCCTTACGACGTGCCATTACTACGAGTGATGAGTAAGGACTGATGCTAGGATGAATGATTCCATGTTCTAACATTTATTTTACTAGCTTCTCTATTTCTATATTTTGAGGTTGAGGATAGTGATAAGGATGAACATTAGGAGGAAGACTTCCAGGAAAAATATGTATGGCATGGTCATGTGATCATTTAGGAGATAGACCCTTTGGTTAGCTAAAGATATATTCATAATTATCCACAATAGTTTGAAGAACCTTGGAGAGAATTGCAAGAATATCCAATGTTTGATATTCCATGGAATTAATTTGAGCTATAAAACCATAAGCACCCTTATTTAATAAATTCTCCATGTAGTGAGAACTCACCACCTTGGATGGTGGAGATTGAATTCCTTGAAGACAAATAGTCTTTCCATTCTTTGTCCATATAATGTATAATATTTAAATATTAATAATAACATTGTCGAGTTCAGATAGCCATTATGCACCCAAAATTATATTTGAACTCCCTAAGTTCATGATGAAGAGAGTTCCACTCCAAGTATAACTTCCCATTTGTATCAAAATTGGATATGTTGGGTCCACACATTGAGTGTTGCCTCTATTTGTAATTAATACTTGAAACTTATCTTTATTAGAAGTATTCATATACAAGTTCAACGATTTGGCAGCCTTGAGATTAATAAATTTATGTGTACTACCTGAGGTTATCGACACATTAACACATTTATTCCTAATTAATCCTTGTATCTTAATTGTATGATGAGCTTTCAAATCCATAAGTGCATGTACTGAGAAAGCAATATTATCTTCTTTAGGTGTTACATCACTAGTATATGTTGGTTGTTATTTTGTATTAGTGAGTGACTCTGGTTGAACTACATTATCTTCTTCATTGGTGTCATATTCCACTTGAAATGTTTGATGGACTACACAAGCTTGATCCCTTGGATTCTAGGAATGACATTGAAAATAAAAAAATATTGAGGAATGCTCATTATTACAAAAAGGACAAAAAAAATAGAATTGTTTTTATAGGGTGCCACATCTTGAAGTTTATTTTCGACTGCTTGAGCTATACGAGTGGCATCATCAAGAGTGCATGGATCATGCATGTTGACTTCCTTTATTATTTTATCCTTGATACCATGATGAAAAGTGGATACCACTATTGTTGGATTTATTTCATGTGTATAGGTAAGAATATTGGTGAACTCAGTGACATAATCTTCTATAGAACTGGTTTTATTGAGTTCCATAAGATGAACCACATATGATGAAGAATAACCTTTATAAAATATTCTAAGGAAAATTTCCTTAAATTTAGGCCACATAAGGGAGTGATTATGTTGATAAATTTTCCATAACAACCATTGATAGGCCTAGGTACCAAGTTTACAAGATGCAAATGCAACATGACCAGTTTTTGAAATATGGTATAGACAAAAAATACCATAAATTTTGTCTATCCAGCTTTTGGGATCATATCCTTCAAAAATGGGTATGCTAGTATGAGGCACTTGAACATCATGAGCCCATTCTAGGAATTGTGAGGTATCACCTACTAAAGAATCAAAATTAGAAGAAGTTGTTGGGGGTACTGATGCTTGACGAGTATATAAAGGTGGAGGGTTGATAATGGCTTGAGAGACTTTATTATCTAGATTGATAAGTTTAGCCATTGAAACCCTTATTTCATGTAATACTATGTACGTAGTAGCAAGGTCTTGTTGTTTTTGCCCTAAACATTGACACACATCAATATCCATAGTGGGGGGAATTTTAGCGACAAGGTCTTCTCGTACAGAGAAAACATTTTCTATGCTAGTAGAAGTTCCATTGTTTTCTTGACTAAGAGTAACATTTTTATCATTTGGAGAAGCCATAGACCAATGGTGAGGGTTAAAACTATTAATTCGAAAAGGAGAGTTATGTTTTATACCTTTATTTTATGGTTATATTTTTGGTGTATTCAAGGATCCTTCATTTGGTCTATTTGTGCATTGTAATATTCTATTTGTTCCTCTATTCCACCTATTTGGATTCATTTTTTCACTCATGCACTTGATTTGCAGCCAAAATTTAGGATTGGCCCAATGTCTTGTCTTGTGTTGTTAAAATCTATAAAATAATTTTGTAATTCCAATGTTTAAAAGTCAATTTTGAGCAATTTCAAACATTCAACAGTTACTTTGAACAACCACGGTCACGTTTGAGCCATTTCCAATATTCAACGATCACATTTGAGCAATTGAATTGGATTTTTTTAAGTGCAATGGCTAGACACGGTTTGGTGGCTAATTGAAGTGCAACATCTAGAACATAGTTTGGTGGTTGGTGGCTAACTAAAGTGCAATGGCTAGAATACAATTTGTTAGCTAACTAAAGTGCAATGATGATAATTGATAGGTATGTATCATTGATGGACTGGTGAAAGACGAAGAAAGGAACACCTGATGAAGTGACAATAGAACATGAGAGAAATACAATGGGAACACTTGGTGACTAGCTACTCACTATGACATGGACACTTGGCCACTAGTTATGGGCTATGGTGACTAGCTATGGGCTAGGACAAGGACACTTGGTGACCAACTATGGGCTCGGAAGGGGATACTTGGTGACCAACTACAAATGATATTGAACATGCACGAAGGGGAATCAATAGACCATCGTATGGTGGTCATAGTACTCCATGGTGACTCCATGATAATAAACTCCTAAACTTATGAAGTAGCACAAATGTGGGATTATTAATGTCGAAAAAAAATGAAATGTAAGTTAGGGTGCACTAGATGGTGAGAAATAAAATAAAAATTTGATGAACTTGAGAGAAATAACCGGTTGGCATGGCAAAAAATCATTAGCTAAGGTGTTTAGGATTTATTGTGGAATTTGTCTTTTTAATGCCTGTAACTATGATTTTAAACAAGTATGCAACTGCAAATCGAAGTTGATTAAACTCCTTATGACATTGAAATGAAAACTATTTTATTTTACCCAAAAAAGTTTTAGGTTTTCAAAATATTTTTTTAAAAATCTACTTATAACAAAAAAATCAAAATTATGACACTCGGGATGAAATTTTGATAATGATACCAGTGATGAACTAAGTGGATTTTTTGTCATAGTGTCTACGCATAAGAAAAGTAGTGTAGAGCATATTTTTCAACCTTTAAACAAATATTTATCCTTAATATTGGCTCGTTACATTCTTCTGAATGATACTTCTAGCTCGTGCACACCACTTATAATCAGTTGATCTAGAACGTGCTTACCATATGCCTAAGATTTCACAACACCTATTTTATTGAATAGTATTTTTTCCTTGATTTTTTAATTCCTTTAGAATGAACTATAGTCTACCTTTCTATGAATGAAAAGAAAATTTGCTACTACTGTACGAATGAAGGTGTGAATTTAAAAGCTAGCCTCAGACTTGTTAGAATTAATGTACACTATGACTTCTTTAGTTTGATACTTGTCATTCTCTTTGAAATTTGTCATATTCTTCATATAGGCTTATGTCTATATATTGCACTCATTTTTTTGTATAATATATCTCATTTATTATTGATCCCAACATTTGGTATCAGAGCTCCAGGTGCTCTCCTGAGCTTGTGAGCTTGAGGGGGTATTTCCATCATGGAAATCCCTCCCTCATTTTTTTCCTCCATTCCTTCCTTCTCAAAAATGTCCAGGGAGTATGATCTCCATTTTTTTGATTAGAAACCAAAAGACCAAAGGGAGAAGGAATATTTTCATGGCTGCCCCTGAAGCTTCAATGCTTGGGGCCATGAATGCTTGGGGTCATTTTTTAGGTTTGATTTTTCATCTCCCCCCATATACTATTTTTTTTGTTTTGTCATAATTTTATAGTCTCTTCTAGTTTCCATATATATAGTGGGCTCACATAGAGAACAAAGGAAAAAATTCAACTGCTTCAGAAAATCTTTCTCTATCTGTTTTGCCATGGTAGTAGAAGAGTGGAATGAAATATACATCATGAGAGGCCACTGTTCAATTTTGGATGTTGAAAATTTGGCTGTCATTTGATTCCTTCTAGTGCAATAGCACTGATATGGATTGCTCAAAGTTTCCATAGTGAACCTATCATTGTGGCCAATCAGCATCACTTGC
This sequence comes from Wollemia nobilis, assembly GCA_028583015.1. Lineage (NCBI taxonomy): Eukaryota > Viridiplantae > Streptophyta > Pinopsida > Araucariales > Araucariaceae > Wollemia > Wollemia nobilis. The sequence continues at coordinate 247,115 of JAQPPZ010005288.1, read as the reverse complement.
ATATTCTTCTAGTTTGTACACAAAAAGCTATTCCCTGTTAGGTTGTAATTTTAAAATGTTATGGCATAGAAATCAATGTGATATTGGTGATATCTATGGGAATTTGAGGACATGTTGTTCTAAATGGATGCGTGTGGTAGATCCATGAAGTTCTGTATGTTTTTACACGTGATGAAGTTACGTGTTGTTTAAAAAAAAATTGTGGTGCTCATTTGTAGTGAAGTCTTCTACAACACACTATAAAAATCCCAGTCGATGATGATCATGATGATTTATATGATGATTATTATCACTTTCATGGAAGGGATGTGAATATTATTTACTATTTATGATTAACACATGAACATGAGAGACATCAAATTTTTCTTGTACACCACCACACACACGATGGGTGGGGCCCTCTTCCACCATGCTTGCTCTAGCCATTGTGAGTTCCACTATTAAAAAGAAAAAAAATTGGAGAGATTTATTTCTAATATATGTAATTTGTACTCCCATATGCACGAGAGATGTCTTTATTTACCCTTGAGAGAAAAAATCAATGCTTTGTCCAAAATTTGAGATCGTGTGCATCGATCGCAAGCTTAGCGACACAAGGAAGGTGTGATGTGTTGAGATTACTATCTGATAAACTATTGCATGGAGATTTGTAGATGTTTATGTGGATCACAATATGTTTGTGATAATGCTCATATTTCTACCAAACTGTATGTTATTTGTAGGTGTGTTTTGATGATGCATAGTAAAACAAAGGAGCTTCCCTTGCACCTATTCTAGGAATATTTGATGTTTTCTAGGGAGATGCATTCTACCATCGAATCTGGTCTGTGATGTAGTTTTGTCATTGTAGGTTTTGGTCCAAGAATTTGAGAAACCCTGGTGATATCAATGAAGTCTACTGGATGAGCACCTACGATTCATACCAACTAGTGAAAGATGAATTTGGCATACTCATATGAGCGAACACATAATTTGGACTCTCGTACTTGTGAGAGATGTATTTATTTACCCTTAAGAGAACAAATCAGTGCTCTACCCAAAATTTGAGATCGTGCACGAAGGAGATTGTGCATTTTGTGGATGGCATATTTTTGGCTCAAGAGAAACCCATTCTATTACGATAAACTTACAGCCAAACATGCAACCCCACCTATAATATCTTGATGTTTGTAGTCCACTTTAGTAGTGTTGGTGCACTGTAGATCAATTCACAATCATGTTGTAATTATGAAGTGGCTTGGATGTATTCACCATGTTGCCAGGTTTGTCAATATCATCCTCCACTTGTGATATTTGAACATCGTAAGAGATGATATTATAGGTATTTTCTTTGGCCATATAGAAATATCGAGGTTATGTGGTGGTCTTGATGCTTTGTTCAAAGTAGTGTGGTTGGATGAAGTTGCAGAATGCCTATTTTTTTTTATTTTCATGATCCACATGATCTACGATATTTTCCACATGATTCTAGATATGGAGGTGGAAGTGAAAATTTATAGACCCTTTGGCACCAATTTTCTTAGTGCTCTCTGCTTACATATTTGTTAAGTGGTGTTGGATGTTTTGGCAAAATTTTTGGTATTAAAGGTGATGTTTTTCATCATGTTTGCTTGTTTTTGATACAACGTGATTCGTGGAGGATTTACCCAAATTTGTGTGAAATTCAACTAGAGGAGCATTTTTGGCATGATGTAGCTATGGTGCAACAACTATGATAGCTTAATCAATAGTAGGGTAGACAAGGTCCAATAGCTCCCATGACCCATTGTTTGTTGCCCCATCAACCGAAACTTCTACTGCTACATATTGTTGCTCGTTCATGTAGACCCCTTCGAGATTGATGATGTTGATGAAGAAGTAATGATAACATATTTCCTCTACCTACAATTATACTATGCAGGTATTTTTTAAATTTATTATAGGACCATTTTGTCACACATGCATTGTGTGATGGCCCCAGTAGCCTTTAAAATAGGGAAGGCTTAACGTTTACATCGACCACCATGGGGGACGCTTTATTTGATGCTTAATTTTTTTTTTAATGATTTCATGGGGGACACTTTATTATGAAAGTCCCACATGGCCTACTTGATTGTAAAAAGGCTTCTAAAGCCTTTATTATTTTACAAGCATGGGGGTATTAAATATTTTTTAAATGTTTTTCCACATGAGAGTGGAAGGCCTACATTGGCCTTTGTTGTATTCAAAATATGACGGCTCACATAGCCCTAGTTTTTGGCCCTATTTTTTACACATGGAAGTGGAAAGGAGATGATGTTTTTATGCTATTGTTTTTTCCATCAAATTAAGGTCCCATTGAGAGTGGAACATAGGGATATTTATAGTCATCGAAAAGGTTTTTTTGAGATGGACACAATGGTGGTGTCCAATTTTAATTTTGAGGTAGTTTCATTTAGTTTTTTTAGCCTCAAAGATGTTGTATCATGGAGTGCACTCTCAGCTCTCCAAAGAAAAATTGTATGTGATCCTTGTACCTAGTCACTTTCTCTATAGACCTGGAGGATGCAACGGTTGGTTATCCATGCTTTTCGATTAGATGAGGAAGTCACAATAAGGACACATACTCTAGGGAATATAGACATAGACACCCTAGTGATGATTGTCATCAATCACATCATTTAATCCTTAATATTTTTCAATCTAGGGTGGTGTCCAAGGCTATATATGAAAAGAGATATAGGCAGATTAAAAATTAGCTCATTCAAAAAACATGATTTATTTGTGATACAAGTTAACCTTGGGGGTTTTTAGTGTCACTTTAATCCTATAAACTAATATTGAATTATAATTACTCTTGCAGAATCAAAATTATAGGAATAGAAATATCGTAGGAAAATAAAACTTGATTACTTTTATAGAATTTGAAATGACAGGAATGAACTACTTACTTTTGCAAAATGGAAATGACAAAAATAAAAGATTTGCAAAAAATAAAACCTAATTACATTAGTATAAATGAAATTACAGAAATAAAAGTGTTACAAAAATAAAACACACAAGTTATTAATCAATCAACATAATGGAAATGCCAAAAAGTTGGAAATAACTGTTGAAAAATAGGGAAAAACCACAAATGCTGTAAAATTCCAAAACCTATGCTATGAGATCAGTTGACATGCATACGTATCTATCCTATGCACAAACCACAAAAATTAAATGAATTTACTACAAACACAGTTAGTAACAAGAAATAGAAAATGATAAGTTTCTTGTAATCTACTACATCAAAAGGTTAACAAAAAAACTTGTCAATAATTGATCCTTCCTTTGGTTATGGAAATAGCCCTTGCTTCCTGATCAAGAAGAAGGTGAAAACCACTGCTCCTAACTACTCAATATGCCCACATTCACTCAAAACAATAAACATATGAAGAACTGTACTTTTATTAAATATGAAATAACATTGCAACAATGCAAGAAAATGTTGTTGAATTGCTATTCTGTTAAAGCTAAAACAACTATTCTATCATTATCTTTCTGTGGAAATGTCTACATGCTCAACCAACATGGGAGCTTGTTATTTATACTAATATACTACATATGCTAATCCGTTCTGTTGTTGTTTTTCTAGGATTTAACAACTATTCTGAAGTTGTCTTCCAGAAAATTAGCAAATTGTTATGCTGCAACATCTTCATTTTCCTTTGTTGTGTGTCCTCCATTGGTGGAAATGCATTGGAAGGGGTTAGAAAACACATTATACACCTGGATTCATTCCCATATTGCCATTTTCCACCTTTATGGGCATTATGTTTACCTTTTTAACTAAAACTGGTTACTTTTATGCTCCATCTAGAGTTGCTTCAAAATATCTGGTTATGCAACATACTTTACGCTTAGATGCAATTAAAATGGTTAATAAAATGGTTTTGACTGGATAGGAATTCTTTCCTATTCCTTAGGAGATGATCCCAATTAGTTTTGAATGCCAATACTGACAAATTCCAAGTCATGTCATTTATTGACAACTGGCTAGAATTTGTATGACTATGTCTTGCATTTTCCAGATTTCCTGTATTCTAGCCTTTTTGACTTGTTGCTCCCATTTGGATCACATGAAAGTGTTGTTAGGTGGATAAAGAGTCACTCCTAGAATCCCTCAACTATTTCCAAGTGTTTCCATCATCTTCATTTGACAAATTTCATGTCTTCCTTCATAGTGATAGGTGGCTAGAATTTGTATGAACTCACCTATTTTTTCCAGCTATCAAAACATGCCTAGCTGCCCTTTTGGAGTGCTCATAACTTTTTGCTTGTAACTCCAATGTACACAAAATTGTACCCACATGTTATTTGTTGTATGAGATACACCGTGTTCACTTTTTAGCTCTTAAATCCTCAAGAATTGCTCCTAGAATCACTGTCAAGTTGGCTTCTAACATAGATTTTTACCAGAATTTCTAGCTGTCAAAAAGTGTGAAACTATAATTTTGCAAGCCCCATAACTTCCATATTATTTTTCCATATGCCTTAAAATTTGGGTCATGTGTTCTCTCTACTATGAAGTACCATTGTTATAAATGTGGTACCTCAAATCACTTTGTATCATTCCCATTAGATCCGCCAATGTTCCCCTTAACATAGATTTGCACTTGTTAACAACTCTAGAAAAAACAAAGGCATGAACATGATGTAACCTTCATAATTTGTTATCTACAGCTCGGATTGACTTGATTCAAAAAAAAAAGTTGTAGTTATCAACGAGATGAATTTATTCATGCCATGAAAATGTAATTTTACTATAATATGACACCATAATTGACATGATACTCATTTTTTACCTTTTACAAGTATACCTAGACTATGTTGACAACAATGACAAAACAATCTAGGGCCTCCTTTACTCAACATACAACATTTGGCTAATTGAAATACATGTTTTATTTGCTACTTAATCAACTGAAACAATGAATAAAATGCTTAAAATAGTTGAAACAGGGGTATAATGTTCCTATCATAAAATCATGCAAACAATAAAAAAATTATATATTCTAATCAACTGTTTGGCAATTTAAAATTTTCATATCTAATAATATAGTAATTTTTATATGTCAACCATAGTGTAACAATGAGGTATTTCTAGGCCTCATCAATCCCCCTAGCTTGAATTGATGCATGCCCTCATGCATCCTAGTAGGCCATCTGAACAACATCCTTTTACCACCTGTTACCCGAGAAATTTCTTCTTGCTGCACTACACCAAGCATTTTTTAATTTAAGCACATGTATACAACCTTCCAATTATTTCAAATTTTGTAGTTTCTGCAAATTTTCCTTTTTTTCCATTTTTTTTCTCTTTTTTTTTCTTTTTTTCTTTTTTTTTTGTTTATTTTCTTTGTTTTCTTATTTTTATGCTGCCCTTTCTTTTCTTATTTTCAACTTGCACTTCTTTGACTTCTGCACTTTCATGTGAAAATTTTTATCTTGAAAATATTTTAGCCTGGATACTTATTTTTCTTGTTCACACCTTTGAAATAAAACTGACAAAATTTTAATTTTGAAATGCTTGAGGGATGTACTTACTTATGGTAGAAATTTAAGAAACTCGATATCTAATGTGCCCTACTATTCTACAATATTTTCAAGAATTTATAGCACAATTGGTCTCATTTTGAAACCTGCTTTGGAATGATACTGTTGTTCTAAAAATGCTTCAAAATGAGACTGTCATTCCAAGATGGGTCAAAAACATGCCAAAATGGTCTTCTATGCAAAATTTAGTTGTAGATTCTAGTGTTGGCCCATCTCAAGGGTGTGTAAGCCTTCCATAACATTAAAAATATCTTCTCCATCATTTTGTTTAAATTCTATCCTTTATTTTGTATGTTGTTGTTTTATTGTAGTAGGAGTAAAACAAAATCTTCTGATGCAACCATGTCTATCCCAAAATCAATTTTTTGCATAGTTTTGAAATTTCCATGCAACTAAAGGCAGAAGGGGGTGTTTCTTAACATTTTTGTTTTGTTTTTAACTTTCCAATATTGTATGAATAGTTTATGCCAAATAATGATTATCATACACTAAATTCTAAATGCTTACTATGATTAAATTCAAGAAACACATACCCTTTTGTCTTGAAAATTTATCATGCACCTTACAAGCTACTTTTGATGATTATTAGCAAGCTATCTAAAAACATAAACATAACACATGTGCAGTGTGAGATTTTTAACTAATTTTCATGCAAGCCAATTCAACGACACCTCCAAGAAGGTTTTCACTACCAAATTATTATTTTTTTTTCCTTTTTTCCATATTTCTTTTCTTTTTGTTTCATCTTTTTTTTTTCATTTTTTTATCAAAAGAGGCTATCATTTCTAGTTTTCAACCAAATTCTATTTTTTTCAAGGGCTTAAATGAGATAGAATGTATCTCATGAGGCTACAATGTGAGAGAATTTCTCTCATTCTTATTTGGATAAGAACAATCCTTATTCTGTAAAAACATGTCAATTTTTTTTTGTATGAAAATATCTTTTTCAGCTAAAAGCTGCAACAATGATGCAACCTTCCTTCGATAAGTAGTAAGAATATTCTTGTGTCATCATTGCCTCTGTATTTCTAGAAATGAATTATTGGCCTCATTAGTTCTTATCTCTACTAAAATTGATACATATCCTCATGTATCTTCATTTTGTTGGACATGCCTTATGCTGCAATTTTTTTCTCTTTTTCTTTCATTTTTTTCTTTTTTCTCTTTTTTTTCTTTTTTTTCTCTTTTCTTTTGTTTTTTCAAGATTCAAAGATATGATCATTTGGAATATTTTTCATAAGAGAAAACCTCTTCTATCTTATGCAAATGTAACTGTGTGAAATATTGAGCAAATTCCACCCCTGTTAATGGTTTATGGTACACCTGTAAAAGATGTCCATTCACCACTAGTGTCCTCCTTGAATCATCAACCGAAGAAAGTTGAACAACTTAATTCTCAAAATCCTCTGGTTCATCCTTGTTACTCTTAATGTGATCATCATGTCACATTTCCCAGTTATGTTGAGTGAACTCTATTTGGTGAAGTGCTTCCAACCAAAGTTCATCAAATGCATTCAAATGCAAAATCTATTTTTTCTATACCTGCAACAACTGAATGCCAACTACTAAAGATGCATAAAGTATTATTAAAGCATTAGGATGTTGGATAAATACATCAAACAAATTTTCTTTCTATTTTTTAGTCAACCAACTATTATTGTTCAAAGGTTGTTTTGACTGTATTTCAGTTTGTTTTGTACCAGGATGTTTTGAATCTATTCTTGAAGAATGATGCATAAATGAATTAAGAGAGCAATGATACGGTGGAAAAGAATATAAAATCTATGTATGTTTACCAAAACCAATTCTTGAAAGAATTAACTTTGATAAATGATAATGAAAATATGAGAAAAAATGATGGCATCAATGTGGTAAATAGAGAAAACAATTTTGTACTGGAATGGGTGACAAATTTTCAAAATTATGCTTTTCATCATTCCATAATATTTTTTGAACAGTAGTGGTTCATATTTAAAATCTAAAATATGAACATTAAAAGAAGATTTCTTGGATGAATCCAGCTCTTCTACATTATCCTTTACAATAATGGAGGCCAAAGTTAAAATGTTCTTTTCATTTTTCTTATATGTTCTAAGAAATTGTGGGCTTCCTAGAAAATCATACTTAGGTGGAGTAAGTTTTCCTGCAAGCAAGTCAACTAATTTTTTACCTACTTGTATGTTTTTTGGATATACTTTCTTCTTTTTCTTGGTTTCTGAAAACACTTTTCTTGAACAATCCTATTAATGATTGGTACATCTTTAATAGCTTGAAGTAAAGGGATTGTAATAGTTAAATGTTTTAATTCCTTTATCCAATATAATTTCAAATATGTCATTTCTAATGTCTGAAATTGTTCATGAGATGATACGCTCTTTGATGAGTTATCTTGTGGTAGGTTTTCTTTTTTTATATATTTCACTGTGGATTGATTTTCATGTTCATTATTTTTAACTCCTTTTTCTACACTAATAAGTGGAATAGGTTCAAGTAGTGTTTTACCTGAACACAACTGAGTTTTATCACAATCACTAACATTCATTATGGTTGCATTTTCTGATTTAGCCATAGAAACAATGGTTGCCTGTTTAACAATGTTTGAATTGGCCACAAGTTGAGCTGAAATTAGACATTTTGCTTGTTTTTGTGGTTGTCCATGAGATAAATTATAGGTATGAGTAAGCAACAAGTTTTATTTCTATTTTTTATGTTGCTGCCCTTTGTACAGTTTTTGATGTTGTACCCATTGATATCCCAACAATTTTGGTTGCAACCATGGTGGATGTTGTTTATTTCATTGTTGTTTCAGCCAACCATGTTGAGACCACTCTTGGGAGTATGCCCATGGTGGTTGACTCCAACATTGTTGGAGTGGACCTGAATAATACCATGACATATACCAAGGATTATTTCCCTAATGTGTAGGAAATTGAGAAGCATTCTGATATGGAAATTTATGAAAATTATCCCCTTGTCCTTGTCCTACAAAATTGAGTTTTTTCATAGGTTGAGACTATTTTTCAAAGGTACTTTTGAATTCTGGCAATAAACTACACTGATCTATGGGGTTTCCTAATTGAAAAATGTTACATGTACAATGTATAAATGTTATTTTCAAAGGACAATCATGAAGAGAGTGTTGCTTCTCACTATATTTTGAACAATAGATGATTGAAGGTTCAATAGATTCATTATTTTCATCTATTTTTTTATCATGATGTACTAAAATATCAGTCTCTTTCATGTATTCTTTTAAATCATGTTTATAATTACCAATTATGTGTTTTCTATGCCTTGAATAAGAGTAATTTTTACAGAGTAAAATAATTTCTTGAAATTCAAGTGCATTTGCATCTCCTCTTCCCAAGATATCCAATGCATCCTTAGATTCATCTTGCAGTCCTCTTATGAATATAACTTTGCAAATTTTAGGTTCAACATTTCAACATCGCTTATGAACAAAAGAAAATTTGTCTAGATAGTCTTATAAAAAAAAAATTCCTATTGTTTCATTGTAACAAATTCATCATTTTGATTCTTGACTTGGCAAAATTCTTGGTATCTCTCTAAGAATATGTTTTCTATATCATCCCAAGTTCTAATTGAATTAGGTTCTAAGGTGATAAACCATCATAGATCTGACTCTTTAAGAGTGGAAGGAAACAATTTGAGCTTTTAATTGTCATTAGTGTAATCATGAGCTTGACATACAATTTTAAACTCAAACAAAAACATATTAGGATCTTCAAACGTAATTCCCTTGAAAGTTGGTAACACTAAAGGTGAAATGGCCTTCATGGGAGCATTTTGATTAATATCTAATTGAATGGGATTTTGAAAATTTCTAGAAGGTGCACTATTTGCACTAGGATAGAGCATATTATGGGTTCTCCCTAGATTCTCTTGTGAGACTTCCCCATAGAACTATTGTATTCTTGCATTCTATTTTCTACATTGTCCTTTATATTTCATAGCATAGATCTACAAAAGGCCAAACTTAGGTGATTGCTTGAAACTAAATACATAAAATCCAAAATTCATGAGGACTTGGAGCGAGTCCTAAAATCATACCTAGTGAACCCTTCCCCATAGAACTGAGTGTAGAGAACACCATAGCCCCCACAGTTCACCCCATAAGACTTTTCTACCTTTGTGGATCCAAACTTTTTGGGAATTATACATGGTAGGGCAATTTTCCCCCTCTACATATTTGGTGAACCTGACCTGAATACCTCCTTTTATTTTAAAAATAATAAGCAAGACCATTAATTTATGTGCCAAATATTTAAAAATATAATCTCCTTGTGTAAGTGCGTAGATCTCTTTGGTCTTAGTTCTTCTTCTTGTCTTTTCCCGTTTTCTTAATGGCTTCTAACCTTGGGGAAGGATGAAGGATCCTTAGGTTTGATGATATTTTTCATGAGAATGATCAAATTGATAGAGAAAATCATAAATTGGAAAAATAGGATGATAATCATATTGATCCTATTCGAGATCCCAATGGGAATCTCATATTTAAATAGTTTGACCATGTATGGACTTATGATAAATATCATAAAAATGCATTAGATCTAGCCTTAGAGGAAGAAGCATTAATTGAAAAGGATATCCCACTTTAATAAAATTCTTTGAGTGAACCTTTGAATCATGGTAATCTAACATATCCACCTACTTATGCCACTACTATGACCATATAAATTGGATGGAATCCACATGTTTCTCCAACTAGTAATGGCACCCAAAATTATTTTCAATTTCCTCCTTCATATTCTAATTTCAACACTATTGCTTCTATTCCACCACAATTTAATATTCCATTCTTACAAGGCACCACATATAACAACAACCTTCTCATGTCCAATTTAATTCAAGCAAATATGGGAAACACTCATAGTTTAGAAATACAAAATTTGGCAAATATAGTGAATCAGTTGGTTTTGAGGATGGATATGATTCAACCTTCAAGTTTTATATACAATTATAAGGAAATGTGTAGTCAGCCATTGGATCCTATTGTTGTTTCTAGACCTTATCCCAATCATTTTTCTATGCCAGTTTTACCAATCTATAAAGGGACCAAAGATCCAATAGAGCATATAAGGGGATTTAGAATAGCTTGCCATGATCTTGTTTATGATGATATACTTCTTTTGAAAACATTTCCAAATAGTATTTTTGGGGTTGCATTAAAATGGTATTATCGATTTCTCAACTATTCTTTAAAGAGCTTTGAAAGGCCATAGAAATGTTTGTTCATCAATTTAGTGCTTATATTGAAAAGGAAGTGACAATGAGAGTGTATCGCTCCAAATTTTTTGCATCCTTACCTTCAGGCTATAGGATCCGCGCCTGAGAGGCCCTTGGAAGGTCTCGCCTCTCGGGGGAGGGGTATAAGGGTGAATTTTTGACGGATGGTGGGTTCACCAGGAAAATTTTGAATGGCAGTTTCCATGCCTAGGTTGACAGTGAGTTTGATGTGTTCATTTTTATACTTGATCATTCAACTCCTAGGTTTGGCCAGTATGAATCTAAACTATTCTATATGCCAATGCCTATTTTAAATGAATACAAAAAATAGAAATGAATGCTAATAACAAAGAATATGCTGGCTAGAAGGTGTCATACCTGATTTCGGATGTCTGATGAAGATTCTAAGTCTTGTAGCAGTTCAGATCGTCTCAATTCATATGTAATCATCTGATATTTCATAGGATCATCCCAAATCATAGAAGGTCATCTGAAATCAGATAGAATCGTCTAAAATCTAATGAATTCATCAGACAAATTCATCAGAAACCTGCAATCACAAAAACAGACACAAAATACCAAATATGCAAGTGCAGAAGCAAAGGATAATGGTAGAAATAACAACAAACATGCCTAAATAATAGATTCCAATAACAAATAAGGAAATGCAATAGATTTAATGATTGATTTTAACTTTATCATGTGATTATGCTAAATGAGGTGAACTCCAAGATGCAAAAAACATAATAACTTAAGACAGTGCAGAAATACAATATGAAAAATGCAGAGAAAGCTAAGAAAATGCAAACTCTAGACTTTGATTGCCCCCAATCTGGACTACAGTTAGGATCACCTCCAATCGTATGAGATCATCTGCTCTCCTCGACAAAATCATCCGTAATCGTTCGAGATCATCCACGACGATCCGAGCTAGCTTCGACTAAAAAATAGTAGAGTTCCTGCAAGATAATGCAAAATACCGAATACAAGCAGTAGTGCAAGGGAATAAGGAACTAACTCTGTAATGAAATTCATCAGCTAAGGGGTTTAGGGGGTTCAGGGAGAATCAGGGGGATAAACTAGAAAAATCCTAGTTTATATAGGATTAGGAAGAGGTTTAGGAGGTTGGGGATCATCCCAATCTAGGAGATCTCCAACAGGGAAATCTCCAACTACGCAGACACGCTTTTGCCCAAGTTGGAGAGGCTATTGAAATAGAAGCTATTTATGAAAATTTAGTTTTGGGAAGAAATTGTTTGGACGTTCTATTCTAGATGAATTCGTCAGATCGGGGATGATTTTGTCTAATCTGTGACGATATCGTCCAACGGTCAAAACAAATCCTAAAAATGGCACGAAAAATGGGGAAAGCGGTTAACAGGTGGTTTAATGGGAAGTTTGGGGTTGAAATTCAAATTTTTATCTTTTATCTTTTTACTAGGTTGCCCCCTCTTTAGCGAATTTTCCAAAGAAAATGCGTTAAAGACGAGTTTTTCTCGTTTTACGAGAAAGCAAAAATATACTCAATTTTTTAGACGAAGATTCTTGGTCGAATCGTACGAATGCTAACTATGGTGCCCCCTCCGTGTTTTTACCCAAATCGAACGTTTGAGGTAAAAGAACAGAAAAGCAAAAATTAAGATGTTGATCTTTAAATAAAATTAAGAAAATAGGGTAAAACCCTAATTCATTTTTACTATTCATTTTTATGGGACCACCTCCTCCACGTTAGGGCGAGGGAGGAGATGAGGCTGAGAGCTCGAGAGCTTCTCGAGGCTAGGTGTTATAGACTGTAGATTTTGTAGAGATTTTTGAGAGGATTGAGTATGCCAGGGTATAGATTGTGGCATACCAATCCAATTTTGATATGATGTATATAATTTTTTGATATAGTTTTGTTTCTGATGATATGACTTGTTCATATGTTTTTATGATGCTTCAATTTTTGAATTGTTTGCTTGTTTGATTGATGATTCATGTAATTATGTCATTTGGAAATATTATAATTTGATGTCATGCTGTAAGATTTTAAATGAAATAGTCTGGTGTAAACAATTGGTTGTTGTGGTGTGATTTGATGAAAAAATAAAAGAGACTTCTAACAATAATTTCAAAGGACATTGTCGTTGTTATAGACCATTTCATGGAGTCACCGCTCACTCGGTCGTCAAGCTAATCCCAGTATAGAAATATTGTTAAAAGTAAAAGAGTGCTTAAGAGATTGTCTTAAGACTTTGTGTTGTAATGATGGAGATAATGATGGTTTGATGATTTGTTTTTCAGATTTTCATAAAAATAGTATGCATGAGATACTAAAAGAAATATGATTTTTCTAGGCATAAATTCCTAAGTGTGATAAAATTTTGAACAATTCCTTAGAATTTATACCATGGTTGCAAAATTGAATTTTAACATAATGACATGAAATAGAATAAGTGTTCATTTGTTTGTAAAGCATAATTGTGTAACATAATGATGCAAGTCATATGTTTTTTATGAATTTGTTTTTTTTTAAATAAATGGAAAATAAAATTAGAACAATGGTTTGTGCTAGGCATAGAATTATAGGTATAGACTTATACCATCATCGCGAAATCCAAAGAAGAAAATAGATTGTTGGTTTTTGCAAGATGAATTTTTGAATTTTGATAAACATAATAATATGAACATGTTGTTTGAAATCATTTTTGTGATTTTGTGAGAAAATTTATATAATTGCTTTTATAGAAAACAAGAATTCTGAAATAAAAGGGTAAAATTATTTCAAAAAGAATTACAGAAACATTTTAAATTATCTCAAAGAGAAATGTAGATTTATAAGGAATCCTCATGTGCAAATGTGAGTTCATTACCGATCTTGATTTATCATAATGATACAAAATCTCTCAAATACAAATGTGTGTGCGATTGTATTGTTCATTCACCAATTTTGAGCAAGATAATGTGATACAAGTAATTTGCCTTAACCAAATGAATGTTCGTTGACCATGATTTATATGCATGTAACCGTACCATACTACTATGCAAGTTAGGTTATCAAGAGCTAGCTAATCCATAAGCTGACATAGGTCTGTACAAAATAAGGTCGCTAATGTGATAGACATATCCCCCAGGAATTACCCAAGGCCAAGGGGTGGCCAACCACCCGTGGGGCTTACCCCCTTAATAATTGGAATTCCGTCAACTCTTCCCCTTCTTTCCTTTCCAGGGGGGTTTTTTTTTTTTTTTTTTTTTTTTTTTTTCTTTTCTTTTTTTTTTGTACTTTTGTATTTTTGCTTGATATTTGAGAAAATACTGAAATATTGTGGTGATGATACAAAATAACCTTTTTCTTTTTCTCTTTTTCTTGAACTTTTCTTTTCTTCCTATGCTAGGGATACTTGCTCGGATTAGCTGTAGAGCAAGGGATTTTTATTCTGGTAGGGGTGAGCTTGTCCTTTTGTCAATTCTCAAAGATTCTAGACCATGTGCATGATAGGATAGCAGGGGAAAATTTTTTCTCAGGAAACCATTTCTACTATGTAGCATCATATCGAATTTGCAATGAAATCATTTTAATGTGAAAAGATATACTTGGTTCGAGTAAATAACAAGATCAGTTCTCTATGCTCAAAACTTTATTTAATTCAACTGTGGACTTTGATATAAGAGAGATGAATAATCATACCAAATAAAATCAAGATATTTATTCATGTGAATGTGAAAGTGCTGGATTCCAAATAAATGCTAATTTATCCAAAATAACTGAAAATATAACTACAATACTTCACAATTTGATAGGTACGAAAATAAAAGATGTTTTTTTTTTTGAAGATTTTGATGATTTGGATGTTTTTGATGTTTTTAGATTTTAAGTTATGAATTGAAAGAAATACAAGGTGATTGTTTTTTTTTAAAATGTTTTATATAAGTGACTAAAAGGAAATAATATGCAAAACAAATATATACAATGATGAAATGACCAATTTTTATGCATAGTAACGTTTAAGATGCATAATGTTCATAGGTTCTTTAAGTTCTTTACCATCTAAGGTAGATAATTTGTGTGCTCCTGATCCAAATTTAGTAGTGATGACATATGGTCCAAGCCAGTTGGGCTCAAATTTACCTTTAAGGTTTTTAGTTGCATTAGTATTTTTTTGAAGATTTTGAGGATTTTGATTTTTTTTTTTAATATTTTGGTTTTGATTTATGATGGAATTGGTGGTATATACAAGATGATCTATATACACTATACAAGGTTATTTGAGTATAGCATGTCTAAGGTTGCTTCAAAATTAAAGGAGGTTTTGAAGGATAATTTGGTTGTGGTGAAGGTAAGAACAAAAGGTGATAAATAAAAGGTAGCGATAACAAAAGCTTTGTTATAATGTAAAATAATGTAGCAAAATATTTGACTTTTATATGTGGAAAATTGATCATGTTACAAAATAAAATGTAAGAAGGATAAGAAGGTTCTTCATTCTTATCACTATCTTCCAAGTCTTGATAAGATGGAGGGAGCATATGTGAAAGATATGCATGGGTGTTATTTGATAAACAAGGATGATCATATATGGATGAAGAAAAGTGATGGATAGAAGATAATTGTGATAATAGAGAATGTATAGAACTTGATGTTTCAACCATTAAATATTCTTCAAATGGTTTTGGGTCACCATGTATGGTAACAATTTTATTTGCAATTTCAAACTTCAAACATTGGTGAAGAGTGGAAGGGACAACCCTCATCGTATGAATCCAAGGACTCTTGAGAAGTAGGTTGTAAGGTGAAGGGCAATATGCTACATAAAATAAAGTATCCAGGATCTTGGATCCAATATTGAGGGGAAAAATTATAATACCGTAAGCTTCTTGAATTTCATTGTTAAAATATTTTATAATAACATTTGATCCATTAAGATCTTCTTCCTTTGTTTTGAGTTTTTGGAATAATTGATAAGTGCATAAATTAAGAGAGGAGCCATTATCTACCATGATAGTTTTAATAGGTGTTTCTTTACTAGATCCTGTAATGTAAAGATAGTAGTCTTCTTGTGGAGTAGAGGAAGGAATCTCCTCATCATAGAATGAAATATGGTTAACCTCAAGAGGGTTTACACCATTAATTATGTTCTTAGAGAAAATATGATGAGGAACAAATTGTTGTCTAGGTATCTTGAACAAAGTTTCCTTATGAGAACTTTGTAATACTTCTAAAAGGGATATCTTTGCTTGAGGATTAATCACTTGTTGTTGGCTATCAAAGTGGATCTCAGATTGAAATTTTTGATTCTAAAGATGAGCTTTCTATGCTTACATTCCATTTTAGATCATTCTCTAGAGCCAAAGATAGTTTTGAAGGTTGGTCAAATGAGGAACCCATATCTTGAATATCGGATTGAGTTGATTGAACTTGAGGTTGCTCATTTGTAGTTTCTATTACAATATTAGTAATATCATCATGATGGGACACATTAACATGCAATATTTGATTGGTTTCCTATTGTTGATAATTGAATAGGGGTTCTTGGGAGGTCCCCATGTCTTGATTGATTATTGGTATTTGTTGTGTAGGAGTTTGATAGTTTATTGAAGATTTATAATTAGTTGTAGATTGTAATTCCTTTATATTAAAAAGATCCTTATCAATCAAATATTGAATTGCACATCTTAAATCTTTACATTTTTGTGTCATATGTCCATCTACTCTATGATATTCACAATGTAGCTCAAGTTTAAACCAATCTACTGTGGTATCAAGTTGTCTTATGGAAGGCAGTTCAATCTTATTTGTATCAAGTAAATGCTTGAGAATTATATCCATTGGTTGATTGAGCTTAGTAAATTTACGTGATGAAGGTTTTTGAGAGGTTTTTGATATGTGCCTTAGGAGTTCAATCATAAAAGGACCTAATGGTTTCTTACCTCTCTTTTCTTTGTTATGGGTAGAATGATGATAGGAAGATTGTGAAGTATGATGTGAGTGCATGGTAGGATTGGAAGAATAAGTATTTTCTTGTTGAAATGGATGTGTTGTATTGAAAGAAGAATATTGAAAGGATGGAGGAGGATTATATGTGGGTTGATAGACATAATATGGATATATGGGAGAATAGATAATATCATTATGAAGAGGATTGGAAAAGGGATTATCATGTTGGGTTATGGATGAAAAATGAGAAAAGCATGATGGAGGTGATGTTGAATAGGGATGAGATTGGTCATAATCAACAAATGTATTTGGCTGAATTCTTCCAACATTACTGATGGGCTCATATGGATTTGAGTAAAAACTCATGGTTTCTTTAGTACTTCTAAAAGTAATATTTAATATCTACTATTTAGAATTGAATCTAAAACATACAAACTTGAAATGATGAGTTTGTTATATTTTTTTCTTGTATACATATACATTTATATATATATATTTTTCTTTTTAAAAGGTTTTTAATTTTCACGTCGGGTTCACCAAAATGTATCGCTCCAAGTTTTTCGCATCCTTACCTTCAAGCTATAGGATCCGAGCCCGAAAGGGGGATGTGAAAAGGATGGGACAATACCTCAAACTGAGAGGCCCTTGGAAGGTCCCGCCTCTCAGGGGAGGGGTATAAAGGTGAATTTTCAATGGATGGTGGGTTCACCAGGAAAATTTTGAATGGCAGTTTCCACGCCTAGGTTGATAGTGAGTTTGATGTGTTCATTTTTATACTTGATCATTCAACTCCTAGGTTTGGCCAATATGAATCTAAACTATTCTATATGCCAATGCTGATTTAAATGAATACAAAAAACATAAATGAATGCTAATAACAGAGAATATGCTAGCTAGAAGGTGTCATACCTAATTTCGGATGTCTGATGAAGATTCTGAGTCTTGTAGCAGTTCAGATCGTCTCAATTCATACGTAATCATCTAATATTTCATAGCATCATCCCAAATCACAGAAGGTCATCTAAAATTAGACAGAATCATCTAAAATCTGACGAATTTGTCAGAAACCTACAATCACAAAAATAGACGCAAAATACCAAATATGCAAGTGCAAAAGCAAAGGATAATGGTAGAAATAATAGCAAACATGCCTAAATAATAGATTCTAATAACAAATAAGGAAATGCAGTATATTTAATGATTTATTTTAACTTTATCATGCGATTATGCTAAATGAGGTGAACTCCAAGATGCAAAAAATATAATAACTTAAAACAGTGCATAAATACAATATGAAAAATGCAGAGAAAGCTAAGAAAATGCAAACTCTAGACTCTGATTGCCCCCAATATGGACTACAGTCAGGATCGCCTCCAATCGTATGAGATCATCTGCTCTCCTCGAAAAAATCATTCGTAATCGTCCGAGATCATCCATGATGATCCGAGCTAGCTTCGACTGAAAAATAGTAGAGTTCCTGCAAGAAAATGCAAAATACCGAATACAAACAGTAGTGCGAGGGAATAAGGAACTAACTCTACAATGAAATCCGTCAACTAAGGGGTTTAGGGGGTTTAGGGAGAATCAGGGGGATAAACTAGAAAAATCCTAGTTTATATAGGATTAGGAAGAGGTTTAGGAGGTTGGGGATCATCCCAATCTGGGAGGTCTCCAACAGGGAAATATTCAACTGTGCAGACATGCTTCTGCTCAAGTTGGAGATGCTGTTGAAACAGAAGCTAATTATGAAAATTTGGTTTTGGGACAAAATCGTCTGGACGTTCTATTCTAGACGAATTCGTTAGATCGGGGACGATTTCATCTAATCTGTGACGATATCCTCCAAATATTTAAAAAAATCCTAAAAATGGCACGAAAAATGGGGAAAGAGGTTAACAGGCGGTTTAACGGGCAGTTTGGGGTTGAAATTCAAATTTTTATATTTTATCTTTTTACTAGGGTTTTAACTGTGCCAATTTTAGGGTGCTACAGAGAGACCTATATGATTTAAAACAAAGTAAATAAGGAAGTTTTTTTAGAATTCTTAGCTCATTGGAGAAGTTTAGTTGGTCAATTAATACAACCTGTATCTCAAAATATATGCTTGATATATTCATTATTAATTTACAAGAACAAATATCGTATGCACTAAAAAATACTATTGTTACCTCTCTTGATCAAGTAATTGAGTTAGCCAAAAAAGTGGAACAAGCTCTCATTAGAAGAGGTCAACTTAAGAATAAATAAGAAAAGTCTACTAAGTCTCAACATAATAATAAGCATACAAGAGGTAATAATTATAGTAGACCTATTAATAATATCACCAATAGCCTATAAAATATTGTACTTTAGAAGCCTCCTCAAAGGGATTTTACCAAACTTAATATACCTATGGAAGTAGGTTTGAAACAACTATTAGAAGATAATGCAATTGAACTACCTCCTATAAAACAACCAAATACTACAACTCATTGGTATAAGGTAGGCCAATATTACACATATCATAGAGTATAAGGACACTGGACAAACTCTTGTAAGAAGTTGAAGCATGTGGTTTAGGATTTAATTGATGTTATTCATGTTGACACCAATAGTTTTCAATCTTCCAACAACCAACAGAATCAATATAGAACTAGAAAAACCAACCAAGTATCCTATAAGAGTGTGCCACATCAATATGATAACAATATGGTTGGAATGATAACAACTACTCCAGAGAAGTTAGTATAGATTCAGAAAATTCAATGATCTCAATAGGAGATGAGTATGTCAGCAAATATTTCTCTCTTAGAACTATAAATTTCTCAAGCCCATGAGGAGGCTATGATAACTATTTTGAAGCAAAATTCGGCACCTCCTGATATTTCTCCTAGTGATATGGCAAAGGTTGTAAGTTCTCCTGGGATGCTTTATCTCACATTTTTAGATAATGATATGTATTTTTTGGAAATGCAAGAAGATTCATATTTATATATCACTACTTTTATTTGGTATACTCTCATCAAAAGGGTTATGATTGATAATGGTTCTTCACTTAATATATGTACATATCATTTCTTTCAGAAGTTTGGATTGAAAGAAGAAGATTTAATTGTATCCAGTGACATCATTAAAACTTTTAGCAATGATATTAAAAAAGCATGTGGTACTATATCCCTCTCTTAGATTTAGACCTAAAATTTTGAATACAATTTTTTACATGATGTCTTGTCCTGCATATTTTAATATTCTTCTAGGATGACTATGGATTCATGCAATGAATGTTATCCCTTTTAATTTTCATCATTGTGTGAAATTTGAATTTGAAAACCAAATCATTTCTATCATGGTCTATTTCCATCCATTTGATTTTTTCTCAACAGAGGATTTAGCCCAAATTCATTCCTCATAATATTCCTCTAGGAAATTTTCTACAAATGTTTTATCATAGGATCAAGATGAATCTTGTTCTTTATATCTTCTATTTGATGAATATCATCAAGGTTTAGAGTGTAATATTGAGGACGAGGATCCATCCTCTCCTATTGTATTAACCCCATAGTCGCATGCCATAGATGATATTTTACCTCAAAATGATATCTACTTTGATGGGTTTGTCCCTTGCACAACGTAGGTTGAGTCTTATAGTTCTCAAGTGGACTTTAGTTCTATGTCTCTCGAGGATCTTGAGAAATTAGGAATGATTCCTGCCTTGCCTCCTCTTGAGGATAATTCATCCATCCTAATTAAGGATACCATAGATGTGAACATAGGTTTTGAGGAAGCCTATAGAATCCTTAAGTTAGGTAAAGACTTGACCATGAATGAGTGGGATCAATTGACCAATTTATTAAAAGAATATCAATATATTTTTGCTTTATCATATGCCAACATGTCAGGGTTTGATCCCTTCCTTGTCATGCATCATTTGGTAGTTAGGCCTATTAAGCAAAAAATTTAGAATATGCATTCAAATGTGACCCTCTCAGCCAAGGAGGAGCTCCAAAAACTCTTTGATGTTGGTTTTATAAAAGTCATCGACTATCCTCATTAGATTTCTAATACCGATCTTATATCCTAGAAATAAGGAACAATCAAAGTATGTACTAAATTTTACGACATTAAATTAGCATGTCCCAAGGATGATTTTCCCTTGCCCAACATAGACCAGATCATATATTTCACCACCAAATATGGAATACATTCGATCATGGATGGTTTCTCAGGTTACAATCATATTAATATTTCTCCTAAAGATCAGGACAAGACAACGTTCACTACTCCATGGGGTACCTTTTGCTAGAAATCCATACCTTTTGGCCTAAAATATGAGAGATACCTATCAAATGGCCATGACTTATATTTTCCATGACATGATGTATGATATTCTATAGGACTATGTGGACGACCTTTTTGCTCGATCACTAGAACAAAAGGGTCATGTCCATGATTTAAGATGAATCCTTGAAAGTCTTAGGCATTATTAAGTTCATATTAAACCTCTTAAGTGTATTTTTGGAGTCACATTTGGCAAGTGGATAGGCTTCATAGTGTCTAGACAAGCCATTGAAGTGGATCATGCTAATATAATAGCTATCATTGATATGCCTCCTCCCTAAATCCTAATTTAATTGCATAGCTTGCAAGGTAAATTGTAGTCTATTGATCGGTTCATTGCCTAGTTAGCTGATATGTGTTAGCCTTTCCTTTAGCTCCTTAAGAAGGATGTATTTTTTTGGTGGGATTCTGAGTTTCAACAAGCTTTTGATGACCTAAAAAGGTATATCACCTCCGCAACTGCTTTAGTTCCCCATGTTCCTGGTAGGCATTTTTTGCTTTATATAGTAGCCACTACTCATGCTTTGGAATCCATGCTAGCTCAACATGATGATAAAAATAAAGAAAGAGTTATCTAGTATATTATTAGAACTTTGGTCAGCTATGAAACCATGTATACTCCTTTAGAGAAGCTCTATCTAGTCGTAGTGTTTTCTTTCTAGAAATTAAGTCGCTACACGCTCAACCATAAGATATTAGTGGTTGAAAAGCTTGATCCTTTGTGCTATTTTATTTCTAAGCCCCACCTATTAGGTCGATCTGCTAAATGAATTTTGGACCTTAGTGAGTTTGACCTAACTTTCATAGGTCAAAAATTTATCAAGGTTCTGGTAATTGCTGATCAATTAGCCTCAACTCCCCTAGAATTTGTCCACTCTATAGTTGTTAAGTTTCTTGATGAGTGCTTTGATTTTGAAATTTAAGAGTTTGAGTCTTGGAATTTGTTTTTTGATGGAACCCACTGCATGAAGGGCATTGGAGCTGGAGTCATTCTAGTTACACCACAAAAATAGCTCATCCTATTGTCCTTCAAACTTCATTTTTATTGCATGAATAACACTATAATATATGAAGCTTTGATCCTTGTTCTTAGAGTATAATTAGCTTTGTAGGTTAGGGTCCTTTTGGTCTTTGGTGACTCTTAACTTTTGGTTAATCTGGTCAATGACGTTTATCAGACTTGGGATGATAAACATAAACCATATAAGGAAATTGTTACCAAGTTGTTGTCTTCCTTTGAGTAGGTAACCATAGAGTCTATCCCTAGATCCTCAAACCACCATATCGATGCCATGGATTCTACTACATATTTTTTCCCTTTGGATTTGGAATATGATCAAGATTTAATTATCATTTGGTAACTCCAAAAACCTACATATTTGAGTTCTTGTTTGGATCTCTTAGAGTGATTTACCATCATAGATTCCCCACCTGAACCATGGTATAATGACATCTTTAATTTCCTTAAATATGGTTCAACACCTGATGGTTTAGACCACAATAAGCACAAGCTATTATGCAAAAGAGTGTGTCGATTCATTATAATTAGCAATACTTTGTATCAAAATTCTTTTGAAGGTATCCTCTTGTGATATTTTAGCTTTGATGAATCCTAAATTACTCTTAGTGATGCTCATGAAGGTTCATGTGGAGGTCATTTTAGAGGTAATGTTATTGCCAAAAATCTCCTTATGATGTGGTATTATTGTCCTTCCATGTAGAAATATGCATGCGATTATGTTCAATGCTATGAAAAGTGTCAAAATCATGATCATCTTATCCATGCTCTCTCTCAAGACCTTCAAGTTATTTCTTCCCCTTATCCATTCTCCATGTGGGGGTTGGACATTATCGAGAATATTAACCCAATGACATTTGATGGTCACAAGTTTACCATTACTATGATAGATTACTTCACTAAATGGGTTGAAGCCATACCCCTAGCTACGCTTACTGGAACTCAGGTTTCCAAGTTCATCTTCAACTAGATTCTTTGTAATTTTGGGATTCCTTTGGTGATTATTTTTTATAATGACACTCTTTTCAAGAACAAGGATGTTCATAATCTTTGTGTTGAATACAAGATTCAACATAGATGGTAAAATCCTTGTTATCCTTATGGTAATGGACAAGATCAAGCATCCAGCAAATCCTTTATTGGGAATTTGAAGTTGGTTAGTAAGATCGGTTGTGAATGATATACTTAGCTTTATCTTACCTTGTGGGCCTACTATACTAGTGTGCGTACTCCCATAGGGACATCACCATACGTATTGGTATATGGGTCTAAGGTGGTGTTTCCTTTTGAGCTTGAGGTTTCTTCTTTGTGCATCTTAAGATGTTGAGGTTGGTGATTAGTATCGTGTAGACTTTTTATGCCAATTGGAGTTGTTGGATGAGAAGTGCATCCATGCCTTAGAGCATTTGTGAGCCTATTAGGATAGGCTCCAGCAATATTACTCTAAGAAATTTTGCAACCATTATTTTCATTTTGGGGACCTTGTCCTCAAGGAGAACCAAAATAACACTAATGCTCGTGTTGATCTTCAAGGTAAGTTTCAGCCCAACTGATTGGGGCCCTTTGTCATAATAGCTAAGTTTGGCTCAGGTGCTTATAACTTGGATTCTATGGATGGTAAATAACTTAAAGAACCAATGAATATAATACATTTAAAAACATATTATTCTTGATTCATTTTCATATTGCATATGCATTTAACTAGATCATGTTGCATGTTACCCTAACATATTTTGCATGCTTGCCTGACATATTTTGCATGATTGCTTGACATTCTATTCTTGCATATTGATTTTGTTGGAAATTTTGAGTCAAAGTTATCATTGATGTCAAGGAATATGTCAAGGAACAATGCAAATGTTAATGGCAAAAAGATTCATAATATTTTTAATATTATGTGGAAGCATATGAAGGGTTTTTATTAAAGCCATGGGTGAGAAAAAATAAAAGGTTTTTCCTTAAAAAAAATGGTGGCATAAGTAAAAGGTTTTTCTATTAAAACCATGTGAGCAAGTTTTAAGGTTTTTCTAAACACCTAAATAGGCCCTTAAAATTGGTTTAAGGCCAAAAGACCATGTTAATTATTAAATTTTTAAAGAGTTTAATTTATTATATTTAATAAATTGCCAAAGCTAAAGTTTGGGTGCCATTTTGTTCGCATGCAAAGTTACCCCCCTTCCGTCGATGTCATCACTTGCTAGATGATGTCCTCACCGTCGATGTGGAGCAATGAAGTTGTATGGTATATAAATACCATAGCCTTCTCAAAGGCAAGGCATCCACTCACATCCACCAAAAATAATTAACGCCGGTTTTCATGCATAATTCCCTCGTGACAGCAGTTCATGCAAAGTTTTTGGACAACATGAGTGAAGGAGCCAATTTGTGGCTTGTGTGAATAGTGGAAGTCAAGGGGCGTAAGGTAGTGGAGGTTCCAAAGGGAACACGTGGCTCCACGATGTTGGGAGCCATGGTGAAAGCGCTTGTGGAGAGAAGCGCTTAGTTCGAATCTTCATGCAATGCAGAGTGGTAACATTGTTTTAATTTAAAATATTTTGATTTTTGACTTAGGCTAAGGTTAGTCTTAGGAGAAATAAGGAGGTAAATAATTTTGGATTTTTGCCTAAGTTAAAAAGGAATTTTTGTGGGTTTTATAAAGTGTTTGCTGAAAATTTAAGTGGTGGGTAAAAATTGTTTTACCTTAGAAAACGAAATTTTAGTTGTGGCATTATTTTTCAAAAGAATTATATTTGAAAATGCAATGTTAAATTAGGGAGTCATAAGTAGAAATTGGATTGATTTTTAAAGAATAAAATTTTGAAGTGGCTTATGTCAAATATGATTGATTGAGATAAATTTGTGATGAGTTAGGGTTTTTGAGAAGTGAATATTCAAACTATTGTGGTGTTGGATATTATTTTAAGAAAGGAGTGATAAGGTGTATTTGAGAGTGATTATATGATTTGTATTGTTTGTCTAACTTCCTTGAGATTTGCAAAGTGATGTTTATGGTTGTGACAGATTTTTGTGGTCTACTTCTCATCAAGAAAAAAGGTATGGGCACATTCTTCCATAGTTGAGTTGATTGGTTGATTTTCTAAAAATAAGTTTGGAGTGAAAAGGAATTTATTAGGGTTTCCTTATTGAGTGTGTTGAGTTAATGCTTCAAGGTTTTCTAGAATAAAGAATTGTTGTTAAAACCTGGTTTTATAAGCATTGTTGTTGAAGCCATTGGTTGTGTGAAGAACTTGAACTAGGGTTTGAAAAGAACATGAGTATCATTTTTATGTGAAGATTTTTTTATAAGCATTGTTATCGAAGTGAGTTGTTGAGTAAGGAACTTGAACTAGGGTTTAAAAAGAACATGAGTATTATTGTTATGTGAGAGTGGTTGATAAGCATTGTTGAAAATATTTTGAGTGAGTTTTCATACTCTTGGACTAGGGTTTGTAAGGAAGAATTGTTTCATTGAGTGATTGGTTGAGTAGAGTCAGTTGAGCCTAGTCAAGTGGGTGTGTGAAGTGATTGTTCAAGTTCCATAAAACAAAACTATTCTATATTCTGAAATGAATTGAGAAAGTGACTAAGTATTGAGTTGAATCATATTGAGTCTCTAACATTTCTTTGTATGTTTCTAAAAGAGTGATTGAAAGTGTTTGAGCATTATGATGAGTATAGAACATATTGAGTCTCTAACAATTCTCTTTATGTTTCTATGATATTGGACAAGTTCTAGAAAGGACTTGTGGATAGATTTGTGGAAGCTTACAATATAGATTGAGATCATATTTGGATAAGTTCTTATGGGAACTTATTGAGTAGATTGGACAAGTTCTAGAGAGGACTTGTGGATGGATTTGGGTAATCTTTGTGGAAGCTTACAATACATATTGAGAGCATATTTGGATAAGTTCTTGAGAGAACTTATTGAGCATATTTGAACAAGTTCTAGTGAGGACTTGTAGAGTATATTGGACAAGTTCTAGAGAGGACTTGAGGATAGATTGGTGTGAGCTTTTGTGGAAGCTTACAAAGTAGATTTGAGATAAGTATTTGAGAAGACTTGAGAGTAGAGTTGATTGATTTATTTTTTTAAACCTTGAGTTAAGGATTGGGATTGATCCAGTAGAGTTGATTTGAGATTTATTCAAGCTTTGATTTAAGGCTTGAGGATAGAGATTAAGGATAGGTTTATACTAGACTGAAAAACTGTATCTAGTACAAATTTGAGGATAGAGTTTGGTGCATATTTGAGGATAGGTTTGTGCCCCAGAGATAGAGACTAAGGACATAGTTGTGCTAGACCGAAGGACTATGTTTAGTATAGATTTTAGATAGATATTTGGAGGTGATAGAGTTGAGGATAAAGATCTCTAGCTAGAGTGAGGAAATATTTATTTTGTGGATAGAGTTCCATTTTCTAAGGGCATTCAAGGCAGAGGTCTTATATAGGATCATCAGTTAGAGAAGATATTAGGATATTGGTGTCTCCTATGGATAGAGATCTACAAACTTGATTTAGGGGATTGGTGTCTCCTTTGGATAGAGATCCATAAACATTGTAATAGGGAAATATTCCCAAGAGATTGATTGAGGAAATTTTAGTGAAATATTTTCTCCATGGAGTGAACCATGTAAATTGGTGTCTCTATTGTGTGTGATGATTTTTTCATTGCTTTGGTTATTGCTATTGATATTGTCATTGATTATATTGGATAATAATATTTGGGAAAGAAAAGTAAAAAGTGGTCTTATACTATTCACCCCCCTCTCAGTATAAGCTTTTGTTCTTCAATTGGTATTAGAGCTAGTTCTTTCAAAAAAGGTTTAAAATATTGAAGGAAGATCTTACAAGAACACACATGGTCATGAAAGAAAAATAAGATGAATTTGATATTGTTGTTTTGGGAGGAAAAATGGAAATAGATTCAAGAGATGAATCAAGCAGTGGAGAAAAGATCAAATTGATAAATATTTATATCATATGTAGGAATACAGGTCACCATGCAGCTTATTGTCCACAAGAAGATGAAGAATGTTTTGTTTGTGGTCAACTTGGTCATGATGCAGGTTATTGCAATGGTTTTAGTAGCGGTGAAGATGAAGATGATTTTCTTAGAACTGAAGTCCTAGAGGTTGGTTTAGAAAAGGATAATAGAGACAATCAAAATAGGTATGAAGAAGAAATTCTACTTTCAGTAATAGAAGAAAATACTCCTATTGAAGAGAGAAATTTAGAAAAATATGAGGAAACTACTCTTAAGGAACTTTTTAAGTTGAAAAAGGAGAACTTAGAATTAAAGGCTCAAATACAAGAGGATGAAAAATATAAGACAAATCTTCTACAAGATCTCTTTGACTTAAAATATAAGGTTGAAAAGATAAGGAGATTTGAAAAATGTATGGTTGAAAAGTCAAAGGTAAAAGATCTAGAATGTGAAATAATTGTTGTTGATCTTGAAGAATTAAAAATGGAGAACTCGGGATTAAAGGTTCAAGCTCAAGAAGATGAGAAAGCAAAAGCAAATTTTCTACAAGAGCTCACTAACTTTAAAATTAAGGTTGAAGAGGTAAGGAAAATAGAAGAAGGTATGGCTAAAAAAATAGAGATAAAAGATCTAGAATGTGAAATATTAGAGCATGAGATAGTTTCACTAAGGATGGAAGTAAAAGTTTCTAAGAACAAGCTACACAAGTTTGAGGAAAATTCAAATACTTTGGATAGGATTATCAATGCACAAATGTCATCAGTCACCAAAATAGGACTTGGTTCTAAAGAATAACAAGGGAAACATGAAGAAAAAAAGGAGATTCAGTCTAAAAAACTAGAAAAGAAGAAGTGTCAAAGAAGTAAGTAAAATAGAGAATGATAATTCTAAGGATAATTTGGACAATAGAAATTCCAAAAAGAAAAGTAAAAATACACAAGGAACAGATGGAACATGAAATTGGATAGGGTAGAAGAGACTAAGAGATCAATGGGGTCTAGGCAAGATTTCTTCCATGGATGATGCTTCTCATGTCACAGGTTTGGGCACATGTCTTCATAGTGCAAGACACATGAAAGACAAGAAAATGGGAATTTAAAAAACGAGCAGCTTTTCCATGGGTATTGCTACTCATGTAATCAATTTGGTCACAAGGCAATGAATTGCAGGGTTCATGATAGAAAAGGATATGACTTCAATAGGAGAGATCCTAAGACATTTGCACCTCCAAGGAATAATAATATTAAGTGTTATAAATGCAATAATGATGGACATACAACAAAGTGGTGTAAAGCAGATATTCCAAAATCAAGAAGGAACCGAGAATATGGAAATGAACATAAATAGGAACAAGAATATGGGTTTAATTTAGAATAGGAACATGAATATGGATATGAATAGGAACATGAACATGGAAACAAAGATGAATAGTCAATGGAATCAAAAGGATCATATAATAAGGAAAGAGGAAAAATGTAAAGACCAGTTCTTGCTGGGAGTAGAAATACTCCTACCCCAGAATTAACCACCTCAAGAAGAGCTAGGGGAGGGTCTAAGCTAAGAGGCTCATTCTTAGCCCTGAGCCCCAAAGTTGACCCTTTTCCATTGATTTCAAATGGGAAGAGATTTGGTATTTGAGTAAAGAGGAGACATTTGAAAAGAGTATTGATCCATGGGGAGCAGAGAACCAAGAAAAGGTTAATTTTATGGTAAAAATAATTTGGGCTGCCATCAATGACAAAGGGGGAGATTGTTGGATATTTTGAGTCAAAGTTGTCATTGATATCAAGGAATGAAGTCATCATTGATGTCAAGGAATATGTCAAGGAACAATTTAAAGGTTAATGGCAAAAAGATTCATAATATTTTTAATATTATGTGGAAGCATATGAAGGGTTTTTATTAAAACCATGGGTGAGAAAAAATTAAAGGTTTTTCCTTAAAACCAATGGTGGCACAAGTAAAAGGTTTTTCTTTAAATCGATGGTGGTAGTAAATAAAGGGTTTTTCCATTAAAACCATGTGAGCAAGTTGTAAGGTTTTTCTAAAAACCTAAAGATTCCCTTATGTTTGGTTTATGGCCAAAAGACCATGTTAATTATTAAATTAAAATAACTAATTCTTAAAGAATTTAATTTATTATATTTAATAAATTTCCAAAGCTAAATTTTGGGCATCGATTTGTTCGCGTGTAAAATTACCCCTCTTCTACCGATGTCACTTCTTTCTAGATGATTTCCTCACCATTGACATGGAAAAATGAAGGCGTATGTATATAAATAACATAGACTTATCAAAGGAAAGTCATCCACTCACATCCACCAAAAATAATTAATACTAGTTTTCATACGCAATTCCCTTGTGATAACAGTTCGTGCAAAGTTTTTGGACAGCATGATTGAAGGAGCCAATTCATGGCTCATGCAAATAGTGGAATTCAAAGGGCATAAGGTTGTGGAGGTTGCAAAGGGAGCACATGGCTCCATGGAATTAGGAGCTGTAGTGAAAACGCTTATGGAGAGAAGCGATCAGTTTGAATATTCGTACAATATAAAGTGGTAACACTCATTTAAATTAAAATATTTTGATTTTTGACTTAGGCTAAGGTTAGTCTTAGGAAATTGTATGATTTCATGTATGCATAGATTCAATGTATTGACTAGTTATTTACCTTACTCTATCGAGATACAATGATTATTCTCTATAAACTATATTGGGGATTGTGTTCTAGTGTATTTTAGTTATATTACATAGCATATTTTTTTGAGGGAGGAGTGGTGAAAGTAATTTCATGTTTTATACAATAACATCAATATAAAGTTACCTTATATTCATCTTTCTTACTTGAAAAAATCATAAGATCATAGCTTTTGAGTGAGTGGAGAACATGAATTATTTTCTATTTAAATAATTTTCACAGCTCTAAAAATATTCTACGAGCCTGCAACATCATTAGGAATGAGTGAGCTGAGGTTTAGCGGGTGCGGTGGGAGTGAGGGTTTGAATTTTTTGGGCAAGAATCTCAGCCAAGGTGGCAGAGGTAGAGTAGGTATAGAAGGGGCAAGTGGGAAACTTGATCATGGATCAAGTGAGGATCTAGAGGAAGGTATTCAGGCTATGACATATTTGGAGGAGATTATCATGCGGGGGCTCGACCCTCCTCAGAAAGACCTCGACAAAAAATATACGAAGGACAATGTGGGGCCCAAGAAGTGGCTATCTTTTGATGAGACTCTTAGAGGAAAAAGAAAGGAGGTTCTCTCTCTTCCACCCCTATTTCGATTAAATAATAAAATTTTGGCCTCGACAAGTTCCATGAGCCCTTTTCTTTCAATGGAAGAATTCTCCTTGGCAGGCAACTTTTTGGGAGGTAGGCCAGACATGGAGACTATCAGGGCTTGGGCGACGGTTAAATGGTGATCGATAGGCAGATTGGAGTTGGTAGCTCTAACTCGATGGTTATTCATTATCCATTTTAACAATATGGAGGATGCTAACCAAATTTTAATAGGAGGTCCTTGGTTTTTATGCAAAAGGAGCCTTTTTCTCAAATGACAGGGTGAAGATTTCAATCGTGAAAAGCAAAATATTAACATTGCCTATATTTGGGTTCATCTCCTGAGTCTACCTACCCTATTTTTCAATGAATATTGGCTACAAGGTATATCAAAAACTATAGGGGACCTAATATCTATTGACCATACAACCTTGGCCAGGACAAGGATGACTCATGCATGAATCTGCGTAAATGCTAATTTGGATAATGAATTACCAAGGTTTGTGGAGCTAGATTATGGATAATACTATCAAAAATAGTTTTTAGAATACAATAACAAATCAAAATTCTATGCAGAATGCAAAAAACAAAGACATCTATGCAATTAGTGCCCTAACCTGGCAATGAATAGAGAAAATCAGAAGCAGGGAATGCTAGACAGAGGAAATTTGAGGAGTTTCCTTAGTAGAGGAAATTTCAATTAGGTAAACTATGTCTATCAAAAAAATAAAAGAGAGGGTACAGGGTCCCAACAAGATAAAGAAAAAAAATAGGTTGTTGGCAAGCAAAATACTCAAGTAAGTTCCAATCCTCTAGTTTCAAATAAATTTTCAATTCTATCCAATATGGGAGTAGGAGGATTATAGAAAGACATAGAAGCCCAGAACCTTTAGGCTAATATTTTTGACTCTCTATAATCCCCATCCAAGTTAGTATTCTCAAACCCTAATGCTAAAATTATTGTAAGCCCCATGGGCATCATAAATCCAAACCCTAATTCCCAATCTCTAGAATCCCCATCCAATTTGGGATCCTTAAACCCCAATGCTAAAAATACTTCAAGCCCAATGGGCATCCCAAAGCCAAACCCTAATGCTGAAGAACTTAGGAAGAAATTTGAGGCATTGGAAAATAAAAAATCTCATCTCCCTAACATCATCACTAGGAGCCAGGTGAATCCTACTAAGGGTTCGTCCCATAGACCATGGTAATACGAGAAAAAAGGAAAATATTTGGATGTAGGGATGGAGATATGTGAAACTCTTTAGACTGAGGAATATGGCAGTCTGGTTCTACAACAAATTTCCTCCTACTATTTTAGTCCTAAAAAAACTAGGAGCACTGTGAAGTCTCCTATAGATTTTGGCAGTGAAAAATTAAGAGGGAGAATATCAAATGCTGAGCATCAAAAAATTAAAATTGATACTGACATTGTCAATGGAAAATAGAGAACCTTGTTTCAATAGGTTATTGCAGGTTTTGAAGACAAAAAATTAGGAAAAACCCCTCAAGGGAGGGGGAGAGGAAGAAATTCCAAACAATCTAAATGAATTTCCTCTCATGGAACGTGAGAGGCCTCAATGCCTGCCCAAACATAGGGAAGTTAGTGTAATAATAAATCAAGTGAATCCAACTATTATCATGTTGTAAGAAAAAAAAACTGATGAGATTTAGTAAAAAAAAGTAGCAAAAAAATCTAGAATCAAGGGGAGATGGTTTGCAAATCATCCAGAGGAGCATCTGGAGGCCTTATGACTTTGTGGGATCCCTAGATAGTAGAAGGCACCATTATTCAAAAATTTGATACGGTTCTTAGTGTTTTATTTAAGGAAATAAACAACAATAGGTTGTGGATCCTTTCAAATATTTATGCCATGACTTCAATTCAAGGGAGAGCTCTATTGTGGGAGTACTTAGGAAATTTTGAGTGAAATCTTCCATAATGTTCCCTGGATTCTGGCTGGGGATTTTAAAACTCCTCTTTACTCTTCAAACAAAATGGGTGGAAATGGACCTCCTATCAGGATCATTGATTAGTTCAATGACTATGAAATTCAATATGTTGATGGATGTAAAACTTAAAGGAGCGAATTATACCTGGAGCAATTGGTGGATAGGGTGTCATCTCATTCAAAAAAGGCTTGACAAGTTTTTTCTATCAAAGGAGGCTACAACTTTTTTTGGTGATTCTACCCTACAAGCCCTTCCTAAAATTTCCTCTGATCATAATACCATTTTTTGAAGATATCTAACTCTCTATCCTTAAAGAAACCTTTCAAATTTCAATCTATGTGGATCAAAAATTCTAGTTTTAGAGATAACTTAATTTAATAGTCGCAACAACTTGTCAGGGGTAGTGCAACTTTTAAACTTGCTAGCAAATTAAAGTTTGTTAAGGAAAAGCTCCAAACTTGGAACAAAGATGTCTTTTGGAATCTCTTTGAAAATAAAAAATAGGTTGTTTAAATTTTGAATATAATTGATCAAAGGATTCAACATGGTGATGTTGATTAAACTATTAGGCAGGAGGAATGAATAAATCTAGCAGAGTTTCATAACATTTTGGCCTGTGATAAAATCTATTGGAGGGAAAAATAAAGGGCTCTTTGGTTGAAATATGGAGATTCAAATTCCAAATTTTTTCATGTCACCACGCTTAAAAACATAATCAATAACAAGATAAAAATTAAAAAAAAAAAGTAGATGGTTTTATTACTCAGGACTTAACAAAAATAATAAAGGAGGCAGTAACTTATTTCAATTCTATCCTTGGTCAAAAATCGTAGTGCAATGACGAGGTCAAATATATTCTCTTGCAATCCATTACTATCATAATAAATGAGGATATAAAACTTAAGCTTATAGCTCCATTTTATGATGAGGAAATTAAGGAAGCCTTGTTTAGCATGGAGCCAAACAAAGCCTTGAGACCCGATGGCTTTCCCCCTCATTTCTATCAAGGTTTTTGGGACATCATAAGTGAGGATGTAATTTCTGCTATCATAGAATTCCAAGAAAGCAATCATATCCCAAAAGGTCTCAAATCTACTTTTATTTCTCTAATTCCTAAGAATCAAACCCCTAAATCTATGGTTGACTTTAGGCCAATCAGTCTGTGCAATGTTTCTTACAAGATCCTAACTAAATCCATTACAAATAGAATGAGATATGTTCTACCCCGCATCATAGATCCATGCCAAGGAAGCTCTGTCCAGGGCAGGTCAATATTGGATGGAGTTATCATAGTTCATGAAGCTCTACACTCTGCTCATAAGACTAACAGTCTGTTTTTGCCCTCAAGCTTGATATGAACAAAGCATTTGATAGGCTAAATTGGGACTTTCTGATTGTTGTCCTCCTTAAGTTTGATTTTCACCACCAATGGGTTAATTTGATCAAATAATACATTTCTAAAGCATGGTTCTCAATTTTTGTTAATGGAACAACTACTGGTTACTTTCAAATTCATAGAGGAATTTGGTAGGGGGACCCTATCAGCCCCATGTTATTCATAATTGTGGCAAAATATTTAGGTAGAACCATCAAAAATACTTGTAGTTCAAGGCTAATATCAGGAATCAAGGCAACATATCTCACTAGGGCTGTTTCTCACCAATAATTCATTGATGATACCATTCTATTGACTAAGGCATCGGTGTTTGAGGCCAAAATAATTAAATACATCCTGCAACTCTACGGGGATGCTACTGGTCAGAAAGTTAATTTTAGTAAAAGCACATTATATTTCTTGAACACCCCCATTCAGAGGTAAGGAAGGATTACAAAATTTTTAGGGTGAGATATAGCAAACCTCCCCACTTCGTATCTTTATCTCCCTCTTTTCATTGGTTCTCCAAGAGAGTCAATGTGGGACAAGGTTATTGAAATAATTAAAAAAAAACTTGTTGGATGGAAAGGTCATCTTCTATCTCAAGCAGGAAAGCTGACCTTCACTAAGGCCAATCTTCAAAGCATTCTAGTCTATTTCCTCTCTGTTTTCAAAGCCCCTATGAAGTTTTTCCAAAAAATTGATAAACTCCAAAAATATTTTTTATGGATTGGATTAGAGGAGAAAAAAAAGGATACACCTTGTAGGATGGACCAAAGTGTGCAGACCTAGGGAAATGGGGGCTTAGGTCTGAGGAGAATTTCTCATATGAATTTAGATTTACTAGCCAAGTAGGCATGGTGCCTCATTTCTAGTGAAGAAAATGAATGGACAACTATCATAAAATGAAAATATCTTCAAAATAAGAAATTTCTAAGTGAATCGGTTCCAATCAGAGGTTCTGCTTTTTGGAAAGTAATTCTCAATTGTAATGAAATCATCAAAAAAGGTTTAAGATGGGTTTTAGGCAATGGTGAGAGGATAAATTACTGGAATGACAGGTAGTCTAAGGACAAAACACTGATGCAATATATTAACTTATCCCAAATCAAAGACATCATGGAAGAACTCATTGGCAAAAAATTCTTCGATTATATGGTTGAGGACAGAGGCAGAATGAAGTGGAAACAAATAAGGATTTAAGTATTTCAAGCAGAATAAAATGATATTTGTAACATTCTCGAGCAAAATTTTATCCCCATGAGACCCAAGGAAGATCAAGTTACATGGGCTCCTACCGAAAATGGGTAGTTCACTATTAAATTAGCTTACAAGCTTCTGCTTGATGACGAGGATTTTGTCCTCCAAAAGGACTTAGTTTGGATAAAATATTTAATTCTAAAAATTGTAGTATTTTCATGGCTAGTTATCCAAAGAAGAATTCTAACCATTGATAATATGATGCATAAAGGTATTTGTATCACTAATCATTGTTATCTATGTAGGGCTAATTGGGAAACCATTTATCACATTTCCTTTGAGTGCCATTTTTCCTTGACATTTTTATGTGGGGTTTTTCAGGCCTTCAATATATCCTGGGTTAAACCAGCCATCGTACTTGATTTGTTCATCCAGTGGCCTTACCCCTTTTCAAGCCAAAGACTTATATACATGTGGAAATTTTTTCTCAATCACTATCTTTGGCAGGTGTGGTTAGAAAGGAACCATAGAGTCTTTAATGAGTCTATTCATGATCATAAAAATATCATTGCTAGGATCCTATCCTTTGCAAATGAGAATGTGAACCTTATCCCTTTTGATATTCATAAACCTCATCTACAGGAGACCACGATTGCTCAATATTTAAGCTTAACCTTGTTAGATGAGTCTGTGCCTAGGGTAGTCAACCCCAGAGCCAATGTTAAGTGGTCCCCACCTCCTACGGGTTGGTTTAAGCTTATTTTTTATGGAGCGGATAAGGAAAATACTGGAAGAGCTAGCACTAGCAGTATTATGTGAGATCATAATGGGAATATGATGCTTGCATTTTTTGAATATTTTGGAACAAGGACGAACAACAAAGCTAAAACTAGAGCTATGTGGAGAGGCCTTCAAATGACTCAAGACTTAGAAGGCAATTTTATCATAGAAGGAGACTCTATGCATGTTAAAAATCTCCTCAATAATTTTAAAGCGCCTCATTGGAGGATTAAAACATTTATTTAAGAAGCCAAGATCCTTTTCTAGGGAAGACAGGACAGAAAAGCCCAATATGTCTTTCGAGAAGCTAACAAAGTTGTTGATAAGCTGGCCAATTTGGGTGTCTATGGTGATAGACTTTTCAAATGGGACATGGTGTCCCGAGTGAATTAGAGGAGCTTATGCCAAGAATGATAGTCGAATTTACCAACAGAAAAGGCACTATAAGTTCAAAGGCTATGAGTATTCTCGTATCTTTTTTGAAATGGACTCACAATAAAAATTATCTGAGTTTTCAGTCTTGGTGGATGTTTCTTGGAAATACCACAAAGACTAATGGGGACAGTCACATGTCAGATAACATGGCTCCTAGTCATATTAGTAATTTGAGGTTGTTTGATAATCACATGGAAGGAAAGAAATGACAATATAATACTTCGAACCAAAGCCACGTGGACCCAGATATCTTTGGCTCGAATGCTGATTGGCTAAGATGGGATGTGGTCCCAAATCATGTCAGATACAAAAGAAAAAAAATACCAAAGAATTATTAAGAGTAACTGTCAATATAGAGCTTGTGGGAGTTTTTAGTACTCTGCTATGTGTGTTTGCAGCTTTTTGTTTTGCCACTGTTTCAAGGAAGGGATCTGTTTCTATTTATTTTTTTGTAATTATGATGCAGGTGTGTTTTATAGAGGTATACACAAAATGTTGTATGGGAAGTTTCTTTTTGATAACAGACTATGTGCCTTACAAGATGTAATGGCTTTGGCGGCATGTATATTTTACATATATAGGATCCTTAGTAAGGACATGTTCATCAACAACCCTGGGCTGATTTTTGTAAAAGTTTTTGGATCAACCTATAGAACCCGATATTAATGCTATAGTATCTTATCTACCAAAAAAAAATAGTCTTAGGATAAATAATGAGGTAAATAATTTTAGATTTTTTCCTAAGTTAAAAAGAAAATTTTGTGGGTTTTATAAAGTGTTTGCTGAAAATTTAAGTGGTGGGTAAAATTTATTTTACCTTAGAAAATGAAAGATTAGATGTTGCATTATTTTTCAAAAGAATTATCTTTAAAAATGCAATGTTAAAGTAGGGAGTCATAACTAGAAATTGGATTGATTTTTGAAGAATAAAATGCTGAAGTGGCTTATGTCAAATATGATTGATTGAGATAAATTTGTGATGAGTTAGAGTTTTTGAGAAGTGAATATTCAAACTATTGTGGTGTTGGATATTATTTTAAGAAAGGAGTAATAAGGTGTATTTGTGAGTGATTATATGATTTGTATTTTTTGTCTAACTTCCTTGAGATTTACAAAGTGATGTTTATGGTTGTGACAGATTTGTGTGGTCTACTTCTCATAAAGTAAAAAGGTATGGGCACATTCTTCCATAGTTGAGTTGATTGGTTGTTTTTCTAAAAATAATTTTGGAGTGAAAAGGACTTGATTAGGGTTTCCTTATTGAGTGTGTTGAGTTAATGCTTCAAGGTTTTCTAGAATAAAGAATTGTTAAAACCTTGTTTTATAAGCATTGTTGTTGAAGCCATTGGTTGTGTGAAGAACTTGAACTAGGGTTTGAAAAGAACATGAGTATCATTGTTATGTGAATATTGTTTTATAAGCATTGTTGTTGAAGTGAGTTGTTGAGTGAGGAACTTGAACCAGGGTTTGAAAAGAACATGAGCATTATTGTTATGTGAGAGTGGTTGATAAGCATTATTGAAAACATTTTCAATGAGTGTTCATACACTTGGACTAGGGTTTTTAAGGATGGATTGTTTCATTGAGTGATCGGTTGAGTAGAATTGGTTGAGCCTAGTCAAGTGGGTGTGTGAAGTGATTGTTTAAGTTCCATAAAACAAAACTATTCTATATTTTGAATTGAATTGAGAAAGTGACTAAGTATTGAGTTGAAGCATATTGAGTCTCTAACAATTCTCTATATATTTCTAAAAGAGTGATTTAAAGTGATTGAGCATTGTGATGAGTATAGAACATATTTAGTCTAAAACAATTTTCTTTATGTTTCTATGAGATTGGACAAGTTCTAGAGAGGACTTGTGGATAGATTTGGGTAAGATTTTGTGGAAGCTTACAATACAGATTGAGATCAGATTTGGATAAGTTCTTGTGGGAACTTATTGAGTAGATTGGACAAGTTCTAGAGAGGACTTGTAGACATATTTGGGTAAGCTTTTGTGGAATATTACAATACATATTGAGAGAAGATTTGGATAAGTTCTCTTTGAACAAGTATTAGTGAGAAATTGTAGAGCATATTGGACAAGTTCTATAGAGGATTTGAGGATAGATTGGTGTGAGATTTTATGAAACCTTACAAAGAAAATTTGAGACAAGTATTTGAGAAGACTTGAGAGAAGAGTTGATTGATTGATTTGTTCAAACCTTGAGTTAAGGTTTGGGAGTGATCCAACAAAGTTGATTTGACATTGAGTCAAGCTTTAAGTTAAGGCTTGAGTACAAATATTGAGGATAGATTTGTGCTATACTGAAGGACTATGTCTAGTACATATTCAAGGATAGAGTTTGGTGTATATTTGATGACAAGTTTATGCTAGACTAGAGATATATTGAGGATAGATTTGTGCTAGAACAACAAGATGTGTTTAGTACAAATTTTAGATAGATCTTTGGAGGTGATAAAGTTGAGGATAGATATCTCTAGCCAGATCAAGTAAGACATGTGTCTTATATGAATAGAGTTCCATTTTCTAAGGTCAGAGGAGGTAGAGGTCTTCTAGAGGATAACCATCCAGAGTAGAGATTAGGATATTGGTGTCTAATGTGGATAGAGGTACACTAACTTGATTTAGGGGATTGGTGTCTCCTTTGGATAGAGGTCCATAAACATTGTAATAGGGAAATATTCCCAAGAGATTGATTGAGGAAATTTTAGTGAAATATTTTCTCCGTGGAGTAGCCCTCATTGGGTGAACCACATTAAATTGGTGTCTCTATTGTTTGTGATAATGTGTGCATTTATTTGGTTTTTGTTGTCGATATTACCATTTATTATATTGGATAATACTATTTTGTAAAGAAAAGTAAAAAGTGGTCTTATAATATTCACCCTCCCTCTCAGTTATAATCTTGTGTTCTTTAGCTTGTCATATTTGCATCACTATTTACTCATAACTTCTTATTCAGATAGTTTCTAAAGATTTATGATAATGGTAGGTGATGATACCTAGTTAGGTTGTAGCTCATATGTATTGTATTATCACTAGGGATCTGGTGCCTAGTGAAACCCCAACCTAGGAACCCTTGTCCCTTTTCTTATTTTCTTCTCAAATTCTCTTATAAGTTTTATCCTACATTGTTCTTCTAATATTCTCTTCTTGTCTTCCTTGACTTTGAAAATTTTTATAATATTCATCATTTCTCGTCAAAGTCAAGGAATACAATTCTCCTTTTGTATATTCTTATCTTTTGCATGATAATTATTTCTCTTTTGCCTTCTTTGATTCAGACAAGGATATACATTCTTCTCTTCTTTTTTTTATTACACTTCCTCCCTCTTGATTTTTTCACTTGCTAAAACTTAAAGCAAGGACATACACACACAATTCTTTACTCCTCACTTTATTTCAATTATTTCTTCCAACACATGCACACACTCATGTTGTGTTATGCTCACATTGATTGGCTCATACATACATATGCAAACACTCTACTGGGTAGTACTAGCATATACATCATTCATATCAACATACATTATATCACCCCTATCATATTATGTCTCTCATTGACTTAGTGAGCTCAAAATTCCCATTACAATATCATCTCCTTGGCCACTTCAGTAAGCCTCGACATACATCCTAGTAGGTATTCATCCCATAGTAGTCACTAGCGATAAATCACCCATAGCAGGTTACACTCCATATTTTTCCATATGTCCATCTTAGCGATTACTACACCCATAGTGGGTTTCACTCCATACATGGACCATATTTTGAGCATAACACCCTCTAGTTAGGGTTCTGATTTAACCTTATTCTTGATTTTAGATGATTGACCTTTGGAGATTCATTTTCTTCTTCTTCTAATTCTTATTCTCTTCCCTTATTCTGTATTTTTCTTCCTTCTATGCATTTCATGCTAGCTAAATTAGATTCATGTTGTACCCCGTAATATTTGCTTTGTTGCTTGCTTGTTTTTTTCTCCATGTTTTTGTGTTCTGATTTTTTTTTCTTTCTTTACCTTTTCAAGTTTCTTAAGGATATTCCTTTCCTTTCAAAACTTGAGGGGGCACCCTAGCCATAGAGGCATTAGCGGTAGTAATTCCTTCCATATTGTGCAATATTCTAGAGTATCCTTCCACAATACCCCTCTTGTGCCACCCCTTTGTCCAAACCTAGCCACTCATTTTCTTTTGTGTGTTTGTTGCCCTTTTTTCCCATAGGAGTCTACACCTTTATTTTATGCATTTACTTGGCCTTAAATGCATCAAATAGGGAGAAAAATGTAGACATAGGAAATTGACCCACTTTTAGTGGTAAATGTTCCTTAGAGTCCCTGAGAGGTCCCTAACCCTTGCCCTAGGCAAGGGTAAGCCTCTTTTCCCCATACCTTGCATTTCTTTAGCCTTTTAG
Organism: Wollemia nobilis; assembly: GCA_028583015.1. Classification (NCBI taxonomy): domain Eukaryota; kingdom Viridiplantae; phylum Streptophyta; class Pinopsida; order Araucariales; family Araucariaceae; genus Wollemia; species Wollemia nobilis. Next base: position 206,646 of record JAQPPZ010005288.1, on the reverse strand, counting down.
TGAAATTATGACTGGTTACAATAGGGCATGACTTTGCAAAAGCAATATCGTACCCTATCGGCATGGGGTGTGATTTCACTATTTTAGGGTTTTAATTTATTAAAAATTGGATTTAACCTTTTTAGCATGCTCGATGTTGGCTTGTGTTTGTTTTTCCACTTCTTTCATCTTGATTTTCATGTATAAAAGGATGGGTTAATCTCACTCCTAAAGATATAGGTGTGCTCAATATTAGAAATAAATAAGCTCAAATTTCTTATGATTATTTAGTGTTGGTATTCTTACTTTTGTTTTACTTTCTATTTATTATACAAGCTAACCTCAAAGTGCAAATTTTGGATTTGATATTTTGCTATATTGATTTGGATTATTGTGTGGTTTTGTGGATTCGTGTTGTAGTTCGAAAGGAAAGAGAGTGCCCATTTGGATACCTCGATCTCTTCTACCTAATTCTACATCATCCATCAGGTTGTGAACACTTTTTTTCCTATATTTATTTACGCTTTGCATTTAACTTTTATTTTTGTGTCTCTTAAGCAAAATGGTGTCCTGTACCGATGATGCATGACTTTACTAACCCTAATTTAGGTTTTTCAATCATAGAAGTGAGATCATGCCCTGTTATGATAGAGCGTAACTTCACCTATAGAATTATCACACCTACCATTTATGAGATATGATTTTACCCAGGACTAAATTAGGGGTTTCTATCAAATCTTGATTGCATGAGTATTTTCTAAATTGCATTTAGGGCATGATAGCATAATTTATTTTTTGCTTCTCTATTGTTACATTTATATTTTATGATTAATTCTCCAAAGATCAATTTTTTCTTTTGTTTCCAAAGGTCATCTAAAAGGACCTAGGGGGCTTTATTTTTGTGCCTCCAAACATTTTTTTACAATGGCCTAAGAAGAGCCCCTAATTATAATATTATTTTCAAGTGTTTCATAAGTTTTCTTGCAGAAGCAGGCATTTTTTATATCATTGGACAAGAGGCAAAAAAGGCTAAGTCAACCACCGATCAAGATAAGTGTTCTAAATATTTTATTGGTTGAAAATATATTCTTATTATTTATTCTTAGGCATTTGAAAGTGAAAATCATATAGTGTGCATCTAGGGTTAATATTATGCATTTATCTTGTGTCCTTGCTTAAAAGGTTTTCTGGATAAAACCCTAGGTTAGAAAGCATTCAAAGAAAGAATCATATTAGGTTAGCTATTGTATTCTTGAATTATATTTTCTAAATTTTCCTTTGTCTTTAATAGCATAGATCTAAAAAGTTCAAACTTAGGTGATTTCTTGAAAATGAATACATCAAATTATCCCAAAATTCTTGAGGACTTGGAGCGAGTCCTAAAATAATTTTTGATGAACCCTTCCCCCTAGAACCAAGTGTAGAGAACAACACAACCCCCATGGTTCACCCCATAAGGCTTTTCTACCTTTAAAGATCTAGTCTTTTTGGGAATTGTACATGGTAGGGCAGTTTCCCTCCTCTACAACTTTCTGTGTTTTTCTTTGTATTTATTGAATGGCATATTTTTTTAAGCAGTTTTTATTGAATCCAAAATTTTATTTTGATTACCACTTGAGATATTTTTTGAAATGTATGATATTTTTGAATAAAATTAGATGTTGTTCTATAATAGTTCTATGTTAGCTGGTCTATAAGGTATTGGTTTTATTGTGTGTTTAAGACTTATGTAGTTGAATTTTATTGCTATTAGTTGAATCTTAGCCAACATAACTTCTAATTTCTAGCCTTGCATAATTTTGATCCTTCTAATTTCTCTCTTTAGTCTCAATCCCATTTTAATAAATAAATATAAGAAAATAACCTTCTTTGGAGGCTAACTCAAAATCTATTCAAGGTCTTCCTATTTTGATTGAGATTCAAGGGTGCATCTCATCCATGTAGGAATATTATAGACTAATATTTTTGGGTATACCTAGTGGGACCCAATTCTCACCTCCCTGATTGAGTAGGTTCTTCATAAAATATCACTCTCATAGACCAAATTCCCAATCATTTTGTGACTCTACTAAGAATGAACCACTCATCTAGAACCTAGATTCCATCTAATCCATAATATTATGATCACAATATTGAAAACCAAGAAGTTGGATCAACCTCTACAATTTTATGTTGCCACCATTCATATCCAAAAGATAAAAATCTTCATCATCTCCCCATATATCCCTATAAAAAGTGTAGGTTCCACATACTTTGGCTCTCTAATATCATTTCTCTTCATTAGCTTAGAAATCATGGATTCTAGACCATAAATTTTCCCAAAATGCAATAACATTAGACCCCTAAATTTGGTAAATATTAATGTTATTACCTAAGTAGCTTTGAAAGCTTTATTGACTTATGATAATACTAGAAGACAACATACGAACATTTCTATTATGTGGCTATTTTGAATGCTATTCATAATATCCATGATGAAGACATTATAGTGAGACTTTTGGTGTTTTAATTCAAAGGAAAAGTATCACACTAGTATTAAAACCTTTGATATGGGATCATTACTTCATCAAATAAACTTTTTGGAACATTTATCCAAGAATTTAATGAGCTTGCTACTCTATTTTTATTTATCCTATAGTTTACTACTATCTAGAGATATCCCCAAGAGGCCATTATGGATTTCAACATTAGATTTACTAGAATTTGGAAAAGGATTACATAGGAGATTAGATCATTACATGCTTAATCACTCATTTACTATCTTCATTATTTCAATATAGACCTAGGATTGCAAATACACCAGTAAAATGGAGATACATTCCCACAAGTATTTGAGGCCATAATATCCACTAAAAATACCTTAATATTTATGGGCAAACACCCCCCTACAATTGTATTATCATATTTCCCAAGGATTGCATAGTTTATACAAGAAGAAAAATAATAATAACAATCACACATGTGCTTACAATAGATTCAATTATTGTATTTAATATTCTAGCCTTACCTTCAGCACCCATAATGTTGGAATTATATTTGATACCTATCATGCTTTCATTGCCTTCCTCTAAACCTAAGGAATCTCGTATCATGCAATAAGTACTAACAATGTTGAACAACCTAAGAAAAGAGATAACCATAATGAAAAGGAGATATGCTAAAAGGAATTTCTAGACTAGAAGGTTCCTCTACATGATAAAATATCAAGAAGCTTTCACAAGTTCACAAGAAATGTTACCAAAAAATCCAACACCATTTATAGTAACCAGGAGGAAGGACCATCTACGTCTTTATCAAAAGTAAACTATTTATGTTCATCTTGTAATGACCTGCACAGTGCAGACACCTATATGCTCTATCAACACCAAGTATAGGTAGTGATAGTAGAAAAGGTAAAGTAGGTACAAAAAATCCAAGTGAACATACTATGGTATTTAGAGCAAATCGTGCTTATTTAAGATCCCCTAGAAGAAGAATCTATATCTCTTTTGATAAGATTTGATAAGAAGACCTTACAAGTAGATCCATAGAAATTGGACCCATTTAAAGTACCATATTAGCAATTAAATAAGCTAAAGAAATAACTAGATTAGTCTACTCAAAGAAAATAAAAACCTTTGATAGAGTGTTTAAAGGAGTTGTTGATTCTAGAACAAGCAATGAAGAAAGAAAAATATAGGAACACGCCTTAAAGAAACTTTGGTACCCTTATATGTTGAAGTGAAGAAATCTAGAGGCAACATGAGACTATCAAAAGCAGTTTAATGAGCCAAAGAAGAAATAAAATAAGAAATAGAATCTCTAGGATTTAATATCATATAACAACCAAAGAAAACCTCTTCCCAATCAACCATGTATGATACCTTAATTATCATAAAATAGATAGACCTTCTCCAAGCATTATTAAAATTGTTTATCTTGAAGATGAATCACATCTAGATCTTAATTTATCTCAAGTTAGACTAGTGTTAGAAATGAATAAAACTAAGCCACCTCCATTTTTTATGTCTCTACATATGGAAGGGTGGTTTATGTACAATTGCATGATCAACTCTACAGCAGTAACCATGGTGATGCCTAAAGTACATTATGAAGTTATTGGAATGGAGTATACCTAGTCTATTCATGGAGTGTTGTAGATAGATGGTAGCTTGGTCAAGCCTATTAGGGTGATAAAATACATACCTATGGTCCTACAGAAGGTTCCAAAGAGAACTATTATATAAGAAGTTGTGGTGATGGGTTTGGAGCCATACTTTGAAATATACCTTTCTTAATAATTTACCGCTAAGTTGGGTGGATACCTATCTCAATACTTCTATCATATAGAAATCCCTCATAAATATAGGAATTTCAATATATATGCAAAGTATACAACTCTATATCATATAGATAAAATTGAGGAGAATCATACTAAAATAATCAGTGAGAAAATAGATCCCCTCAAAATAATCATATATGAAATATAGATAGAAGATGAGTTCTCTCTTAGAGACTTTAATGATATAATTGAAATTGGTTTAGTAACATATTCCATCATGAAACCTAAACATAAAAATCATTTAGCCTTATCAAATTAGGAGCTCTAGAACACAAAAATATAGAAGCCCTACTTTGATTAAGATAAATGTAGGAATGGTGCCTGATCTAAAATAGTATTGATCTCTCATTTAAAGGAATTAAGTATCTCTCATACTCATTAACTTTAAAATTGAACCAATAATTAAATGGAATATGAATCCCTTTGCATGGGATTTCTAAAAGTAAAGAAATTGAGAGTTAATTTGCTAATGATTTATAGTAACTTTGAACTAGTAATGAACCAGGTTACAAAAATTGCAACAACAAGCAACAATATCTCAAAGCCTACCATAATAGAGTTTGGGATATATTAGAGATATTTGAAGCTCTAAATATAAAATAAACCACAAAAAATGAAAATGCACAATTTGATGCATTAGCCTCTCATAAAGCAAATTTGTACTTGGCATCTGATATCTATAAGAATTTATAGTTAGTCAAGCTATATTTTAGGCCTTCTATGCTAGATAAGGACACCTTCTCATATGTGTTTTATGATGATGAACATATAGGAAATTTTCTAGTTCAAGAGGTAGCTTGTGTAAATATGATTGAAGAGACACTCAATAGCATGGATTCAAAAAATGTTATTCAATTGAAAAATAATCACATCTCAAAAATATTGATTACTCTTGAAATTTTCTTTGATAACAATGATTGATCAACTAGGAAAAAAAAAAAATTGATAAGTAAGAGTTCAAAGAGATTCAATTTGAAATCCTTAAAGTTTTGAAAGTTGGAGTGTGATTTTCAAAACAAGAGGTCTTCTAGCTTATCACACTTTGTAAATAATTTAGTGACATTATAGCATGGAGCTATGATGATTTAAAACTTTACAATATGGATATTAGTTAGCACACTATATAAATATTTCCAAATGCTAAGCCATTCTAGCAAAAGCAAAGGCTAGTCAATCCAAAGATAGAATCCCTCATGAAGCAAGAGTTTCTCAAATTGCTTAATGCAAAAATAATCTACCCAATGAAGTACTCAACATGGGTGGACAATCCAATGCCTAAAAAAGTAAAAATGGAGATATTCATATTTGTGTGGATTTTAAAAAATTAAATAAATCTTCCATAAAGGATCATTATCCTCTTACTTAGAATAACCAAATTCTATATTATATTCTTTGATCAACTTGTTTTTTACTCGATGGATTCTTTGGCTTCAATCAGGTTTGCATAAGGGATAAATATTGGTTTAAAACTATGTTTACCACAAAGTGGGGAACATTTTCTTAACAAAGGATGCATTTTATTCTATCTAATGCTAGAGATAATTTTTAAAGGGCTATGGACCTGAATTTTAGAGAATTTATCAACAAAGTGATGTTGATTTATCTAGATGATATGATATTTTTTTTACTTTAGAATGAAAACACCTTGATCATCTTTGTCTTGTATTCTAGGAGTATCATTAAATCCAAAGAAACATATATTCATGGCTCGTGAAGGAAGGTACTAGGGCATGTAGTATTAAAATAATGTCTAACCATTGATCTAGATATATTCAAGGTGATCCTATCACTCCTTATTCCACATAATAAGAAATACTTATAGTTCTTCAGATAAATTAACTTTATCCAAAAATTTATATTTGACTTCACTCAAAAAGTGAAACCAATGATGGATCTATTGGAGAAGGATGCAAATTTTACCTAGAAGGAGATAAATAAGTAGGCACTAAATAAGATCAAGTAAGCTATAATTGAATCTCTAGTATTGGCCAACCCTAACTATCAAAAGGATTTCATCCTATATGTTTATGGTGTTGAGGAAATATTTGTAGATGTACTGATTTAGAAGGACAAATATCATAATGAGTGACCAATGGCCTTCCTAATCCAAACAATACACAACTATGAATAGATCTATAACTTCATCGAGAAATGTTAGCTTTTGAGGATATATGCAGTGGGAGAGATCTAACACAGGTCCTGATAATATGAAAGAAAGTGATTCTGCAATATGACTTAAATATACTATAAATAGGAAGTTGTAAAAATACAATGCAATATGGAGGATATGGTCACTCCATTAATATAAGCTAAAGAACTACATTGTGCTCCATACAGGAGCTCTACTACTATCTACTACTCTACTACAATACTCTTGATATCTATATGTTGTGTCTTATGATCTATCACTATGAGGCCCTTTATATAGGAAAATAGATTCATTGGCTAACACTCTACCTAGATGTAAAAGTGGACACCTTGCACATTAAAACATGCACATTGAAACTTGTGCATTTATTACATTGCTTGAAGTAATTAGCTAAATTCCCCCTAAAGTAATATACTCTAACTATGTACCAAATGTGGTACATTTACATGACCCAAATGATGTAATATATTCTAACTCTAACAACCCTCTGTATTACATTATTTGGGTATTAAATATTTCAATTTTCAATATGGATCTTCTTCTTTGTCTTGGATATTGTATTCTTCTTCTCTATTCTCTGTAACCTATTGAAGCAATTAGTTAGTATCTTCATAAACTTTTGTTCTTTCTAAAAAATCTTTCATTTCATAATCATATATAGATTCTTCTAGTTCTTCAATTTCTTCTATCTATCCTCCTTTGTTTTATTTTTTGTGAGTGTCTTCATATAGTTCTATTGCTTCTTTAGATTGCATTTGGCTGATTAAGGCATAGTGTTTTTGACCTCTCATATTTTTTATTTTGATTCTTCTCTGCTTGCCTTTGTGGTATATTGGTTCTTTATTTTCTTCAACTTGTTCCTCAAGAAATGAATCAGTATTTTTAAATACAACAATGTCTTGTGAGATTTCCATTGAATCTAGTATATATGTATTTCCATGGATTGATATTTTTGCTTCTATATCACTTTGTTTTATTATAATACATGTGTTCATTTCATTCATATATCTAAAATTGACTATCCAATTTCTTTCTACTAATTTGCATACTAAAAATGAGATTGAATGTAAATTTGGGAACATATAGTACTTTTTGTAGTAGAAAGTTTGGAAATGATTTGCTTGGTTTTACACATCCATATCCATGTATAGAATAAGTTTTGCTATTTGCAATTCTTAGTTTGTAGCCATTAGTAATTTCAATACAATAAAATCATTGAATATTTCTAGTCATGTAATGACTATCTATTAAGTCAATGTGCCATATATTCTTCTACTTTGTTGCGTTTTCTATGCTAGAATTATTTTTACATTTATGGCATTCTATAGAGTGTTTTCATTTTTATTGTTTCGTTGTGTGAAAATATGTTATTCCTTACATAGAAAATTGGTAGTAGTATACCTTAGTCTTCATTTGGTAAGACCCCCTTTTTTTGTTTAATTTTTGTAGACTTACTTATATCTCCCTATTTTAAGATATTTGATTTAATATAATCCTTTTAGGATTTGTATAGACCTTTTGATTCCCAAATGTATTAAGTACTTGAAAATATTTTATGAATGTTATTATTATCAAGTTTTTTAGAATTCCTTATGGCTCCCTAGTATTTTTGGATATGTGATAGACAAAGTGCTTTTTGATAATACTAGTTCAATTTTAGGTTGATTTTGTAAGTAGCAAAAATAAATTTCTATTACACCTTATTACTTCTATTTAACTTAAGCACTTTATAATTTTATGATATTCTATTGGTTGGGTTTATTATATCCCTTTAATATGGTTTGAGACAAGTATATCAATTTATTTCCAACTCTTGATTTTCCTTAATAGACCTCCTTTATAGCCTTTGATATTTAATGTTTCTAATTTCCAATAATTTATTTGGTGTAGTATTCCTTATGACTCCCTAATTTGGAATATTAGAAAACAATATAATATTTGCAATAATAGGGTTTTTAATTTTCAAGTTGAAATCCTTATTCCTCCTACTTTATTATTTGCAAATATAAGTATTTTGAAATATGTGTGCTTAAGATATTACTAATGCTAAGTGAATGAATTGCAATAGTAAATATAATGTGCCCTTATAAGTCCAATATATCCTTAGTTTATATCAAGCAATAAATAGTATATGATTTACCTTCATATTCCTTTACCTTGACATTGTGAGGTGGTAGATTTGAATGCTTTGAAATGATAGTCAATGCCTTATTTGACCGGTGTTGAATTCTCCCTTATGTAGTTCTTTTCTCTATAACCAGTGTTGGTATTCCTTTAAAAAAAACTTAGTCTTATCCTCTATAATTGAATGTTGGTATGGCTAGTTTTATGATGTATTCCTTCCATGAATGAGACATTGCATTTTTTATTGAATGAGGTATTGTATTTGCTAATATTATGATAGCTTCTTAAATATTGGCTTTCTCCTTTGAATGGCACATAGGCTTGAATTAGCCTTCTTCCTCTGAATATGCTTCACACCATTCAATGCTAGTATTCTCTTTGACCTTTGGTACTTTTCCTTATTCAATATTGATGCCTTAAATAGGACTTCTTCCTTATGAATTTTGGACAAGTGTCACTTGAGCATTAGTTATTAGGCATTGATATTCCAATGTATGTAATGATGAGTTAGGTGGTAACCTCCCAAATACTTGTAACTCCTCTTGGGTGAGAGTTGGATTATTTATGAACATTGGACACTTAGAGCTCTTGTCACAAGTGGCACTTAAGGCTTGTGCATGTAAATATTTCTTATAATGCTCCAACGATGGACGTTGATGCCCTATCTTGACCTATAGATTTGAAATATGCATTAGCTTTCTATGTTTCTTGAAACATAAGCATTTCCTCTTCTATGTTCATACTTTATATTGATGAGGATAATGGATGACACCAGTTGTATTGCTTATTGGTTCTATGACACTCTCAATTGAGGTTCTATGGTATCTTCTTATGCTCTTTAATGGTGGTTGTTCTATCCAAGTAGAAACCTTGGGTATAAAATTTCTTCCTTTCTATCTTTGTACCTTGAATATATTGTTTGTATATCTTTTATAACAACTATTTGCTAGCCTTTTTTCTCATCTTTGATAGCACTTCTTCTATGTAGATGGTATCCCTATATATGCTACCCTTTTCTCTAGTAGACTTGGATGGTAATGGCTTCTTATAATAGCTCCAATATTGCAAGTGACATGGTTTTTTCTAGGGCTAGATTGGAAGTGGAGAAATGGTGTTTTTAAACACCTTGATTATTATATGTGTGAGCTCTTCGATGGATCCTTCCTCTTGCTCAAACTCTATCCTTAAACCTAAAAAATATGACATTTGTTTTAATTCCTATAAATAGGATTACTTTTTTCCTTTCAAAGAAACAAGAGATATGCTTTGTAATAGTTAGATTTGCACCAATGTGAAGGACCTTTTTATGAAATTCTTCTTACCTCTTTTACTATGCTTCCTTGGATATTTTAATGATAGTTAGATAATGATATGTTGTTTCTGAAGTAAGTATTATGCACTCTAGACTTAAATGAGATCCTTATATTCTCCTTTAATATTGAAACTCACCAAGTCTCGATTTAAGACTTCCTTCAAGGATATTAATGGTGGATTTATTCTCCACATTTTTTCTTGTATTGGTGGCTTCCTTTGGCCATGCAATACTATAGATTTTTGTGCTATTTTTGTACCTTTAACAACACAAAATAATTTATTGAGAGTAACTAGTTAAATATCAACTATTATAGTGCTTAATGGATTAATAATTCACTTTTAATTATAATAAATTATCAAAATGGATTCTAATGTACTCAATAATTTTCTACAATTATTAAGAGTAATCTGTAAAGAACCCTTAATGAATATTCTAAAATTTTCACTACAATCAATATTGTAGGATGTAGTCTTCTTTCTTTCTAGATAGTTAATAGGTAGATGTATATTTTTTTCTTTCAAAAATATCCAACTCCTATTAATGTGTAAATATATATTAAAATGAATTCTCCTTTTTGCACTTTCTGTAAGACTATAATATGAGCCCTTCTTCTTCCAACTTTAATATAAATATGGTGCTTAATAGAATTTGATAATAAATCCTAATTTAAGTTCAAATAACACCCTAGTTGCTTACCTTTAATGGATTCTATAGTATATGTATATCTTGGTGTTTTGTTTCACCAAGTTGCTACCTTATAGTGGATGAATTCATAGCTTCTTATTGGTTGTCTAAAAAAACTTCCTACTTCACCAAAATGTGGTCTTGAACTTTCTATCTTGAGCCTTACATTTAGTGGCTTGATCCTTCCAGTGATCTTCTACCTTCTACTATAGATTAAGAGAACTCCTTTATCTAAACTTATGCATTATTTTTGTGAGAGGTAATCTCAAAATATCTTGGATTTGGTAGGCTTATTTTATCTAAATATTCCTTCAATATTCTTATTAAATTTTGACTTCAAATAAGATCTTCTTCTTCTCAATATTTTGAATGTCTTGAGGTCTTCACTGGATTATTATTTTTGATTTAGAACTCCTTAACAAATTCTTATTCTCTTGGTCTTGTTGTCGGATGGCGACAATTGTCCCAAGTCCTTCACTATTAGAAGATTTCTCCTTGGTAGTGAATTTCTCCAACAAGTTCTCCTAGGAATTGTTTTAATGATTGTTCTCAAAGATCTATAATAAGGCTCTCCAAGCCTTCTTATTTTTTTGCTTGAGACCTCTCCTAGGTCTTCTATCTTACAACTTCTTTGGTATTAAAACTTGTTGGGCACTAAATTGCACCAAGTTTTCACTTGATACTATGGTTGTCTATCTTCCTATTTTCTGTTTAGGCTTGCACCCGATAGCTGCAGCTCAGCACTCAACATTGGATGGACCAAAATAGGGGTTTCTGATCCAACCTCCAGAGTAGGATGGTTCCTTGTCAACTTAATAGGTTGTTGACACAATTATGCTCATTTAGGGTTTGGAGTTTAGGGTAAGAAAAGGTTAGGGTTAGAGAGATGTAGATAAAAGTGGACGGATAGGTTAACAACATTGCATCACCATAAAAAGCTCCCAAAAAACCATACTAAGGATATACATTTAGATCAACCTTTATCTCAAAATAGACCATTTCATATATTAAAGCATAACAGAGAAAAGTTATAGCAAGCAATTTCAGTACCCAGGGAATGATGATCCAAATAATAGAATTCACCAAAACCCAGATTTCACAGAAAAGTGCTTGCCAATAACATAGAACAAACTCAAAGCAGATTTCAATTACTTATAACAACTAGTAATCCAAAAGAGGCACAAACTAACCATCTAAGTATTCATAGAAATACAACAATGAAATCCGAACCTCTGACATCAAGCATGAGAATGCGGACTTGAGGTGAAGATCAATGTATTGCTCCTTTCATTTAGTTCTTCAAGAATATTTACAGTGGTACAGGAAAACACGCTAGATCCGACCCTTAAAAATGAGGGTTCGACCTCTACTTATAGTTTTTCATATTACAATAATCAAGAAATAATACACAAAATCTTGTTACAACAACTCAACAAAGAGTTTAGCTGGCATTAGCTCATTGGTTCATCCTCCAGGAATTCCGCTAGAAGGGAGTCCACCATGACAGCATGGGGTCTCTACAACTTGTTGGTCGCTCAGTAGAACTATAGTTCAGAACATTCCAGATCATACATTTTTGTCGATCCTTCTTGGGAATAGATTGCCATCGTCGATCTATAACTGCCTCTGGTCTGATCTTCTTGGAAACCTTTGATGCTTCATCTTCTGGCCGACTGTTATAGTTATGATGTAGAAACATCTTTTAAATAGCCAAAACTTAGAAGACTAACCTCCATCATTGATCTTCTTCATCACACGGTTCAGATTCAATCCGACACAAGCTAAATGCCATTCCGCTTATGACATCATCTTTCTTAGTAGCAGAATATCCAATCCGGATCCGGAGTATCTAAACCTTGAATCCACTCCAGGATTTTTATCTTCCACCTCATCATTATTCAGCCATTCCTCTTTATCTTCATTCCAGAAAGAAAATACTTGTTCATTCCCCGGATCGCCATTCCGCACTTTTTCACCACTGACGTCATCATTTCCTTGAGACTTTTACGGATTTGAAGATAGTGCCAATCCAGAGCGGGAAACAAAAAGACTTTTCCAAAATTGGATATATGCAAAGAGGCTATTCTACACTTTTTCACTACTGACATCACCATCTCTCAAGAACTTTTGTGGATTTGAGATCTGTCATCATTCCGGACCCGGAATGGAGTTACCCGGAATCGCTTCAAACATTGCAAAATTGAATAACTATCGAGCGGACTCATATTATCAACCTGGTTCCAGAGTGGAATGATAGCTTTATGACTTAGTCAAAATTATACAAAATTTTACTAAGTATGTGGCCATTTTGGGCCTACATTTTGGTGCCTCCCGGGTGGATTTTCTTGCAAATCCAATCGAATCCAGAGTCTTATCCATTGGGCCTTAGGAGTCAAAATAATACTTATTCTTGAATATATGTTTTAAGGAATGATTTCCATACAAATCCTACCCTCTGAAAACTTAATTCTACCTAGAGGGTAGAGGTTCATATCGAAACTATGCCAAAAACATCATAGAACTCATTTGTTCAACTAGAGACTGTGTCTATAATATCAGTATTACTACTGCCTTCAAAAAATATACACAACTCACCTCCTTTATAAGGCTTCCTTTCAAAAATACCTTCACACAAAAATGTTGCGTTGTAGACCTCATGCCTTTATTGCTTATTTCTGACAACTTGTCAGAGTAAAAACATAAATACAAAACTGATGTATAGGAATACAAAACTTATGCATATGTACAAATAGAAAAAGAATGGTTCAAGCATGAGCCCCTCCTGGGCCTATAATTGCTCAATATTACTCTTATTCTTCTACAACCTCTTCCTCTTCATCTTCTCCAGGAGTCTGTACTCCTTGATCATATTTACCAGAAGTGTCCCCAAACACTTGAACCATTGATTCCAAATATTGAAGAGCCTGTTTCCAGGCTTGCTCAGAGGGATTTGATGTCTCTTTAAGTTGCTTATAAATATATTGTAGTTCTCCAACATCTTCATAATTAGAAGCATTCCCTCTAATCACCAGATCTTCCATGAGATATCTCAGGTGGGTGTAACTCATAATTAGCTTAGCAGCTTGTTCTTGGGATAGTGGCTCTTCTAATGACTCAATTCCAGCCTCATCTTGTAAGCTATCCTTGATGCTTTGCTGGACTTCCTCCATATATAACAAGTTGTGATCCTCCTTCCAGAGTCCTTTGAAACTGACCTGAATCATTTCCTCATTCATTTCAATGATCTCTTTAATTCCCCTGTCCATCCTATCAAACAACAGCCAGGCTCTCTGAACTGCCTTGTGCTTTTTCATCACTATCTTGGAGGCTACCCAGGCTAGATTCCATTCTCTATTAGAAATTGGTTTAGTGGCATCACTGAGTCTACTACCAACCAACCTATACATTTGTTCAACTGGAATCACCATAGGCTATAACTCTCCAGTGATTTGATCTAAATCCCTCTGAATGGCGGAGAGCAATTGGCTGGCATCCTTCAGGTAGTCAATTATGAGTTGGAGACCTGAACATTTCTCTTGAACTTCAGAAAGCAACTCCTTCTTGATATTTTTCAAACTATATTTGGAAAAACCTGAGGACTTGGCTTTCTCAATCTAAAGCTGATGTTTCAAATTTTGAATTTCCTTTTCCTGATCCTCATTCAACTTCTTTTATTCTAACTTATCTTTCAACTCATTAGCCTTTTGAAATATTTCCTGCCAACTCTTAGCCTCTTTCCTCAGAACTTTCTCTACTTATTTTTGATCATGGAGGCTCTTCTTAAGCTTTTCAACTTGTTGTTTCAACTTTTCTACCTTATCTTTTTCTATATCGGTCTTCACATAAAAGGTATCTAAGTGAGCCTTGGCCATCCCTAACTCATATTCAATAGGAATCTTGTCAATATCTTCTACGATTTCCTCCACTTTATAATCTTGAGTAGTCATCTCATTTTTAGGCTTGCTCACCTACGAAATCAAAGTCCTTGAAACCCTTTGCCTAGTGATGGGATTAACATACATACTCTTCCTTGTCATAGCCATTCTGCTAGAAGGCTTGGTAAGCTTCTCTACCCAATAATCATTTATGCTCTGAGCAACTGCCTACTCTTTGGATACAGCAACAGACTTTGAAATATCAGCATCCAAAGGAGATAAAGGCATCAAAAACATGAGGGCGGACTGAATTGTTGTTGGTGGAGGTGGAGATACATTGACAATAGCCTCTATTACAATGGTAGATTCTATGACTACCACTATTGTAGACATAGGTAAATTTAGAGAAATAGGGACAGAACTGATAGTAGAAGGGATGGATGAACTTGGAATGCAGTGTCCCATGGATGGTGGAAATGAAAAATATGAGGATGCAATAATGGTGGTTATTGAAGTGGATATCTTAGAAGTGGAAGGTGGGTTTGAAGGAGGCTATGATACAACAGAATTGACTGGTGCCTCCATAGCTATTGATGGGATGAGGAAAGAACTATGAGGTGGAGGAGGTAAATTTACCACATTCTCTTGACTAGAAATGGAGGGAAATCCTTTTGGGGATTCATGGAGATGAGAAGGAGAAGAGGGATTAGAAACCATACCTTCACCTATAGATGTAGGGTCTTCTTGCTCAGATTCTATTTCAAGTTGTTTTTCTTGTTCAACTAACCCTTCTGTAGCATAAACATCTACCTCTTCAGCAATTCCTTCCATACTCACTTTCTGCTTCTTAGAAACCTCTCTCTCCTCTATTTCCTGGGCTCTCTTAGTCCTTCTATAAACTATTTGATAAGTAGCCATTTCCCTTTCAGAATTTTCCCCTTCTTCATCATCTTCTTCTACTCTTGAAAGTAGAGGCTGCTCAGCTATGGGTAGTAATTCAATTGAGACTATGGGGACGATGGAAAAATGAGGGGATCTTATTTCAATTAGAGGGATATTGATAGCTATTTCTTTGGAATATTGTATTTCATTTGTCAATTTAGCACTCTCGGGAAACTTCTCTACTTGCTCAGAGATAGGTTTGGAGGTTTTAGGTACTTCAGTTGTGATCGAAGGAACTTCTTGCATCTCTATCTGAATCCTCTAATGTGTAAGAGGAAGTAGTGATTCAGAAACATTCTAGGATTTTTCACTTATTAATACTATATTTTTGATATCCTTTGGTCTCCATATTTCAACATTCTTATTATAAATTGCTGAAAATTCCTTATCAATTTTCATTCCGAACTTTGATTTTGGAAAAAAATTTCCAATTTCCACCCTCATACGCCACCAATCAGCAATATTTGTAATTTTCCATGATCCTTTCTCCTTCGGTTTTCCTCTCTCTGCTACATCTTCTTCAAAAGGATTGTCCTTCATATTGGCAGATTCAACCCTTACCTTATTAATTGTATCTTTTGTAAGTCGATGACTGAGCTCATGTTATGGATCGAAATCCACCACCTGTTCATAGAAATCCAACCATGGAGGTAACTGATTCATCTTGGAGACGTTCCACTCCAAAAGAGTAGTTTCATCATTATTCCTTCCCTGTTCAAAATTAACCCTAGGCCTTCTTTCAAATTTATAGGCCTTGTCTCCATTTAGGGTTTTATTTCTCATAGTGAAAATATCGTCAGGATCATAACTCCATCTTTGGGGAATATAGAACAGACCTAATTTGTCAAGGTATTAATCAATTTTTTGGCTCTTCCACTTAGATACAATAATACTACTTTTAGTGTGGTAAGTAATTAAAGACTTCTTCTTTCTTCCCAAATCATAGCTTGCATCAACGTGCACCACCTGCCTCAGATACTCCAGGGTGAATAGCCTCTCTATGACAAAGTGAGGTAGGAGAAAAGGTTTACCTACGAAACCATATAACCTGATTACTGTGCCCTCTGTTAGTAGATACCAATCTCCTTCCTCAGCGTATTCCTTTCTCAGAATCTACTTAGCTAAGGAGGGCAACCTAGGGCATTCATTGTACATTATTTTTAGGGCGGGTTCCAAAAATTCTAAGTTAAACCTGTAATAGGATCTACTTCTCTTCAAACAATCTATCCAATAATAGATTGGCAAGGGTTCTCCATTACTGGTTTTATCCCTAGCTTGAATCCATGGCATTCTGCTTTTGATAGCTACGTAGAACATCCACACCAGACTCGAGAAATGCCTAAAACTAGGAGCACCAACACCCTTTTTCATGTTTACCAGATGTTCATGGATCCTCTGAGCGAGAAAAGCCAACCAATCAAAGTAAATTACTCTGGTACCCTTCTCTCTCACATATTTCTTGTACATCCTCTCATTAGAAATACAATATGCCATGATAATTTTCCAACCATGAACCATTCTGTCAGAGTCCAAACCCTCTATACAAGCCAACATAGAAAATAATTCTGGGTTTACAAATTCATCAATGTGAATTGGGACTTCGGGAATTTCGGCTTCATTCCTTATCCTTATGAAATTAAGGTGAAGCCATTTTTCTAATGCCTCTTTTTTCTCTTCTGAGGCTATCATGTTAGTGTAAGCCCTATCTAGCTCTGCTATGCTAAATGGTCTGAGCTTTGAGAGTGGGCCTACCCCTATGATGAATAATTCATAGCAAGCTTCTTTTGTAATAGAAAATAAGGGAGTGCCCTCAGGGGTTCTGACTTTTCTATTTTTAGGATCATAGAATTGAATCATATCCGAGACTAATTCAGGGCAGTGATGCACAGAGTCACAGATATAAGAGAACAAAAAGGATTTTATGGCTATCATACCTTGTCATCGCATTGGCTTTCCTTCAAAATATGGAAATTCAAAATATATCCTGAGGTGAGTTCTTCCCACTCTTGTCATTACTGTATATGCAACCCGACTGGTCCGATGTACATGAACCTTTAATCTTGTCACTATCTTTGATGATTTGGTGGATGACTTCTCGGGTGCCATTTTGATAGTAGCAAACTTTGTTCTCTCAATTTTTAGTAAATTCTCCAAGGTATGGATGTACTTTCTCTACCTTCCTGTAAATGCAAGGGGCCTCTAAATGGGTTTTGTATATGCTTTTCATTACTTCTTTCCTCTGGAGCCCGTGTATCCTTCACCATTAATGTAGCTGCTATGCGATATCTTTGTTGGCACACTTTCCAATATTTTCATTATTTACTTTGGTGGCTCAAAGGTGACGTCCTATCTCCTTATTGGTTGAATTTTGAAATTGCGCTGCCAGCTCATCACATCCCTTCGGCTACTCTTCGTCCCATCCATGAGTTCATTAGAATTGAATGCACGAGCAATATTTAACCTCCACATGTCAAATTGAAACTTGTTGTTCAACTTTGGCTTGATTCTTCTCTAGCATCTTAAGAACTTTTTGAGTCTGCTAAGCTTACACGCATGTCACTTTACCCTGATTCCGCTTTGGCTATCTCCAGATTTGAGAGGTTCTTGGATTGGCACCATTCTTGTCCTTCCTTATGTAGGATAGAAAAATATAGACCACTCTATGGAATCACCAATCTGGATTTAACCATGCGGACTTGAGGGTGGAATGCCACTTCGAGGAGTTTTGCACAGCACAATGTGCAGAATGGAACATTGCCATGAATTTGGCCAACACTTAGTCATTTTTTGCAACCTTTCTTATTTATTTTTTAGAATTTCTTTGAAAAGAACCAATTACAAAGTGCAAAAAAGAAATCAAATATAAAGTGCAAAAAAGAAAGGGAAATATTTGTACAATATATACATATGTTACAATGATCTCAGCTTTTACGTGTAGTAAAGCTTGAGGTGGAAACCATTCACCGGAATTGGTTGAATGTTTCCCTCTGGATCCCTCAACTGAAATACATTAGACTCTTTAGCTTCCACTATTTTGAAAGGACCATCCCAAAAGGAATCAAAATTTTCATGCTTGCCTGGATTTGCCTTGTCAACATTCCATCTGAGAACTGAATCTCCAACTTGAAGTTTCCTGAACCTGGCCTTTTTATCAAACCATGCTTTAATGTCTGTTGAATGCTTTTGAAAATGATCATATGCTTGAGTTCTGCTCTCTTCCAATTGTAGCAAGTGTGTCAACCTGGTTTTTACTGGATCCTCTTCTAATTCTTCTTCTGTACTTACAAGCTTAAGTGCTGGAATTTCTAAGTGAATTGGCAATACTACCTCTTTTCCATATACCAGTGCATAAGGAGAATTTTTTATGGATTTTTTGATAGTAATCCTGTCTACCCATAGAGCATGGTTGAGAAATAGGTGCCAACTCCTTTTTTTACCTTCCAGAGACTTTCTCAAAATCCTTAATAGGTTCTTGTTGGTAGATTCTGCAAGTCCATTACCTTGTGGGTAATAGTTTGAAGTATTTTTAAGAGTGATGCCATACTTGCTGGAAAACTCAATGTACTTAGCTCCTATAAAAGCAGGGCCATTATCACTCACCAAATCTTTTGGAACTCCAAATATGGAAATCAAACTCTCCATAAAGTTGATCACAACTTCCTGGTCTACCTTCTTTGTAGGAATAGCCTCTACCCATATGGTAAGATAATCTGTAGTTGTCAATATAAACTTGTGCTCTACTGAAGAATTAGGATTTATGACTCCTATGAAATATAATCCCCATTGTTGAAAAGGCTCCTCAACTTGAATAGGCTTCAGGGGGGATGCAACATTTTTGGTCTTTCCAACATACCTTTGACACTTATCACAGGCTTGGGTAACTTTAAAAGCATCATTGAACACAGTAGGCCAATAATAGCCTGCTCTTATTATCTTCAAAGTTGTAGTCCTACCGGAGCTATGACCTCCTATTGAGCCTCCATGAAATTCTTCTAGGACTCTTTTTTGTTGGTCCTCCTTCAAACATTTTAGGAGAATACCATCCAAGTTTCTTTTGAACAACCCTTCAGGTAGCAACACATATTTTAGAGCATGAATTCTATACCTCCATCTTTGAGAAGGATTCAGATCGGGAGGGTAGATCCTAGTTTGGAAATACCTGGTCATTTTCTCGATCCAATCAGAATCTGGAGTGTGAACAATCTCTATTTGATCCTCTTCTATCATCTGACAAGCTGTTATTTCGGCCAATGCTGAAGCATCTATCAATCCTTGGCACAAGGCTCTTCCCCTCACCAGCTTGGTGGGGCGTATTTCCACATCATACTCCTGGATCTTAGTAATCCAACCAGCTCTTTTATCTCCCAAGTCACCTTGTAAGATAAAACTCCTTACATCCGGATGAACCACATACACCAGAGTTTTGCTCTGTACCAGATATTGTCTAAACTTTTTTAGTGACTTCATCATAGCAAACACTTTTTTGTCAATAAAATTATATTTTACTTGATAATCATGCAAATTATGACTCCAAAAGAACATAGGGTGTTCATCCCCTTGATTATCTCTTTGGGTGAGTACCGAAGCATAACTCTGTTCAGCTCCATAAGCATAGAGAATAAAATCTTTGCTAAAATCAGGATTTATCAGGACTGGGGCTATGGAAATGGATTGCTTGATGACCTCAAAAGCTTGCTTCCTAACCTCAGTCCACTTGAACTCTACCTTTTTCTTGAGTAGTTCCGATATAGGCCTCACCTTTTGTGCAAAATCAGAAATGAATTTCCTGATGAAATTGATTTGACCTAGGAAAGACTACAACATCTTCTGATTAGTAGGCAAAGGAATAGCTAGAATTTCTTTAATTATTTTTGGCTCTATAGCCATACCTTCCTTTGAGACCACATGTCCTAATAGTTTTCCCTCATGTACTGCAAAGAATGACTTCTTAGGATTTAGTGAAATACCAAATTCTCTGTATTTTTGAAAAACCTATTCCAAATGAGATAGATGATCATTTTTATCATGAGAAAACACAGTCATGTCATCTAGGTAAATTAGAATAAATTTATTTATAAGTGTACCAAAGGCATAATCCATGGCCCTCTAAAATGTAGCTCCTGCATTAGACAGACCAAAAGGCATCCTCTGATAGGCAAATGTACCCCATTTTGTAGTAAATGTTGTCTTGTATTGGTCTTGATCTTTTACCCAAATTTGGTTATATCTAGAATAACCATCCAAGAGTGAGAATATTTCTGCTCCAGCTACCACCTATAAGATCTGGTCAATCTGAGGGAGGGGATAGTGATCCTTGAGAGATGCTTGATTATGATTTCTAAAATCTACACATAGGCGTATATCCCCATTCTTCTTTCTTACGGGTACCAAATTGGCTACCCAAGTGGAATGTTTTATTGGATATATTATCCTAGCCTTTAGCAGTTTTAAGAGTTCCTCCCTCATAATGGCTTCTATCCTTGGATTGATAGGTCTCTATTTTTTTGGAATGGTTTAGCATCAGGTTCTAACTCAATAGTATGCTGGATAATCCTTTTGTCATACACCTTAAGGTCCTCATATGACCAAGCCATAGTGTCTTGGTATTTTAAACATAAAGCTTTAATCTCTTCTGCCTCCTCAGGTGAACACTGGATCCCAATATTGAGCTTCTTTCCTATTCCAACCTCCACTTCCTTATAGATATTTTCACCAACCTTCATGGCTCCAACCTTCTTTCTATCTTCATTATCAAATAAAATTTCAAGGGTGACCAATCCCCTTGGAATATGATTGTTTCTTAGTTGGATGAAGTCTTGCTGATCTATTTCCTCCAAGTCTTCTTCTTGAATAGTTGTGAGGCATGCTTCTTTTATCATAAAATCCAAAATTTGTTCATCACTTTCAAAAACCTGCCAGAATATTTACTTGTCTGGCACTATAGGTCTGAAAACCATTTTAATTCCCTTGGTCTTCCTAGTTCCAAAATCTAAAGGAGGATTGAAATTAGCTCCCTTTGTTGCCAATGCATCTGCCAGGTGATTCTCTTCTCTAGGCACAAAACTTAGGTTCAAGGCATCAAATGAATCCATTAGGTCCCATACTCTATTCCTGTAAGCCTTTAAGTAATGGTGCTTACTGCTGCACTTGTTCCTTACCTGATGGACTATTAGCTCAGAATCACCATATATGTTCAAAATTTTGATGCCCATGCTTTCTGCTTGCATCAATCCAAGGCACAAAGCCTCATACTCTACAGCATTGTTGGTACATGACCATGTCAGTCTATAAGAAAAATTCTTTACCCCTTCCGACTGTGATTGTAGAACCACACCAGCCCCTGCACCATTTCTACATTTAGCACCATCAAAGTGCATAACCCATGTTTCATTGTTTCTTAGGGATTGATTAGAAATAGCAGGGAGTTTCTTTTCCAATTCAGCTATGATACTATATGTTCCCATACCAG
Organism: Wollemia nobilis; assembly: GCA_028583015.1. NCBI lineage: Eukaryota > Viridiplantae > Streptophyta > Pinopsida > Araucariales > Araucariaceae > Wollemia > Wollemia nobilis. The sequence goes on along the minus strand of JAQPPZ010005288.1, from coordinate 184,788 downwards.
TTCCAAATTGACTATAATCTTCTTTGAAAGGCAACTCATCTTCAATATCTAGCTCTTCAATGTTTTCTACTAGCTCGAATTCCTCCAAAGGATTAAGATTGCACATATCTTCTTCGATTTTTTTAATATGATAAGAAACTAGTTTCTTAGGTGTTATCCTTATCCTCTTTCCTTTGAAAGGTATTACCATGCTAGAATAATCCATATACATACATCCTCCTAGCTTTGCAGTAAATTCTCTCGAGAGACACAAACCAAAATAGGGTTCTAAATCCACCACCACTATTTCCTATACCACCGTTACCTCGGGAGCTCTGTGCAACCTCATTAGTACATCTTTGATGACCCCAACTGTCTTGACAGGTATCCCATCTAGTTGTAACACTCCAGGACAAGACCGGGTATATTCCATACCCATTTCTTCATAGACTACCTTAGGCATAACTGTGGTTGATGCTCCTAAATCAATCATACAATTCTGGACTACCCATCCCTCCATTATTAGGGATATATAAAAAGGGGGAGGTTTGTTCTTTAGAACAACAGGTGTCATTTCTTTCTTTTCTGATGGTATACTAAGGATGGTAGTGGCTGGTCTGTTATGGGGATTTTTGCTGAGGGAAGCTTTAAGCAGGTCAATCTAGCCCAGAATAAAAAGAGTATCATATAGGCTAGCTTTTGATGGAATCCTTTTCATTTCTTCAACAATGCTATACTCAGACTTGGTCAGGGATAGTCTTTCTAGTCCTCTGTCTGGCTCACCATATCTCCTTTTATATTTTTGGGTTACCTCTAACCTTTGTCTTTTGGTAATAGAGGGGAACCTGAGCCTTTCTTGATCTTCACCCTTGGATCTCATTCTGTCTCCTTCCATTACTCTTTTTGGATTTTTAGGGAGATTATCAGTTTTCTCCTTCCCCCTAGCTCGGGGAATAGGAAAAGTGTCACTATTATGATGGGGGAAGTCAGCTTTCTTTTGAGAAGGGACCTAGAATTATCCCATATTTTGAGGGTCTACTTGTAAAGATTTGTTTCCTGACCTTGTCATAACAACAATTGGGCTTTCTTCCTCTAACTCTTTTCCAACCATGATCTGATCAAGGTGCCATAACATATTAACTCTCCCCTTTTGATTCCTTTCAGCTTGATCCATGGATTATTGAACATGGTGTTGATACATTACACAAGACTATGAGTCATGGGGTTCATTGTAAACTAAACACCAGATATTTGCAAGAGTGGTATCTGTGGAACACTCTGGATCCTCATATGTTGCATTCACCCTAACCCCAACACTATTACTAGGACTAGGTCTTTGATATTTGTTTACATATGGGAATATTCTCTGTTGTGATCTTTCTTGATCTCTCTTTTCCATCGAATTCATTCTGTTACTCAGAGTTTTCATGGTATTTTGTATGTCCAGAATAGCAGACAATTCTTGAGAAGGTTGAGAAAGAAGGGGAGGAAAAGAAGGTGTGGAGGGCATAGGATTAGACCGGGGGATTGGATTCATTTGTGGAGATGGAGATGGTAAAGAAGTAGGGTCCATGTAGGAGGGCTTTGTAGATTTCTCCTGGCTACTACTGGTTTTTGAGTTATAGGGCAACACGGTCTTGGTGGGAATTCTTCCTACATTGATCAGGATATTTTTAGCATGGACAGTTGCATTATAAACTTGGGGGAAGGTTTCAACTCTAGATTGTTGTGTTTGTAGACCTAGCTCTGATCCCAGGGCATGAATATAATACATATAATCCAAACAAGTAGTTGGTCTAGCAGTGGGGGGAATTCTCTTCCATGTTCTGCTAAATCTCAAATTGAAATCTAAGACAGTTTCTTGCTAGTTTTTTTGCATAGTTGTAAACTGATTCAGTAGAGAAAAGGGATCAGTAGATTCATTAAAATCTTCTATGAATGGCTCAACCAATGATTGCCATGAAGTGATAGAATTATCTTCCATAGTTCTGAACCAATGCAATATCTTTCCATGAAATGATAGGGCTAGAATTCTGACAATAATATTTTCTTCTTTTATGTTGTGGATTGCTGCCAGATTCAAGATATCTTGGCAGTTCTCATAGGCTATCTTTCCAAATCCATCATATGTGGGGGTTGCCTTAGATACAGCCTAGGGAATGGCATCCATTTGGGCTAATCTAAGGGGCCCAGTTGAATCCCAGTTGGGGTATTTATGTAGTGGCTGATTGGGTGCCACATTGTGTGCCATATTTCTGGTTGCAGGTCTTCTTGGGGGAACTACTGGGTTTTCTTCCAGAAGCTCTTCTTCTTCAACAAAATCTTGATCTAAACTTCTGATAACAACAGCCCCTCTCAGAGGTAACTCACAATGAAAGAAAGAATCAGGGTTTTTCCTTCTGAAAGACCTGGTATACATGAAAGGGTACTGGTCTACAATACTTTTTTAGGGTCTTTTGACCAGGGAGTCACCAGGTGAACTTTATTTTCTCCACTAATAAGGTCAAGAAAATTCACCAAATCTTGATTCCTTCAGGTTGAGATAACAATAACTCTTTAGATGGGTTTCGTGTTCCTTGTGAACTGGTCCCACTAGGCATGCCAAAAACTATTGGGCACTAAATTGCACCAAGTTTTCACTCGATACTGTGGTTGTCTATCTTCCTATTTTCTGTTTAGGCTTGCACCCGATAGCTGCATCTCAACACTCAACATTGGATGGACCAAAATAGGGGTTTTCGATCCAACCTCTAGAGTAGGTTGGTTCCTTGTCAACTTAATAGGTTGTTGACACAATTATGCTCATTTAGGGTTTGGAGTTTAGGGTAAGAAAAGGTTAGGGTTAGAGAGATGTAGATAATAATGGATGGATAGGTTAACAACATTGCATCACCATAAAAATCTCCCAAAAAACCATACTAAGGATATACATTTAGATCAACCTTTATCTCAAAATAGACCATTTCATATATTAAAGCATAATAGAGAAAAGTTATAGCAAGCAATTTCAATACCCAGGGAATGATAATCCAAATAACATAATTCACCAGAACCTAGATTTCATAGAAATGTACTTTCCAATAACATAGAACAAACTCAAAGCAGATTTCAATTACTTATAATAGCTAGTAATCCAAAAGAGGCACAAACTAACCATCTAAGTATTCACAGAAATACAACAATGAAATCTGAACCTCTGACATCAAGCATGAGAACGCGGACTTGAGGTGAAGATCAATGTATTGCTCCTTTCATTCAGTTCTTCAAGAATATTTATAGTGGTACAGGCAAACACGCTAGAGCCGACCCTTAAAAATGAGGGTTCGACCTCTACTTATAGTTTTTCATATTACAATAATCAAGAAATAATACACAAAATCTTGTTACAATAGCTCAGCAAAGAGTTTAGCTGGCATTAGCTCATTGGTTTGTCCTCCGAGAATTCCACTGGAAGGGAGTCCACCATGACAGCATGGGGTCTCTGCAACTTGTTGGTCGCTCAGTAGAACTACAGTTCAGAACATTCTAGATCATACGTTTTTGTCGATCCTTCTTGGGAATAGATTGCCACCATCGATCTGTAACTGCCTCTGGTCTGATCTTCTTGGAAACCTTCGATGCTTCATATTCTGACTGACTATTATAGTTTTGATGCAGAAACATCTTTTAAACAACCAAAACTTAGAAGACTAACCTCCACCATCGATCTTCTTCATCACACGGTTCAGATTCAATCCGACACAAGCTAAATGCCATTCCGCTTATGACATCATCTTTCTTAGTAGCAGAATCTCCAATCTGGATCCGGAGTATCTGAACCTTGAATCCACTCCAGGATTTTTATCTTCCACCTCATCATTATTCAGCCATTCCACTTTATCTTCATTCTAGAAAGAAAATACTTGTTCATTCCCCGGATCGCCATTCCACACTTTTTTGCCACTAACGTCATCATTTCCTTGAGACTTTTGTGGATTTGAAGATAGCACCAATCCGGAGTGGGAAACAAAAAGACTTTTCTAGAATCGGATATATGCAAAGAGGCTATTCCACACTTTTTTTCTACTGACATCACCATCTCTCAAGAACTTTTGTGGATTTGAGATCTGTCATCATTTCGGACCCGGAATGGAGTTACCTGGAATCGCTTCAAACATTGCAAAATTGAATAACTGTCGAGCGGACTCATATTATCAACCCAGTTCTAGAGCGGAATGACAAATTTATGACTTAGTCAAAATTATACAAAATTTTACTAAGTATGTGGCCATTTTGGGCCTACACAACTAAGACCTTTTCTTCAACCTTAAGCTTTTGGAAGTGTTCTTGATGAGATATTCTTCTAAGATCTTTTATTCTAGTTCTTATGGATTTTGGAATGGGACTTTGATGGTCCTTTCTCTTTATTCTACAATTTGTAGGATTTTATGGAGATCACCAATATCCTATTTCTTGGACTCTTCTCTAGAGTCTTCTCCAGAACTCTTCTCTAGAGTCTTCTTTTGAATTAGGAACTTTGTCTTCTAAATCAAGAATTATTTTCTAAAATTTTATTCATAATTAAGGCTTCTATGGCTTTATTTTCTATATCAAGGCTTATCTAACCTTTTCTTCTTCAAGGCTTCTCTGACCTTTTATTCTTCAAGGCTTCTTTGGCCTTTTTTTCTTCAAGGCTTCTTTGGCCTTTTCTTCTTCAAGGCTTTTCTAACCTATTATTCTTCTAGACTTATATAGCCTTTTATTATTATTCACTCTGTAGGTATTGATATTGAATGGAGATCACCAATCTCCTATATCCACTTTGATTCATATTCTAGAGTCTCTTCTTTCTTGAGTCTACTATAAGGCTATTATGGTATTTTTCTTAACTTTTGCACTTCACAGGATTGCAGCTCTTGTAATGGAATTTTTATTGAGGTCTTTGAAATATTTGGTCTTCTTCCTTGTTATTTCAAGTGCTAGAATTATTCTAAGAATATATTCTTCCTAACTCTCTTGTAGGAAATTTTCAATATTTTTCCTGAATATCCTTTTCTTACAACAAGTTGTTAGAAACTAAAATGAAAGAACTTATAAATCTGGATATAGTAATATTCACTAGTTGATTTATCAATTAGTGGTATGAATACTGAGTCCTAGTATTCACGAGTTTTTCTACAAGTCTATGTAAATACTCTAGCTAGATGTAACCTCAAAATTTGTATAACCAAGATTTTATTTCAATCCTCACTTGTGATTCTCTCTCTATTCCTATTGACCTACTAGACTTCTTTTATGATGATTTTTGCAAATGGTGGTGCACACTTATGAGTTTGGTTTCCAAAATTCCAAAGATGAACTATGATGGATGTAGGTCCTCCTATTCCTATCTTGATTCACCATGGATATGATACCACTATTATCTTTTGAGGATATATGAAGTGTGAGAGATTTAACATTGGTCCTGATAAGATGAAAGAAAGATATTCTGCAATATAATTTAAATATGTTATAAATAGAAAGTGGAAAAAATACAATGTAGTATGGAGGATATGGTCACTCCATTAATATAAGCTAAATAAATACATTGTGTGCCATATAGGATCTCTACCACTATTTAGTACTCAACTATAATTCTCTCGATATATTTATGTTGTGTCTTATGATCTACCACTATGAGACCATTTATATAGGAAAAAAGATTCCTTTGACAACACACTACATATATGTACAAGTGGACACCTTCATTACAACATACACATTGATACTTGTGCATTTATTACATTTCTTTAAGTAGCTAACTTCCCCCTAAAGTAATATCTACTCTAACTATGTACCAAAGGTGGTACATTTATATGATCCAAATGATATAATATATTCTAAATCTAACAAGAAATAGGTATTCTCTCTCATGAAATCCCTAAAAAGGCTAAGATACTATATTTCATAAAGTAATAGTATGGTATATATTCATCTAGATGTCTAGAACTTCATTATGCAAGGAGAGCTAGGTGAAAAGGGGCTAATTAGATTACCAAAATGCAAGAATATGATTACAAATATGAACCACTAAGCTAGTCATAGGATGATCCTTGTGTGAACACCTTACCAAATCTACAGTCCTAGAGACTAGCATGCTAGTAGCTAAACCTAAATAAATGCAAGCAACAGATAGTCAAGATGAATAAAGTAACTAGATTGATTAATTAATTAATTTTATTTAGACTAGCAAGTGTTTGAATAGGTTTGTAACTTCATAGAGGTGAAAAAAGAGGCTACAAGCTATGAATTATGCCATGATTGATGGAATTATATAATAAAATAATTTTAATAAACTACTCCTATGTTGTATACGTCTGAATAGAGCAAATGAAATCTTGAGTGATTTTTACTCAAGCTTCTCAGGTGGGCATTATTCTGGTCAAATAATAGTCATCAAGATCCTTTGAGTTAGATATTACTAGCATACATTATTTATTGATTCTCTTAAATTTTCTAAAGCATGTGGTAAATAACAAAGGTTTATGGGAAGGATAAACAATCCAACACTACCCTTGCAACCAAAAAATATAGAAGAGCCATTTTAGTAATCAAGACTTGATTTTATTGAGGTAATAAATCCCCATTTATTTACTAGGTACAAATTCATCTTGATTAAAATTAACTACTTTACCAAGTGGTCTAGGTTAGAAGCTACCAAGCATGTGAATCAAGAGATGGTAATTAATTTTTTGGAAAGATTAATCACCAAGTTGAAATTTTGGAAATAATAGTCTTAGATAATGGTTTGGCCTTCATAGGTGCTAAGGTCATATATTTTTCTAGAAAATATGGTTTATTAGAAATCTTCTTCCAATTATTATTCATAAGGTAATGGGCTAGTTAAATCCACCAATAAGAATTTAATGAGAATAATCAAAAGAATAATTGGGGATAATCAAAGAAGTTGTCACTTAATGCTCAATCAAGAATTATGGGTAAATATAATTATGATTAAGAAAGTATTGAAAACCACCCCATATTATTTGGTCTATGGTAGGAAGTTGTATTACCTATGCACCTAGAATTATTGATTATGAAGCTTATAGACCAAAAAGAATTATAGAACACAAATCCAATTGAAAGGATAGTAGATCTACTTTTGCTAGAATAAAAAATAGAGAAAGCATATAATAGCTTTTGAAAGTACCAATAAATAATCGAGAGATGGTTTAAAGAAGCCTTCTCCCAATCTGGTGAAAGTTGGTGATTTAGTTTTAAAGTGGGATGAAAATAGGGCCAAGCTAGGAAAGCATGAAAAGCTAAAATCATTATGGTATAAACCAACCTAATCTTGGAAAATAATGAATTTTATGCATTTAAGCTAACAAATATGGATGGTTGTATTTTGATAATTCTAGTAAATGACTAATATTTAAAATATTATACATAAAGAGGTGTGTCCCAAGTTGTATTATATGTAAATAGTAACACATGCAAATATGTAGAAACGTTGCCACAAGAACTTTATGTAGATAAAATTTGATTGGCCAAAACAAAAATTAGCAATTATCAAATTTTGAAATCCAAGTGATTCTATTGGCTAAGGAGCAAAGCATTATTTAACTTGACATGAATCATAAATACTCACACATAGTGGTAGTTCCAAGATAAAATCTTGATGAAAAAATGAGGTATGAAAATCCTTTGGCATTAATACACCAAGGATTAGGCTTCTTGCTAGGTTCATGCTATAAAATTGAGACTTGGAAATGTACTTTACACAATTGAGTAGTTAAATTTAAGGAGCAAGAGTAGAAAAAAAACTCGTGTAAATGGTAACCAATTACATTAAGTTAGCAACTATGGCACATGGAAGAAGGGGCCAAAATAATTTGAAGGAGTACCAAGGAACTTCAAGACCATTGCATGCAAATTCATGAACCATTTATTATAGTCAAAGAAATGTTTGACAATTTCAAAGATGGAGCAAAGGACAAGAGGAAGATATTATTTCCTAACATGGTGCAAGTGGCCACATGGACTTATTTCTTGTCATCGTACATGTCCATATTTGTGCACCCATTACTAGAAATTTTTAAAGTAATAGGGGAAAACTATGACCCAAAATACAAAATAGTATGCACCATAATAGGGAATAAATTGTTTGATATTAGAGTCAATGATATCACAAAAGCTTTCATAGTAGAAGCTCACTCAAGTATGAATCCTAATATAATTATTGTTGTGTAAAAACTTAAGCATTAATAAAAGATATATAAGAAGTTAGGAAACTCATTGATGGATTCCTAGAAAATCCAATCAAGATTCTACCATCTAGAAACCATCATGAATTATTTTCTATGTTGGTTGTCATTCTTGGGTTAGATACTTATGAGTATGTATATGACTACCAAGTAGTTATGGCTTGTGTTCTATATGATAATGTATCGCTCCAAATTTTTCACACCCTTACCTTCAGGCTATAGGATCCGTGCCCGAAAGGGGGATGTGAAAAGGATGTCGTGGTACCTCGGACTGAGAGGACTTGCGAAGGTCCCGCCTCTCAAGGGAGGTGTATTTTGATGATTTTTCGATGGATGGTGGGTTCACCAGGAAACATTTAATGGCAGTTTTCCACGCCTAGGTTGGGAATGTGTTTTATGTGTTCGTTTTTAGCCTTAAGCATTCATATCCTAGGTTTGGCCAAAATGCGTCTAAGCTATTCTATATGAAGATGCAAATTCAATGAGTACAGAAAATAGATTTAAAGACAAAAAATAGAGAAATTACAGAATATAAACGAAGAATACCTGATCCGGATGTCTGATGATGATTCTGATTCTTGAAGCAATCAGATCGCCTCTGATTTGACAGGATCGTCTGAGATCAGACAAGATCGTCTGAGATCTGACGAATTCATCAGAGACCTGCAAACAGAGAAATAGGTGCAAAATATAAAAGATACAACAATGATAACAGAGGGAAATAGTATAAAATGACAGTAGCACTATCAAACTGAAACTTAAACACAGAAACAGGAATGAATTATGCTAATTAAATAATAATTATGATTTAATCATGCATTTGATCTAGATGGGTGAACTCCAAAATGCAAAATAGTATAAAATACCGAATAAAATAAGCTAATTGCAGAATAAAACAACAGAAAAAGGGTAGAGAAATGCAAACTTCAGGCACTGATTGCCTCAATGTTGACTGCAGTCGAAATCATCTCGCATTGGTACGAAATCGTCTCTGATTCGACAGGTTCGCCTCCGATCTGAACAGGTTCATCGACGACGATGTAAGCTTGCTCCGACTGAAAAATAGTAATGTACCTGCAACAAAATTGATATAGAACTAATGCAAATGAAAACTTAGGATGTTTTAACATGTATGAAGTCAGGTTACAAGGAATTTCAGCCAGGGGGTGCTAAGGGGAGGGCTTAGGATTAAATAGGCTTAGGAGGGAGGTTAGGAGGTTGGAGATCATCCCTATTTGGGAGATCTCCAATGGGGAAGGGTCTCTAACGACGCAGACACGCTTCTGCCTAGATTAGAGGCCCGTTGGAACATAAGCTAATTGTGCAAAATCAGTTTTGCGACAAGATCGTCTGGACGTCCTAGCCCAGACGAAATCGTCAGATCTGGGGCGATATCGTCTGATCGGCGACGATATCGTCAAACGGTCAAAACAACCTCTAAAAATGGCATGAAAAAGGGGGAAACGGATTACCCGACGGTTAACAGGCGGTTTGGGAGGTTAAAATTTGAATTTAAATTATTTACTAGGATGAATGTAATTATTACAATTTCACCGCGCCAATTTTAGGGTGCTACATTTTGCCCCCTCTTTAGCGAATTTTTCGAAGAAAATGCGTTAAAGATGAGTTCTTCTCGATCTACGAGAAAGCAAAAATTATTCCCATTTTTAGGCGACGATTCTTGGTCGAATCGTACGACAACTTACTATGGTGCCCCCTCCGTGTTTTTACCCAAATCGAACGTTTGAGGTAAAAACGCGGAAAAGCAAAATTATTTTTGAATTATTTTTGAATAAAATTAAGAAAAATAGGGTAAAACCCTAATTCATTTTTACTGTTCACTTTACTGGTTTTAGAGCTCTGGAAGCAAAAATGGTGGAGACGACGCACAGATCAACAGAGGTCCGACGCGGGCTACGGGTAAGAGTCTAGACTTAACTTAGAATGCTTTAATTTGATTTTACATGCTTTTTAGATGAATTTTGATTAAATTTTGAGCATCACGGCCATTTTTGGGCCGTCGACGTCATCGGATGAAAATCGTCCCGATTTCGACGAAATCGTCTCAATTTCGCCAATTTCGTCCAAGGGCGAAATCGACGAAAGGGGGACGATTTCGTCAAATTAGGGACGATTTCGGCTTGCAAAATCGAAGACGATTATGCTCAAATTTGGGACGATATCGTCCAATAGTGGACGATATCATCATTTGATTAAATTGAACTTATTTTTAACTTGCATTATTAATCACTTGAGTTTTTTATTAATGATTGTTTGTTGTTTTGTTGTTTATGTTGCAGAGAGGATTGCTAAAGAGCAGGGAATGGAAATATGGAGGTTTGAGAGATGACTTGGCCGCTCTTACATAGGCAGAGCGAGATCAGCTGGCACAGGCCGACTTACAGCATGTGGCAGAAATGCCACAAGTGTCTACAGATATGGGGCTACTGATAGCACCCTAGCAGAGAGATGGTATCCGGGTTCTTCCTATTTTTGGCTACCTACAGGGGAGATGACTCCCACTTTGGAGGATGTATGGAGGATTCTAAGAATCCCCATACAAGGACGGTTGATCACTCCTACGGCCAATCAGGGCCATGCTATGGGACGATTGTGTGGTGACCCGAGCTTCACCCTGGAGAAGGGCGAAGTTAACATCGAGGCACTACGTCAGATGCCTGGGGCATCTAGACTCACACGGGTTCTAGCTGGAGTGGTTGGTGGACTTCTGCTGTGCCACCAGAGTGGGTGCAGGGTGCCATGGATGCTAGCAGATGTGATCTACGATATGCGAGACCATGGCTATAGGTTCTCTTGGGGCAGCTATGTGCTATGCCGACTGTACAGGATCCTGCATGGGGTCGTGTACAAGGGCGACCGATGTCTGGTGATGACATCGCTCCTACAGGTTTGGTGCTGGGAGCACATTGCAGTGCGAAGGCCGATAGGGCTTCCTCTGATAGGGATTGATGGGGAGAGGCCCCGAGTTTTCTACTGGTGGCTCCGGAGAGGGTCACAACGACGGATCGACCTTTCGATGTCCCGAAGACTGCTAGATGACCTAGTCCCGCACCAGATCACCTGGAGGCCATGGAGGGAGCACCCAGGGTGGGCCGAGGATGGACAGGAGTTAGCTCACGTCAAGCGAGTTTGCTGGCTATGGATGGAGAGGGGAGAGGTGGAGCTCCACCGCTATGACCGAGTTTTGTGATAGTTCGGTCTACAGCAGGGGATCCCATCTCTCAGGGATTATGAGTTTTCCCGGACTATCCGGGATAACACCATAGTTAGCGGGGCTCCAGACATGCAACGCTTCTGGAGTCAGGACTCGAACGATGCCCCCATTCAGCCAGTGGATGGGGACGACGTAGGGGTAGCCGATGGCTACGATGCCTGGTACGTAGGCATCCGCCCTCCTCGGATGACGAGGGCTCAGGGTCCGATACATGTAGTTGTGCATCGGATAGGGAGGCGATGCCAGGCAGCTATGGAGGTGGCCCAGGGTCACAGCGAGAGAGAGCTGAGGAGGCCACAGTGCATAGGAGAGGCCATGATAGCAGGAGAGGAGGGCAGAGAGACCCCCTTCTCCATAGAGAGAGAGGCCACCATCGCCCGATAAGGGCAAGGGTGTTGACATAGGAGAGAGTAGCGAGATGGCTACTCTCTGGGCAGAGAATATCCATCTCTAGGCATAGGTGCAGACTCTACAGGATGAGGCTGCATGCCATCGAGCTGAGTCTACATAGCTCAGAGATGAGGTTGCACGCCTCAGAGCATGGGGCAGAGGGGCGAGCACTCAGGAGCTGATGCGGTCGGTTGCTCAGACCACATTCTACCAGGGTATCTATTTCTAGATGGTGCCAGAGGGCCAGAGGGTACAGCTATCGGCTGCCATTGCAGATCCGATCAGGACTGGGTCATCGAGGAGCTCATCCCGATCGACGACTAGGACTCGTAGTACCACACATACTATGATGGGGCCACCTCGTCCTCCGTAGGGCGGGGGAGGAGATGAGGCTGAGAGCTCGAGGGGCTCTCGAGACACTGCTCAGAGGACATTTGATTGAGGGGATTGAGTATGCCAAGATATATATTGTGGCATACCGATCCAGGTTTTGATATGATGTATATATATTTTTGATATATATATGATATGAGGTATTTTTGATCATATGACTTGTGGCTTATGTGTATTTTTATGATGCTTTTATGTTTGATTGATTAATTTGATTGAGGATTCATGAAATTATGTCGTTTTGAAAATTTATAATTTTGAATGTCATGCTGTAATATTTTAAATGAAATAATCTGATGTAACAAATTGGTTGTTTGTGATGTAATGTGATAAAAGATAAAAAGAGACTTCTAACAATAATTTCAAAGGACATTGTCGCTATTATAGACCATTTCATGGAGTCGTCGCTCACTCGGTCGTCAAGCTAATCCCAAGTATAGAAATATTGTTAAAAGTAAAAGAATGCTTAAGAGACTGTCTTAAGACTTTGGTGCAATGGTGCAAATGATGATGATGATGATTTGTTTTTCAGATTTTCATAAAAATAGTATGCATGAGATAATGTTAAAATGATGTTTGCTAGGCATAAATTCCTAAGTGTGATAAATTTTTTGGATAATTCCTTAGGAATTATACCATCATTGCAAAATTGAAAGTTGACATAATGACATGAAATAATGATAATGTGTTTGCTTTTGAAAAGCATAATTTGTGTAACATAATGATTTAAGTCATATGGTTTTCATGATTTTTAAATAAATGGGGAATAAAAATTGTTACAATGGTTTGCGCTAGGCATAGAATATGTAGGTATAGACTTATACCATCATCGCGAAAATCCAAAGAAAAGATAGTTTTATTGCATGGTTGATTTTTAATAAACAGAAAATATGAAGATGAGGACTTGCGCTAGGCATAAAATTCCACTTTTGGTTTTGGAACTATACCATCGTCACGAAAGTCAACCAGATATATATGTTTTGATTGTATAGTTTTGAAAGAAATTTTGATTTTTCTATTATATAGTTGTCTTTATGCTAAACAACTGTACTTGAAATAAGAAAATGAATTATTCCAAACAAGTTTGCAAAAAATATTTCAAAGTATTTTGAAGACAAAAGTTAGATTTATAAGGAATCCCATGTGCATATGTGAATTCATTTCCAATCTTGATTTATCATAATGATACACAAAATCTCTCAAATACAAATGTGTGTGCAATTGCTTTGTTCATTTACCAGTTTTGAGCAAGATACTATGATACAAGTGATTTGAAGAAACCAAATAAGTGTTCATTAACCATGATGTAGATGCATATAACCATACTAGACTACTATGTAGGTCGGATTATCAAGAGCTAGCTAATCCATAAGCAGACATAGGTCTGTACAAAAGAAGGTCGCTAATGTGACAGACATATCACCACGCTAGGAGTTACCCAAGGCCAAGCAATGTTGGGCACAAACCACCTGTTATGGGGCTTACCTCACAGTTTTTGAATAATTGAGAATTCCAGGGATTCAAGCTCATCAACCCTTCTTTTCTTTTCAAAGGGTAGGGAAAGGGATTTTATTGCTTTTGCTTTTGCTTTCTTTTGCTTTTCTTTTGCTTTTTTTTTTTTTGTATTTTTGCTTGATTTTTGAGATAATGCTTGAAATATTGTTGTAATGATATAAAATAACATTTTTTTTTTTTCTCTTTTTCTTGAACTTTGCTTTTTCTTTTTTCTATGCTAGGGATACTTGCTCGGATTAGCTATAGAGCAAGGGATTTTTATTCTGGGTAGGGGTGAGCTTGTCCTTTTGCCAATTCTCAAAGATTCTAGACCATGTGCATGATAGGATAGCAGGGGAAACTTTTCGCTCAAGAAATCACTTCTACTATGTAGCAAAACATGGAAATTACAAATATAATCATTTTATTGTGAAAAGATGTGCTTGGTTTAAGTAAATAACAAGATCAATTCTCTGTGCTCAAACTTTATTTAATTGAATTTTGTGGACTTTGATATAAGAGAGATTAGTAATCATGCCAGATAAAATCAAGATATTTATTTTTGTTTTTTTTGAGTGTGCAAGTGAGGGATTCCAAATAAATGCTAATTTATCAAAAATAATTTGAAACATATAACTGCAACATTTGTAAGAAAATATATATAAATACTTTTTGAGAAGTTTTGAGAATATTGACTCTCTCTTTCTTCTTTATATTGTTTTGGTTTCGAAAGAGTCAAGCATATTGTTGTTTTTATATTTTTATCATTATTTTGTTTTTTGGTTTTATTTTTGTTTTTGAACAAAAAATTTAACAAGTGCCATAAATAAATGCAACAAATAGTTTTGAAGATTTTGATGATTATGAATGTTTTTGGTGTTTTTGAATTTATAAATTTGAAAGAAATACAAGATAGTGATTTTGAACAAATATATACATGGATGAAATGACCAAATTTATACATAGTAACGTTTAAGATGCAAAATATTCATGGGTTCTTTAAGTTCTTTACCATCTAAGGTAGATAATTTGTATGCTCCCGATTCAAATTTAGCAGTAATAATGTATGGTCCAAGCCAGCTTGGGCTCAAATTTACCTTTAAGGTCCTTAGTTGCATTAGTATTTTTTTGATTTTCTTTTAAAACAAGGTCGCCGATCTCAAAGGATCGATGACGAACTTTTTTAGCATATGATCTTTTAAGCTTGTTTTGGTAGGCACGAGAGATGTTCCAAAGCATTGATGCATTTTTCATCTAGGAGTTCCAACTGACTGAGTCTGCCAGCATGATATTCATCTCCTACTTCGGTATCTTGAAGTAGCAGAGCCAAAGAAGGAACTTCCAATTCAAAGGGAAAAACTGCTTCAAGCACCATAAACCAAAACAAATGGTGAAGTTCCCGTGGGGGTTCGAACACTAGTTCGATAGGCCCACAAGGCCGGATATAACCGAATGTGCCAGCCACGACCGCTTTATTGACCAATATTTTGAGGATTTTGATTAAGGTTTTGTTAGATGCTTCTGCTTGACCATTACCCTGAGGATAATAGGGAGTGGACCAACGATGTTGAATCTTGTATTTTTGGCATAATTTTTTAACATCTTTATTTTTGAAACAAGTTCCATTGTCAAAGATGAGATTTGCAGGAATTCCGAACCTACAAATGATTTGATTAAAAATGAATTTAGAGACTTGTGTGCCAGTGCAGGAAGCTAAAGGCATAGCTTCAACCCACTTCGTGAAATACTCAGTGGCGGTTATGATGAATTTGTGTCCATCAGATGACACAGGATTGATTTTGCCAATAATATCTAAGCCCCATTTAGAAAAGGGCCAAGGAGATGAAATAGCCTGCAGCTCTTGTGCAGGCGCATGGACAAGGTCAGCATGTTTCTGGCACTTGTCGCAATGGCGCACATAATCATGTGCATCCTTTTCCATGGTAGGCCAAAAGTATCCTATCCGAAGGAGCTTTTTAGCAATGACACTACCACTAAAGTGTCCTCCACAAGATCCATCGTGGGCTTCACTCAAGGCTGATTTGGACTCTTCTAAGTTCAAACATCTTAATAGGATACCTTCAAAAGATCTCCTATACAAGGTATTGCCAATTATTACAAATCGACTTGCTCGTCTACGTAATAACCGACGCTGGTTTCTATTAGAATTGGCAGGGAAAGTCCCATTTTGGAGAAAATCAAATATGTCCGTATACCAAGGTTTCGGAGTAGTTTCATTGATTAGAAACACATCTAAAGGTTCTAAGCATGACTTATTTGAAGCGGGTTCCTGGAGTCGACGAATAATGATAGTGGCATATTCGTCATCTAACTCCAAGGGCAGGAGAGATGCAGCTACGGCCATAGCATCACCGCACGGTTGCAAGTTCTAGGAATAGCTTCCAAGGTAACTTGATCAAATAGGGACATTAGTTGTAAAACATAGGCCTTATATGGGCACAGTTTATCATCTCTCGGTCCGATAAACTTCATTAATTTGGTTTATAACCAGTTGAGAATCACCAAAAACTAAAAGATGTTTAATTTTGAGCGCTAAAGCAGCTCGTAATCCAAGGATTAGAGCTTCATACTCAGCAGTATTGTTGGTGCAAGCAAATGTCAATTTGAAGGACAGAGGAATAAGATGTTTTTGCGGGGATATTAAAATAATACCCGCACCAGCCCCACTCATGCATCGGGCTCCATCAAAGTATAAGGACCATTGTTCAGTATGGTCTGCCTCTAATTGAAGGCATTCATCCGAAAACTCGATGATGAGGGGATGGGTAGACTCTAAGGGTGCAGCAGCCTAATTGATCTGCTATGATTTGACCCTTAACAGACTTCTGTCCTATGAATGTGAGATCAAACTCGCTTAGAGCAAGAACCCACTTGGCTGTGCGACCCGATAAATAAGGTCGACTCATGAGATACCTTAAGGGATCGTATTTGGCAATGACATAAGTTTTCTGACTAAGCATATAGTGTCATAATTTTTGCGTAGCAAACACGACTGCTAGACATAGTTTTTCTAATGCTGTGTAGCGGGTTTCATAACTGATGAAGGTTCGGCTAATGTAATAATTAGCACGTTCTCTCTTTTCATCATCAAGCTGAGCTAACATAGCCCCTAAGGCAGAATCTGAAGCTAAAATATATAGGAGGAATGGGCGATCAGGTTTAGGTGGTGAAAGCACAGGTGGATTAAGGAGGTATTGTTTGAGAAGTTCAAAAGCTTCTCTACATTCGTCGTCCCAATTAAAAGGGACATCCTTCTTAAGGAGTTTAAGAAAGGGACCAGTTTTGTCCGCCAGCTTATCGATGAAGCGATGGATAGCTTGAAGCTTACCTTGTAAACTTCGTAATTCAGATATATTAGTAGGTGCGGGCATATCAGTGATAGCCACAATTTTGAGAGGGTCGATTTCGATACCACGTAAAGAAACTAAAACCCCTAATAGTTTGCCAGACTTGACTCCGAATATGCATTTTGCTAGATTTAATCGAATAAGATATTCTCGTAATCGATTAAAAACTTTTCTCAAATCATCTAAATGATTATCTTCAATAATAGAGCGAGCTATAATATCATCTACATAATCATGTAGGATATCATGCATCATATCATGAAAAATATAGGTCATAGCTCGTTGATAGGTTGCACCTACGTTCTTTAAGCCAAATGGCATCACTTTCCAACAAAAAGTACCCCAGGGGGTAATAAAGGCTGTTTTAGCCTGATCTTCAGGAGCTATCCTAATCTGATTATAACCGGAGAATCCATCCATTAAGGACATCATCCCACTCCCGATAGTGAAGTCAATGATTTGATCCATGTTTGGAAGAGGAAAGTCATCTTTAGGGCATGCAACGTTAATATCTCTAAAATCTATGCAAACCCTAACTTTGGTAGCTTCTTTTTGGTGACTGGAACTACATTTGAGATCCATTCAGGATAATCAATAGCTTGTATAAAGACAACATTCAAGAGTTTTTCTAACTCCCCTTTGACTAGCAGAGCCACTTTGGGATGCATTTTTCTAAGTTTTTGTTTAACAGGTTTAGCATCCGGATGGACCACTAGATGATGCATGACTACGGAAGGGTCTAGACCTGGCATATCTTCGTATGTCCAAGCGAAGACATCTTCATACTCTTTAAGGAATGCAATGTATTGTTCTTGTTTTTCTTGACTTAATTCTGATCCAATATTGATTATGTGAGGATTATCCTCAGCTCCAATGTTAATTTTAATGACGTTTTCTACCTCCATGTGTAGATCTCTTTCAAAATTAGGTGGGGCGGGTGAAACGCCCAATTCTTGTAATTCTTGTAAGGTTAATTTGGATAATTCATCTTGAGGATTAGTGGTCTCAAGTTGGGCTATAGTTGGTATAGAACCATCAAAATAAAATCCATTGTGTAACATCTCTTCAACAGAGACGTCGTGGAAGATATCTCCTTCCAACTCTTCATCGGGGTCAGCAATCATTTCAGGGTAAGCTATGGATAGCATGTTACATGTAAATGACTGATTTTTAAGAGGCAAATCATCACACCTATCCAAATAATCTTGATAACATATGAGATGATCATCATCTTCAAAAGGAAAGGGTTGACCCTTACTAGGAAATAGGCCCACACCACAGCGGGCATGCCACGGTTCTACCTCGAAAGGTTCTTTCATGCCATTTTGGAAAGGTCCCAAGCCTTTCCCTTTATATCCCATTTTAAGCATCATGGGTTTAGCTTTAATATATTCATTGGTAAAATAACACCGAGCGTATCCCTCATGATGAGTTTTGATATTCCGAGGGATTCTTCCCCACTCATATCCTTTATAAATGAAGGCACAACTCCCGACTTGGTAAGTACTTCCCATAGGTTGTGGGAGGCCCAAAGTACGAGGAGATGGCGGTAAGTTATTTAAAAGAATTGAATCTTGCATGAAAGCATTTGTTTTTTCTGATATTAAGATTGTGGATAAACTGGTAAAAGTTCATCGTAAAGAGCATAAGATGTAGAAGGATTATTCCCTATATCTTTAGATGTGGAAGGTATGATAGTTGTGTCTATAGGTTTTGAATTTATAGGGATAGAACATGAAGGATTGGTTGTAGATTTAAGATCTTTTTGAGGTTCTAGAGTGATTTGTTTAGAAAATTGTTGATCTATATAGGAGGATGAAATTAATGGAGGGGAAGTAGGTGAAGTTATGGGTGTGTGTTTCACACGTTTAGATGAAAAATAAGAACTAGGATGTGTGGATGACAGAGCAGGGCAAAATTGCACTCCAACAGGTTCTGCCAAAGCACACATATCAAAGGGTCTAGGGTCACCATGGATAGTGACCAACTGATTTTTAAATTCAAACTTAACACATTGGTGTAAAGTCGATGGGACCGCTCGCATCGCATTGATCCAAGGGCGACCCAAAAGTATATTGTACGATGTCGGGCAATGTACAATAAACACGGTTGTTTCTAGGGTTCTAGGACCAACTTGCAAGGGGATGGTAATAACTCCACACGTTTCTTGTGTTTCGTCATTGAAAGCTTTGATAATCATATCAGTTTTCTTCATTTCATCACTTCTAAAGCCAAATATTTGGTAGAAGTCAAAAGTGCAAATGTTTAGAGATGAGCCATTATCAATCAAGACTCGTTTGACAGCTACATCCCCAATTAGAGCAGTAATATATAAGGGATTGTCCTTATGTAAACTGTGTTGTGGGATATCTTTATCCCGAAAGTCAATACAATCAACCTCTCGAGTGATGATAGTATTGGCCATAGCTTCAGGTTGGATGTTTTGAGGTACCATCATTTGGCTTAATGTAAGCATCAACTCATCCCTATGGGTGGGAGAAGATCTTAACAAATCCAAAAGGGAAATTCTGGCTGTAGTATTGGATAATTGCTCATTAATATTGTAAGGGGGTTTAGGTTGAACATTAGGAGCATGATTCCCTTTATTGGGATTTTTCAAAACAAATGGAACCGATCCATCATTCTGATTTGATTCTTGTTGAGAATTTTGAGCCTATTGTCGGGTAACGACTCCAATGGTACCTACAATGTTATATTGAGGACGTTGAACCGGCCTCGGTCTAGCATTTATGGCTTGTTCATTAGGGAGGAATTGATTAGAAGAGGGTCGAGTAGTAACTCTTCTAGGAAATGGTTCTTCCGGAACCATAGCATCTGTGATGGGTTGAATAGGATCTGATTCATTTTCAGAACTATTCGATTGGTTTGAAGTAATGTCTAGTTCACTTTCACTATCTGATTCTATATCACTAGAATCAAAAGTTTGAATATTATGTAAGGGCCTGGTCGTAACCAGGGATAAGGTTGTATCAAATATTTGAGGATCCTGAATAGGTAATTGTCCGCTAATGGTTCCTACATATCGGGTAGGAGGAGGAACATTATGATGTTCGATTTGATTGGCCACTTCTTTACCATGTCTTGGTAAAGGGTGTTGAAATATGTCTAATGTTTGATTAGCATTTTGATTTTGATTTTGGGGAATGGTCTTTTGAGTATTATTAGGAGCGTTTTGTTTAGGTTGGAAGGCTTGCACCTCCATTTCATTATTATCAATCAAATCTTGTATTTTATGTTTCAACCTTTTACAAGCATTGGTAGAGTGTCCAGGTCCTCTATGGAAATCACAAGTGTAAGTCAGCTTTGTATCCGGGTATAGTTGGATCAGGTTCCTGGATAGTCGGTAATTGGATCAAACCTCTTTCGAGTAATTGAGGTAAAATAGTTGATAAGGGTTGATTTAATCTAGTAAATTCTCGAGGAGGCTTATCAGAGGTTTCAATATAAATTTTTTTGTTGTCTTCGTTGCATTGATATTAGCAACATTTCTGCTGTCAATGACTCCATCACCGACAACTTGTTTGTTTTTATATTGATTTCTGGATGTTTTCTCATCATCCTTCTTCCTAAGTTGGCCTCTCCTAATGAGGGCATCTTCTACTCTTCGAGCTAAATCTATAGCTTGATCGAAGGTAGTTAAAGTAGCAATTGATAGCTCATAAGATATTTGTTCTTGTAAATTATTGATAAAAATGTCCAACATTTCCCTATAAGGTAGCACAAAGTGCAGTTTTCCTGTCAATTGCCTCCATCTAGCTAAGAAATCGGCAAAACATTCATCCTTGTCTTGTTTTAAGTTGTATAAATCTTTAATGGTTACATGCCTCTCGATGTAGGCACTAAATTGATGGACAAATGATTCAATTGTTTCTTCAAAGTTTCTCAAAGAATGAGTGGGCAATTGATAGTACCACTCTAATGCCATTCCACCTAAACTTTTCGGGAACATTTTTAGTAATAGCAAGTCATCATGTGATATATCATGACATGCTATCCTAAACATGCGAAGATGCTCTATGGGATCTTCGGTTCCTTTATATATAGGCAAGATAGGCATGGGAAAATGCTTAGGGTATGGTTGAGCTACAACTATGGGATCCAAAGGTTGACTACAGATCTCTCGATAATTGTACGAGGGATGGTAGGGATCTATCTGGTCCATACGCGAAGCTAACTGTTTCACCATGGCTTCCAGATTACTAGTTTGCCCCCCATATTGGTTCGGTAGGGCATTGATAGGAGTTTTGTGAGTATATGATGGAGGGACATGAAGATTAGATGCCATGTTGCTATTGTGTAAATTATTGGTAGGAAAGGTGTTATGAAGGAATTTTGAAGTTGTATTATGTTGTATTCCAGATTGTTGAAAATTGGTGTTTGGCTTCGTTTTAGGTTTTTGTTTACTTGAAGCATATTGCTCAATAGTTTGGCGAAATAAAGTAGTGAAGGAAGGTTTCTTTTGTGTGGGAATGATTTTAGGTTGAATAACAAGTTCCTTAGGAGGTTGGGTAACCTGTTGTTTTGACATGTTTTGCATCATAGTGACCATGTCTGTATTGGATGGCCCACCCTTGTCACTTTCTTGATCAATGAAAGACAAGGGATTAGTGCGCACATCATACATATATTCCATGGCTGCTTGAGTGTTACTAATTTGCCCTTTATCAATACGAACCGCCACATTAAGGGCATCAATATTATCATTGAGAAATTTCTTGAAATGATCTATGTTGTCAAAAGCAATAGTTCCATTCGGAGCTACTCTAGGGGATGAGGGTCCATCCTCTTTAACACTTCCTTCTTGTTCATTGTCTTCACCTAGGTCATGTTCTGGTTGATCTAGAGTTTTTCCTTCCGGAATTGGATCTTCAGGGAGGACATTTGGGTCTCTAGTTGTATCTTGTAACCAATCTTCTTCTTCTCCTAAAGTTTCTTTACCATTCCTAAGTTTAGGCATGGTGCTTTAATTTTGATTTCAGCAAATTTTTATATATATATATATATATATATATATATATATATATATATATGCAATAAGTTTAAGAGGTATATATTAATTATATACCTACTACAATATTTAAAATGAAATGTTTTTGGTTTTTGCTATGTTTTTTTAGTTTTTTAATTTTTTAGTTTTTGTTTGTTTTTGAAATAATATTGTAAAAATGACAAACAATACAATAAATGCAAGAAATAAGACTGAAAGTAAATGATCTAGTTTTCTATAAACAATTTATAAATATCATTAATGGGCTCGAGTTGTTCAGGAGTCATGAAGTGTTCTTCTTCAAATTGAAAGTTTTCTTTTAAAAATTTAATGAAAAGAGCTATAGTGATATTATCTGTCTCAGATGTCGGTTGATAGAAGTAAAGCTCGTGGCAATACTCTCGATATAACACAGCTCGAGGAACTCTATTCCATATTTCCCTATCTGTAAGAACAACCTCTTGGTCTTCTACACGACCTAGGAACTGGTGTACAATGGCTGCGTTCTCGAGGTATTCCTCGAAGGTGAATAATTTTGAAGATACAAGAGCTCTCCTATAAGCTAACCATCTATGGCAGGCTCTCTAAAGTTCATGATAAAAGACTAGTTGATGAGGATCCAGGATTCTATCTAGGACTAGCCTCTTGATTTGCTTAAGTTCTGTTGACCTAGATGAGATGACACTAAGTCTTCTATCAAGTTCATCCCACAAGAGTTGATTTCTATCTGTTTCAGGCACACTAAGTACATAATTGACTTCTATGGCTGCCAATTGGTTTTCTACATTTATAGTAACTGCTAATATTTTCTTAGGAGCTACCATCTAATATGCAACTTATCAGTTTGAAAGGATTTGAAATGCATCTATGTTTTAGTTGTTTTATTTTTTTTGTTTTTGTTTTCAAAAGGTTTATAATGCATTCACGTCGGGTTCACCAAAATGTATCGCTCCAAATTTTTCACACCCTTACCTTCAGGCTATAGGATCCATGCCCGAAAGGGGGATGTGAAAAGGATGTCACGGTACCTCAGACTGAGAGGACTTGCGAAGGTCCCGCCTCTCAAGGGAGGTGTATATTGATGATTTTTCGATGGATGGTGGGTTCACCAGGAAACATTTAATGGCGTTTCCATGCCTAGGTTGGGAATGTGTTTTATGTGTTCATTTTTATCCTTAAGCATTCATATCCTAGGTTTGGCCAAAATGCATCTAAGCTATTCTATATGAAGATGCAAATTCAATGAGTACAAAAAATAGATTTAAAGATAAAAAATAGAGAAATTATAGAATATTAAAAGAAGAATACCTGATCCGGATGTCTGATGAAGATTCTGATTCTTGAAGCAGTCAGGATCGCCTCTGATTTGATAGGATCATCTGAGATCATACAAGATCATCTGAGATCTGACGAATTCGTCAGACGAATTCATCAGAGACCTGCAAACAGAGAAATAGGTGCAAAATACAGAAGATACAACAATGATAACAGAGGGAAATAGTATAAAATGACAGTAGCACTATCAAACTAAAACTTAAACACAGAAACAGGAATGAATTATGCTAATTAAATAATAATTATGATTTAATCATGCATTTGATCTAGATGGGTGAACTCCAAAATGCAAAATAGTATAAAATACTGAATAAACTAAGCTAATTGCAGAATAAAACAACAGAAAAAGGGTAGAGAAATGCAAACTTCAGGCACTGATTGCCTCAATGTTGACTACAGTCGAAATCGTCTCGCATTGGTACGAAATCGTCTCTGATTCGACAGGTTCGCCTCCGATCTGAACAGGTTCATCGACGACGATGTAAGCTTGCTCCGGCTGAAAAATAGTAATGTACCTACAACAAAATTGATATAGAACTAATGCAAATGAAAACTTAGGATGTTTTAACATGTATGCAGTCGGGTTACAGGGAATTTCAGCCAGGGGGTGCTAAGGGGAGGGCTTAGGATTAAATAGGCTTAGGAGGGAGGTTAGGAGGTTGGAGATCATCCCTATTTGGGAGATCTCCAATGGGGAAGGGTCTCTAACGGCGCAGACACGCTTCTGCCCGGATTAGAGGCCCGTTGGAACAGAAGCTAATTGTGCAAAATCAGTTTTGCGACAAGATCGTCTGGACGTCCTAGCCCAGACGAAATCGTCAGATCTGGGGCGATATCGTCTGATCGGCGATGATATCGTCAAACGGTCAAAACAACCTCTAAAAATGGCACGAAAAAGGGGGAAACGGATTACCCGACGGTTAACGGGCGGTTTGGGAGGTTAAAATTTGAATTTAAATTATTTACTAGGATGAATGTAATTATTACAATTTCACTACACCAATTTTAGGGTGCTACAGATAAGCTTAGTGGTCTTCAACAATTTATAGTGGTACACTTGTGGAGTTATTACCTGAAATGAAAATTCAAGGCTAAGATAAAGCATATAAATAAGAAGGCACCAACTTTTAAACATTTTTCTTGGTTGAACATAGAAACATCAAAGAATAATTTAGAAGATAAAACATCAAATATAAATGTAAATGAATTGTAAAAATGGCCCCCATGGATAAAATTTTATCCTCTCAAGCATCCATATAATCCACATAAGAATAAAAAATAGTGAATAATGAATAAGTTTATAGAAAGGATTGAAGATGAGCTAAGATGGTCTTTAGAGAAAAAATTAGAATGGTAGATTCTAAGGTGTGAGTAAAAATATCATAATAAATATTTCCCTAGTGCTTCATATAGGAATTTTGATAAGCAACTTGATAAGGAATATGAAAAATGGATACTTGACCATAAGGGGAAATTAATTCATGGTCTCATCAAATAAGATGATGACAAATATGAAGAAGAATATATATATGAAGAAGAATACGTATATGAAGAAGAATAAGAGTATAGAGAGTAGATTCCTACCCAAGACCAACACTAGATTCTAAAGAAGACTCTAGATTAGAGGAAGAGTGTGAATATATGTTGAAAAATAAAAGCCTAGAAAATGAGAGTCCAGATAAACACCTATAAATAGTTGAGAGCTCAACTAAGCAATAAGTACCTCTAGTTATAATAAAGGAAGTACAAGTAGGATGCACAATGGAAGTTGATATAGCACAAGAAGTGAACTTCATGGAAGAAGATGTTGGCCCAATTACTTTTAGTGCTAATGAACCTCATATTGATATAAGTGAGAATATCCATTATAGGTGATCTAAAGAGAGGAAAAAGAGAAAAAAGTATCCATAAAGCCAATAGAAGGAGATCACCAAGAAGGCCAAGATGTAATAAATATCTCTAGAAGTTCAAAGGAAAAATTTTGACATTCATTAATTTGATATAATAGCTTAGGAGTAACTATAAAAAGTGCAATAATTAGGTATCACATCTATATTTACTCCTATATATGCAAATATATCTCCACCTTTGCATTCTCCTTCATGAAAAACACCTTCACCACCTTTTCCTCTATAAGAAATGATACCTCATTAGAATCCCCAATT
The DNA here is from genome assembly GCA_028583015.1 of Wollemia nobilis. Lineage (NCBI taxonomy): Eukaryota > Viridiplantae > Streptophyta > Pinopsida > Araucariales > Araucariaceae > Wollemia > Wollemia nobilis. The sequence continues at coordinate 159,199 of JAQPPZ010005288.1, read as the reverse complement.
GGGTAAGAGGATAACTTCTACTGCTTCCATACATAGAAGCTAGTAGACATTCCAAAGATTCACAAGCTCAAGCCATTATAGATATTATCCCCCTTAATTATCACTTATCTTCATTCCCCTTAGTTTGATCAACTCTAGTTGCATCCCCTATATCTAGTCATCCACTACTTGAGGTCTTCGCTCTTCTCTAGGAGTATGAAGCTAATTCCTAGAAATGGATAGAAGAGTAGCCCAAAGAACACAAGCTTATACTGAGAGGGGGGTGAACAGTATAAGACCACTTTTTACTTTTCTTTCCCAAACAATATTATGCAATATATCAATGGCAATATCAACAATAGTAATCAAAGCAATGCACAAATCACCACACACAATAGAGACACCAATTTAACGTGGTTCACCCAATGTGGGCTACTCCACGGAGAAAATATTTCACTAAAATTTTCTCAACAAATATCTTGGGAAACCTTTCCCTATTACAATGTTTATGGACCTCTATCCAAAGGAGACACCAATCCCCTAATCAAGTTTGTGGATCTCTATCCACAGGAGACACCAATCTCCTCAACTGGTTCATGGATCTCTATCCATAGGAGAACTCCTTTCTCCTCTACTCTGGCTGGTGATCTTCTAGAAGAACTATTACCTCCACTACATTGGCTAATGGATCTCTATCCACTGAAGACTCCTACCCTCACTCAGAAGACCTGTCTTCACTACCCTGGCTAATGGACCTCTATCCACTGGAGACTATCATCCTCTATACTCTATCACCTCCAAAGCTTGCTCTCAGCTCTATCTCAAATCTGCACTAAACATAGTCCTTCGATCTAGCATAAATCTGCTCAATCTCTATCCTCAAATATATACTAAACATAGTCCTTCGATCTAGCATAAATCTTCTCAATATCTATCCTCAAATCTACACTAAACATAGTCCTTCGATCTAGCACAAATCTGCTCAATCTCTATCCTCAAGCTTTAACACAAAGCTTGACTCAATCACAAATCAACTCTTCTAGATCTACCCCAAACCTTAACTCAAGGTTTGAAAAAATCAATCAATCAACTCTGCTCACAAGTCTTCTCAAATACTTATCTCAAATCTACATTGTAAGCTTCCACAAAAGCTCACACTAATCTATCCACAAGTCCTCTCAAGGACTTATCCAATTCTCTCAATATTTATCTTCAAATCTGCTCAACAAGTCCTCACTAGAACTTGTCCAATATGCTCAACAAGTCTTCACCAAGACTTACCTCAAATCTGCTCAATAAGTCCTTAAGTCCACTCTAGGACTTACTCAAATCTATCCACTAGCTTTCACAAAATCTTTATACAACTCAACTCAATCTATTATAGAAAACCTCTTCAATCACATAAACAAGTTTCACATAAAATCTTGTTTAACTCATAGAAACATATAGAGAATGGTTAGAGACTCAATATGTTTCACTCTTGCACAACACTCAATCACTTTCAATCTCTTTTCAAAATCAAATCAGAATATGGAACAATTTGTTTCATAGAACTTGAACTATCACTTCAACACTTCCAATCAACTAAGCTCAAACAACTCCACTCAACCAATCACTCAATGAAGCACTCCTTGCTTACAAACCCTAGTCCAAGCATATGAACACTCACTCATTTATTTTCAACAATGCTTATCAAACAATCTCACATAACAATGATACTCATGTTCTTTGCACAAAACCTAGTTCAAGATAGCTCTCAACTTCACATAACAATGATACTCATGTTCTTTCACAAACCCTAGTCAAGTATATGAAATCTTACTCAATATTTCCAACAATGCTTATCAAACAAGGTTTCTAGTATCAACTTTCATTCCAGAAAACCAAACTCAACAATGCTTATCAAACAATCCTTTTCACTCCAACTTAGCATTCACAACATCCAACAATCACTCTCAAGGATAATATACCCTTACCTCTTGTTTGAATATGATTTGACCTCAAACACCTGTCTCAATCACAACCACTCTTTTTGCCAATACTAGGGTTAGATAGCAAATATTTGTCCTTAATATTTTCTCACAAAAATATTTCACCAAGTCAAAATATCAAAAACTTACTCAACCTTATTTCTCCTTTCAATACAATTTTTATTAACTTTGTTTTAATAAAAATATCTAACTCCCTTGGCACACCTTATTACTCCTCTTATAAATTCAAAGCACTCAAAAATCAAATCACAAAAATAAATTATGCATACCCTTTTATCTCCCTTAACTCACAAAATCCTTTTTAAAATAATGCAATATCCAATCAATAAGACCTTAGGAAATTAAAAATTAATTTCCACCTTAGCAATTTCAACTTCCACCTTAGCAATTTTGGATGCAATTTAGACCTTGCAATAAAAATGCATACCTTATACACTTCACCAAAAGGGCCTCGATGGGTTTCGAACGCGCAACCTCTCCCTGCCGAGCACCTTTGCAAAGTGTGCGCCCACCACGTGGGCTACGTGCCTCCATGCAAAGGGAAAGGCTAGCACCTTCCCTTTGTCCTTCACCAACTACACAAACTTCAATGAAAACCTTCCTCCACTTAGCAAAAATGAAGACCATGGGATTCAATCCCTCAACCTTGCACCAACAAACATCCTAGCACAGCCTCTAGCTGCCAATCATGCTACCCAACACCTTGCAATGTGGAGTGAGCTCCCCTCTTCCTTGTCCTATGTTCTGCCTCTCAAAATATTTTAAAACACACATGATCTTCTTCCTTGCCTTGTGCATGATATTCACTTATGTCATATGGATCGCATGGATAAATGTTTGCCATAGTGTTTTCCCTCCTTTATATGCAAAGTGCCATAAGCTCCAAGACGTCGATGAACATTTTAATTCGATTAATTTAAATTATTTAAACTTTGCACCCTTATAACCCTATACTTTAGGGTTTTAAATTAAATCATAAATTAATTTATAATTAAATTATTATAATTAATTTATAATTAACTTAATAACTCTTAGAGTTAATCAAATTAAATTATAAATTAATTTATAATGAAATTATTATAATTAATTTATAATTAATTTAAATCTCTAGGTCTTGACCTTAGACCTTTAATATTATAATAAAATATTATAATATTATTTTTCTTGGGCCTTCCTATTGCCCTTTAGACCTCATCTGACCACCTGGAAGCAATATTTCTTTTGCACTGATTACGAAACCTAAAACTGATGTTGCTCACTAAACTGATGCTCATTGATCCTGACTTCTTGACATCAATGACAACAAAACCTGCTCATATTTCCAACAATCTCCCCCTTTGTCATTGATGGCAACCCAATTACCTTTTACCATTTCCTTAACCTTTTTCTATTCTGCTCCCCCTAACTGAATGCTCTCCTCCTAACTAAAATCTCTCCCCCTTACTCAAATCTCTCCCCCTTTGACATCAATGGCAAAGGGTCACCTTTGGGGCTCGGGGCTAAGAATGAGTCTCTTAGCTTAGCCCCTCCCCCACCTCCTCTTGAGGTGGTTAATTCTGGGGTGGGAGTATTTCTACTCCCATCAAGCACTGATCTTTACCTTTGTCCACTTTCTTCCTCAACTGATCCTTCTGATTCCTCTGACTATTCCTGTTCCTGCTTGTCTCTAGAATTTTTTCTCTACACCATCTTGTTGTATGCCCATCATTATTGCACTTATAACACTTAATATTGTTATTCCTTGGAGGTGCAAATATCTTGGGATTTCTCCTGGTGAAGCCATATCTATTCCTATCATGAACCCTGCAATTCACTGCCTTGTGACCAAACTGATTACAAGAGTAGCAATACCCTTGAAAAAGCTACCTATTTCTGAAGTTCCCATATTCCTGTCTTTCATGTGTCCTGCACTGTGAAGCCTTGTGCCCAAATCTATGACATGAGAAACATCTTCCATTGAAACTACCTTGCCTTGACCCCATTGGTCTCTTAGTCTCTTTTACCCTGTGTTGCTTCCTGTTCCATCTGTTCCTTATTTGTGCATTGTTCCTTTCCTTGTTGAAATTTCTATTGTCCAACTCATCCTTAGAAGTCTCACTCTCTCTTACACTCTCTTCTTCTGAAGTTTCTTCTTCTTCAGAACTTGAGGTTGACTCCTCTCCTTGTTTCTTTTGTACCTGTTCAAAACCAAGACCTGTCTTGTTTGTTGACCATCTTTGTACCTTGATCATCTTATCTATGATTTTTGAGCTCTTTCCAAACTTGTGTAGCTTATCTTTAGACTCTTTTACTTCCTTCCTTAGTAGATCCACCTCATGCTCTAACCTTTCACATTCTAAAACCTTAGCTTCTAACTTCTCTTTAAATCTCCTTGTCTTAGCTATTGAGTTAGTTAGATCCTCTATAAGCTTTCCTTTCTCTTCATCACATTCTTGAAATTTAAGCTTGAGTTTTGAGTTTTGCTTTCTTACCTCCCTTAATGCATCAAGGGCATGAATAAGCTCACCCTCAAGATCAACTTCTCCATTCTCTGATTCTTCCTCTATTTGTTTACCTTTGAAAACATCTTCATTCTTTTCTGACTTATTTTCTATAGGATCACCTCCTTCTTCCTCTAATGCCATAAGTAGATTCTCTTCTGGTCCTTCAAGTGTATCTTCATATTCATCATCACTAAAATTGAAACCACTCCTTGTACAACTATCTTCAATATGACCAAAATTTCCACATCTAAAACACTTGAGAATTATTGGTGACCTTTTTCTAACCACTTCTTTTTCTTTTGCTAGAAATAGTACTTCATCATTTTCTGAGGAACTTTCATCACTATTACTTGAATACTTACTTGCTTTGTCTGCATAGAAACTCTTCTTCTATATTTGGAAGAACTTATTTCCTTGCTTGCCTTGTCCATCCCTGCTTTTCTTTTGGTACCTATATTTTTCTATTTCCCTGTTCTTATGATCTTATTTTTCTTCATCATTGCTATTTATAGCTTCTTGACAATCAGATGCATAGTGACCATACTTTCCACAATTGAAACATCTAATAGATTTCATACCTTTAAAATTTCTTGGATCCTTGTTCCTTCTACCATAATTTGCTTCTTCATCACTGGATAACTCATTGCTTGAATCTGAATTCTTACCCTTTGTCTTCTTGGTAGCTTTGAAGGTTGCTTCTTTCTGGGGATTAGGTTCCTCTTTTGTTCTCATCTCAAAAGTTGTAAGAATGCCATGTAATTCATCCCTTGTCAAAATATCACTATCTTTTGATTCCTCTATAGCTGAAATATTTTCACTAAACCTTTTTGGGAGTGACCTTAAAATCTTATCACAAACATCAGATTCTTGAACTTCAAGTCCAAGTCCTTGCATGGAGTTAACAACCTCGTCTACATGAAGTAGATAAGCACTAATGTTTTCCTCATCCTTCATTTTTAGGTCTTCAAATATTCCCTTGAGATTTTGCAACTTTACCTTTTTGACCTTTTTATCCCCTTCATATATGCCTTGCAATTTATCCCAAATTTCCTTTGTTGATTTGCAGTGCATAACCTTTATAAACTCTATTTTATGCAAACCTCTCAAAATTGCATTCATTGCTTTTGAATTGTAGTGATGTAGAAGCTTACCATATTTATCTATAGGTGGAGTAGCTGGTGGTGTGTATCCATTTTCAACTGCTTCCCATATTTCATTGCCAAGTGCCATCAGGTGAATCTTCATTCTCATACTCCAAAATACATAATCACTCCCATCAAACACTAGTGCTAAATTATCTGAGGATCCACTCTTAGAATCCATCTATGTTCTTGTGAGATTTTCCTTCAAGATGTTAAACTCTTCCGAAGGAACCCGCTCTGATACCAATTGAAGAACACAAGCTTATACTGAGGGGGGGTGAACATTATAAGACCACTTTTTACTTTTCTTTCCCAAACAATATTATGCAATATATCAATAGCAATATCAATAATAGTAATCAAAGTAATGCACAAATCACCACACACAATAGAGACACCAATTTAACATGGTTCACCCAATGTGGGCTACTCCACAGAGAAAATATTTCACTAAAATTTTCTCAACAAATCTCTTGGGAAACCTTTCCCTATTACAATGTTTATGGACCTCTATCCAAAGGAGACACCAATCCCCTAATCAAGTTCATGGATATCTATCCATAGGAGACACCAATCTCCTCATAGATCTCTATCCATAGGAGAACTCCTTCTCCTCTACTCTGGATGGTGATCTTCTAGAAGAACTGATGCCTCCACTGTATTGGCTAATGGATCTCTATCCACTGAAGACTCCTACCCTCACTCAGAAGACCTATCTTCACTACCCTAGCTAATGGACCTCTATCCACTAGAGACTATCATCCTCTATACTCTATCACCTCCAAATATTGCTCTCAACTCTATCTCAAATCTGCACTAAACATAGTCCTTTGATCTAGCACAAATCTTCTCAAACTCTATCCTCAAATATACACTAAACACAATCCTTCGGTCTAGCACAAATCTTCTCAATATCTATCCTCAAATATGCACTAAACATATTCCTTCGATCTAGCACAAATATGCTCAATATCTATCCTCAAGCCTTAACATAAAGCTTGACTCAATCATAAATCAACTCTGCTAGATCTACCCCAAACCTTAACTCAAGGTTTGAACAAATCAATCAATCAACTCTGCTCACAAGTCTTCTCAAAGACTTATCTCAAATCTGCATTGTAAGCTTCCACAAAATCTCACACTAATCTATCCACAAGTCCTCTCAAGGACTTATCCAATCTGCTCTCAATATCTATCTTCAAATATTCTCAACAAGTCCTCACTAGAACTTGTCCAATCTTCTCAACAAGTCTTCACCAAGACTTACCTCAAATATGCTCAACAAGTCCTTAAGTCCACTCTAGGACTTACTCAAATCTGTCCACTAGCTTTCACAAAAGCTTTATACAACTCAACTCAATCTATTACAAAATACCTCTTCAATCACATAAACAAGTTTCACATATAATCTTGTTTAACTCATAAAAACATATAGAGAATTGTTAGAGACTCAATATGTTTCACTCTTGCACAACACTCAATCACTTTCAATCTCTTTTCAAAATCAAATCATAATATGGAACAATTTGTTTCATAGAACTTGAACTATCACTTCAACACTTCCAATCAACTAAGCTCAAACAACTCCACTCAACCAATCACTCAATGAAGCACTCCTTGCTTACAAATCCTAGTCCAAGCATATGAACACTCACTCATTTATTTTCAACAATACTTATCAAACAATCTCACATAACAATGATACTCATGTTCTTTGCACAAACCCTAGTTCAAGATAGCTCTCAACTTCACATAACAATGATACTCATGTTCTTTCACAAACCCTAGTCAAGTATATGAAAGCTTACTCAATATTTCCAACAATGCTTATCAAACAAGGTTTCTAGTATCAACTTTCATTCTAGAAAACCAAACTCAACAATGCTTATCAAACAATCCTTTTCACTCCAACTTAGCATTCACAACATCCACCAATCACTCTCAAGGATGATATGCCCTTACCTCTTGTTTGAATATGATTTGACCTCAAACACCTGTCTCAATCACAACCACTCTTTTTGCCAATCTCAAGGGTTAGATAGCAAATATCTGTCCTTAATATTTTCTCACAAAAATATTTCACCAAGTCAAAATATCAAAAACTTACTCAACCTTATTTCTCCTTTCAATACAATTTTTATTAACTTTGTTTTAACAAAAATATCTAACACCCTTGGCACACCTTATTACTCCTCTTATAAATTCAAAGCACTCAAAAATCAAATCACAAAAATAAAATTATGCATACCCTTTTATCTCCCTTACTTAACTCACAAAACCCTTTTTAAAATAATGCAATATCCAATCAATAAGACCTTAGGAAATTAAAAATTAATTTCCACCTTAGCAATTTTAACTTCCACCTTAGCAATTTTGGATGTAACAATTTAGACCTTGCAATAAAAATGCATACCTTATACACTTCACCAAAAGGGCCTCGATGGGTTTCGAACATGCAACCTCTCCCTACCGAGCACCTTTGCAAAGCGTGCACCCACCACATGGGCTACGTGCCTCCACACAAATGGAAAGGCTAGCACCTTCCCTTTGTCCTTCACCATCTATGCAAACCTCAATGAAAACCTTCCTCCACTTAGCAAAAATGAAGACCACAAGATTCGATCCCTCAACCTTGCACCAACAAACGTCCTAGTGTAGCCTCTAGCTGCCAATCATGCTACCCAGTGCCTTGCAATGTGGAGTGAGCTCCCCTCTTCCTTGTCCTATGTTCTACCTCTCAAAATATTTTAAAACACACATGATCTTCTTCCTTGCCTTGCACATGATATTCACTTATGTCATATGGATCACATGGATAAATGTTTGCCATAGTGTTTGCCCTCCTTTATATGCAAAGTGCCATAAGCTCCAAGATGTCAATGAACATTTTAATTCGATTAATTCAAATTATTTAAACTTTGCACCCTTATAACCCTATCTTTTAGGGTTTTAAATTAAATCATAAATTAATTAATAATTAAATTATTATAATTAATTTATATTTAACTTAATAACTCTTAGAGTTAATCAAATTAAATTATAAATTAATTTATAATGAAATTATTATAATTAATTTATAATTAATTTAATCTCTAGGTCTTGACCTTAGACCTTTAATATTATAATAAAATATTATAATATTATTTTTCTTGGGCCTTCCTTTTGCCCTTTAGACCTCATCTGACCACCTGGAAGCAATATTTCTTTTGCACTGATTACGAAACCTAAAACTGATGTTGCTCACTGAAACTGATGCTCATTGATCCTGACTTCTTGACATCAATTGTTGGTAATTTGAGCAAGTTTGTAAGCAAAGTTGAGTTGTCATTGGTGTCAAAAGGAATGAAATTTGTTGGTTCCAAAATATTTTCAAAATATCTTATGAAGCATGACCAAAAAGGTTTTTCATTAAAACCCTGACGAAGCAAAATAAAAGGTTTTTCATTAAAACCATTAAAGGAGAAAATAAAAGGTTTTCCATTAAAACCATTGAAGGAGAAAATAAAAGGTTTTTCATAAAAACTATTGGAAAATAAAGTATAATAATTTTATTATACAAAGGAAGCTTAAAGTAAATTATAAATTAATTTTAAATTAATTTATTAGTTAATTTACTTAACTTGAAGAATTATTTAAATTAATTATTAAATAATTTATTTATTAATTATAAATTAATATAAGTTAAAGTTAGAACCATAGAGTGGGTTTTAGATTTGAAATTCAAAAATCCAATTTTGAAAAGTGTCGACGTGAGGAGGAATGCCAAATAAAGTATATAAGAGGAGCACCCACCTCATTAATATTCACCATGCCTTAGAAGATTGTGCGAGCATAGTAATCAACGCTGCAACCAAGGGAGAGAAAACATGATTTTCGAGTGTGAAGAGGAGTGTTAAAGGCATAAGAGGAAGGTCTTTATCATTCCTTCATGTGGGCCTTCATAGCCCACACGATGAGTGCCCAAGTGCCTAGAAATTAGGCTAGAGGAGATGGCAGATCGAGTCATGCCATGATGAATCCCTTTTTTGTGGGGAGTACAAGGTATGCAGAATATTTGATCTCTGAAATTTTTGAAAGTTTAGTTGAGTAATTTAAAAATTATTTTTGCATGTTTATTATTTGGTTCTAAGGTTGCAAGGGAGTTATAATTTTTGGAAAATTTAAATTTTTAATATTGTTTTCTCAAAGTTTTTGTGTGGATTGAAAAGTGTTTGGTTGATATTCTATAGTGTTGAATATTATAAAGAGTGGTTAATATCCTATGGTGTTGGATATTATTTTAAGAGTGGTTGATATATTAGGGTGTTGGTCACTATTCTAATATTGGAGTTGATAAGGTATATCCAAGTATTTTGTTAGGTATGATTTGTTGAGTGTAATTGAAAAAAGGAAGAAATTAGGCATTGATTATATTTTTGTCCAAGGAATATATTTAAAGAAATATTTGAATAATATTTTATCTTCTAACCTTCTTGATTTTGGCAAATAAGTGTTTATGGTTGTGGTATATTTGTGAGTTCTATTCCTTATCATCAAGAAAAAAGGTATGAGCACATTCTTCCATAGTTAAGTTGATTGGTTGGTTTTATGAAAAATAAGTTTGGAGTGAAAAGGACTTGATTAGGGTTTTCTTATTAACTATGTTTGAGTTAATACTTCAAGGTTTTCTAGAATAAAGAGTTGCTATTGAAACCTTATTTCATTATCATTGTTGTTGAAGCCATTGATGGTGTACAGAACTTGAACTAGGGTTTGAGTATCATTGCTATAAGCATTGTTATTGAAGTGAGTTGTTGAGCAAAGAACTTGAACTAGGATTTGAAAATATCATGAGTATCATTGTTATGTGAGATTTATTGTTGAGCATTGTTGGGAATATTTTGAGTTGTTTACATGCTTGTACTAGGGTTGTGATAAAGGAGTGTTTCATTGAGTGACTATTTGTGTAGAGTTTGTTGAGCCTAGTCAAGTGGATGTGTGAAGTGATTGTTCAAGTTCCATAAAACAAACCATTCTATATTCTGAATTGAGTTCAGAAAGTGATTGAGCATTGAGTTGAATTTGAAGCATATTGAGTCTCTAACAATTCTTCTTATGTTTCTAAGAGAGTGATTGAAAGTTATTGAGCATTGTGATGAGTATAGAGCATATTGAGTCTCTAAAAATTATCTTTATGTTTCTATGATATTTGGACAAGTTTTGTGTGGACTTGTTGAGCAGATTTAGACAAGTTATGTGTGGACTTGTTGAGCAGATTGAACAAGTTCTGTGTGGATTTGTTGAGCAGATTGGATAAGTTTTGTGTAGAGTTTTTTGAGAATATTGGACAAGTTTTGTGTGGACTTGTTGAGAAAATTGGACAAGTTATGTGTGGACTTGTTGAGAATATTGTACAAGTTTTGAGTGGACTTGTTGAGAAGATTTAGATAAGTTCTGTGTGGACTTGTTAATCATATTTGGTCTGTGTGGACTTGTTGAGAAGATTTAGACAAGTTGTGTGTGGACTTGTTGAGAATATTATGACAACTTATATGTGGACTTGTTGATCATATTTGGACAAGTTCTGTGAGGACTTGTTGAGTAGATTTGAACAAGTTCTGTGTAGACTTGTTGAGTATATTTGGACAAGTTCTGTGTGGACTTGTTGAGCTGATTAGGACAAGTTTTGTGTGGACTTTTTGATAAGATTTTAACAAGTTTTGTTTGGACTTGTTGAGTATATTTGAGGTAATTCTTCTAGAGAGGACTTGTGCATAGATTGGTGTGAGCTTTTGTGGAATATTACAAAATATATTGAGAGTATATTTGGATAAGTTCTAGTAAGGACTTATTGAGTATATTGAACAGGTTCTAGAGAGAACTTGTGGATAGATTAGTGTGAGCTTTTGAGGAATATTACAAGATAGATTTGAGATAAGTCTTTGAGAATACTTATGATAGAGTTTATTGATTTTTTCAAACCTTGAGTTAAGGTTTGGGGCAAATCCAATAGAGTTGAGTCAAGCTTTGAGGTAAGGCTTGAAGACAGATATCAAGGATAAATTTGTGCTAAATCAAAGGACTATATTTAGTGTAAATTTAAGAGCATATTTTGATGTAGATTTGAGGACAGGTTTGTACTAGACCAGAGACAAATATTGAGAAGAGTTGTACTAGAGTGAAGGATAGTGTTTAGTACAAAATTGAGATAAATATTTGAAGGTGACAAAGCATAGAGGACAATAGTGTCCAGTGGATAGAGATCCATTAGCCAGGGTAGTGAGAATAGGTCTTCTGAGTGGGGACAAGAGTCTTCAGTGGAGAGAGATCCACAAGCCAATGTAGAGGAGGCGGTTGTCTTCTAGAGGATCATCAACCAGAGAAGAGGAGAAAGAGTTATCCTATGGATAGAGATCCATGAACTTGATATAGAGGATTAGTATCTCCTTTGGATAGAGGTTCATAAAAATTGTAATAGGAAAAAGATTTCCAATAAGTTGATTGAGGAAATTTTAGTGAAATATTTTCTCCGTGGAGTAGCCCACATTGGGTGAACCACGTAAATTATGGTATCTCTATTATGTGTGGTTTTTTTTGCATTGATTTGATTATTTTTGTTGATATTGCCATCTATACATTGCATATATTGATTTAGAAATAAAAAACTGATCTTATACTATTCACCCCCCATCTCAGTATAAGCTTGTGTTCTTCAATAGGTATTAGAGCAGGTTCCTTTAGAAGATTTTAACGTTATGAGAAGCTAAAAAGAACACAATGGATTCTAAGGATGTGTCCTCAAATAATTCAGCACCAGTATTTGATGGCAGTGACTATATATTGGAGTATGGCGATGAATATTTAATTGATGATAGTTGGGAATGAAATTTGGGAAGCATTTGAATTTGGATACGATCCCTTGATTAATTTTCATATAGATAAGGAAGGTAAGTTCTTGCAACATTACAATTCAAAATCAATGAATGCAATTTTTAGAGGTTTGCATAGAACAGAGTCTATGAAAATTATGCATTGTCAAACTACAAAAGAAATGTGGGATAAGCTGCAAACTATATATGTAGGAGATAAAGGTGTCAAGAAAGCAAAGATACAAAATATCAAAGGAAAATTTGAATACTTAAGAATGAAGTATGAGGAAAAAATTAGTGCTTATCCTTTGAATTGTTGAGGTTGTTAATGATATGAAAGGACTTGGAATGAAGATTGATGAATCTGATGTTTGTGATAAAATCTTAAGAACTATTCCAAAAATATTTAGTGAAAAAGGTTTCTCCTATAGAAACTTCAATAGATAGTGATAATTTGAGAAGAGATATGTTGCTTGGTATGCTCACAAAATTTGAGATAAGAGCAAAGATCATATTCGCCAGAAGGAAACAACATTCAAAGCATTAAAAAAGACAAAGGGTAAGAAGCAAGAATCAAGTAATCAGTCATCTAGTGATGAAGAAGTTGATTATGGTAGAAGAGATAAGGACTATAGAAAATCCAGAGATCTAAAATCTATTAAATTTTCAATTGTGGAAAGTATGGATATTTTGCAATAGACTATCAAGAAGCCAAGAATAACAATGGTGAAGAAAAATAGGATCACAAAAATAGGGAATCAAAAAGATACAGGAACCAAAAGAAAAGCAAGGATGGATAAAGCAAACAAGGATAAGTTCTTTCAAAGGCAAAATAGGAGCTACTATGCAGATAAGGCAAGTAAGTACTCAAGTGATAGTGATGCTAGTATTTCATACAATGATAGAGATGAAGTTCTCTTTATGATTTAAGAAAAATAACAAGTTAAGAAAAGGACTCTAGTAATTCTCAAGTGTTTTAGATGTGGTAACTTTGGACATCTTGAATATAGTTGTACAAGGGATGGTTATAGTTTTAGTGATGATGAATATGAAGATACACTTGAAGGAATAGAAGAGAATATTCTAATGGTATTAGAAGGAGTAGATGATCCTACATAAGACAAGTCAATAGAAAATAAAGATGTGGACAAAGGCAAGCAAATAGAGGAATATTCAAAAGAGAATGGATATGATCTCAAGGGAGAACTTATTTATGCCCTTGAAATGATAAAGAAGGTAATAAAAAACACTCTAAACTTGAAATTTAGTTTCAAGAATGTGATGAAGAGAGAAGATTGCTTATAGAGGATTTAGAAAAATCAAAGACTAAGGCAAAAAGTTTCAAGGATAAGTTAGAATCAAAGACCTTAGAATGTGAAAAGTTAGCACAAGAAGTGGCACTACTCAGAAAATATTTAGAATATTCCAAATTCAAGCTAAAAGGGTTCAAAAATAGCTCAAAGAACTTAAATATGTTCATAAACATACAAAAGCCTACATCAAGTAAAATAGGAACAATGCACAAAGAAGATACAGATGGAACAACAATCAAAATAGGTCAAGAGATACTAGGAGACCAATGAGGTCAATACAAGGAGGCTTTAATGGAAGATGCTTTTCATGTCACGGGTTTGGGTATATAGCTTCATAGTGCAAGACACAAGGAAAATAGGAATATGAGAATGTATAACTTTTCCATGGGTATTGCTACTCATGTAATCAGTTTGGTCATAAGGCAATGAATTGTAGGGTTCATGACAAAAGAGGATATGACTTCACTAGGATAAATCCTAAGACATTTGCACCTCCAAGGAATAATAACATTAAGTGTTATAAGTGCAATAATGATGGTCACACAACATAGTGGTGTAGAGTAGACATTCCATAATCAAACAAGAATAAGAACAGGGACAAGAATGTAAACATGGACATGGAAAATGGTCAAAGGAGATAGAAGGTTCATAAATATAAATAAAAGTGCTTTCTAGGAGTAGAAATACTCCCACCCTATAATTAACCACCTCAATAGGAGGTGGGGGAGGGGCTAAGCTAATAGACTCATTCTTAACCCTGAATCCCAAGGGTGATCCTTTGCCATTGATGTCAAAGGGGGAGAGATTTGAGTAAGGGGGAGAGCTTCCAGTTAGGGGGAGAAGAAAAAGTTTAAGTATTGGCATTTTTAAATGAGTGGTTTCCATCAATGACAAAGGGGGATATTGTTGGCAATTTGAGCATATTTGTAAGCAAAGTTGAGCTGTCATTGATGTCAAAATAAATGAAATTTACTGGTTCCAAAAGAGTTTCATAATGTCTTATTAAGCATGACCAAAAAAAAAATTCATTAAAACCCTAACAGAGTAAAATAAAAAGTATTTAATGAAAACCATTGAAGGAGAAAATAAAAGGTTTCCCATTAAAACCTGTAACCAAAGAACTGAACACAATTTATTTAAATAAAAATAGAGAGAGAGAGAGAAGTAATTTTGCCAAAATGCCCCTTTTTGTATTAATGGTGATACAGTGTGTTACAAAAAGGATTTTTGAATTGCCCCAAGCGTGTTGGGAGCAATGTTACAATGCTTCTTCTTGTCTATCTGATATCCAATGCTTTCATGGAGGAGGGGAGATATTCCGGCTCTTCCACAGGGTGTGGTGTTCTTCGTTCCTTTGTTACAACTTCAAAGGGGTGAGTGGGCTTTGGTATCCAACAAGGGACCACTCCAGCTTCAGCAGCTTATCCAAGGTACCTGTTACCTGCACACATACAAAACCAGTAAAGAGGATTAATAGCACCTGTATAGTAAAGCGGTAAACCCAATGCTACGCATAAACCTATCACTGATATGTATATATATGAAAAGCAGATAACATAAAATGTTTAATAAATACAAGCCTTGCTCAACATTTTCAATTGCTTATCTCTGTCAATAAAAACTTCTTTGAGACTGTAGAACCATGAAAATGTGGTTGCGGATTGGAAATCACGGACCTACGGTTGTGAAACCGTGGATGCACGTTTTCGATTGTAGAACCACGGGTGGGCGGTTTCGACTGAGATGACAGGTCACCTCGGGATGCATGCCAATGATCACAATCGAGCTCGTGCTCTCAGTTTCTCATCGGGTCTGGGTGTATTTCGGTAGCCTGTCGGTACGCAAATTCAGCTCCCTTTGTTTGGTGGATTGATGGTGCCTTTATAGGCTTCCTAGGGCTTTGGAGGGGAATGTGAGGTGGCAAGCCTGACTTGCCAAGTGGCAAATCTGGACTACCAGGTGGAAGGGGCAGTTACAGTGAGTCACTCAGTGTGGCTCACTTAACTGGGGTGATGTGGCTCCAAGTGGAGTGGGATGTGGGATGTTGTTTTATGTGAAGGGACAAGGGGACAACAACAAAGGAGTTGTGGCATGGGTGTTGGGAATCTGTCTCATGTGCAAGGACAAAGGGGACAGAAGTGGGTGAGATGTGGCAAGGATGTTGGGTGAGGTGTCCAGGACACATGTCCAATGGGTGGACAGGGTATCCTAGGGTGATTTTCCTAATTAAGTAAATTAGGAAAATATAATGATGTGCAAGATTTTATATCCCTAAGTTAGAACTTAGGCATATATCTTTATTATGCAGGATTTGATGGTGAGGTGGTGAATGTGAACTAAAGGGTGCTAGATTTTGGTGTCTACAGTTGCCCCTTTTTGTACCGTGTTGTGTACAACACAATGCGGTGCAAAAACTAATGACATCTAACTTTATTGGATGAATGGGTTCATTTCTCTTTGACACACAGAATGAATGAATTTAAATTTTTTGATTTGTTTGCTTACCCCCTCAATTGACGATTGGGTAAAGGTTGACACCCATAAGTCAATTGACGAAATATGGATGTTGAAAGTGGGTTGTTTATTGAATGATGTTGATATTGTTAATGAATTTTGTCTTGATTTCTTTGTGCCCCAAGCTTGGGATTATTTGTGTTCTTGCAATTTTGCTTTTGGTTTCATTAATGTGTAGAATACATGGTAAAAATCTGACCACTCTTTGAGTTTTCGTCCACTATGACTTTAGCAATTCCTTCCAAATGATGGGTTTAAGGAACCAGTCATCGAGGATTTGATGCTCAAGCGGTTTTTGATTATTACCAAATTGTTGTTTGTTGTTCCGCTTTTGACCCAACGGAAGGTGTTGTAGGATTACCTTGGCAAATCTATTTTTGAACACATTTAAGCTCATAGATTTAGGGACCTACCCGACTTGATTCATTGTTGTTTGTTGTGATTTCTGAATGAGTTTCCTTATGGTGATTTACCCATCCAACCGGATTGCATGGATTGCTAGTCACTACAACCGCTAGGTGTATAGGATAATCCACTAGATACGAGTTTCACTCCAGATGATTAGGTGGATTGCATTTTTTTTAAACCATTGACTTGCGGTTATTTTGGTGAAAAATGTGGATTTGCGTTTTCCTTTATGAAACCGTGTTTCTACGTTTTTGCACCTCAAAACGCGGGTTTGCATTTTCACGCATCGTGAAAAACATGGGCATGCATTTTTTGCCGCTAAAAGCGGCTATTTATAGGTTGTTGTCATTTTCAAAATCATTCTGCCAGTTGTCATTGGTTTATTGGTTGAAGTGATGAGTGAGATGGAGGTTGGCGAGGGGAGCGGTGGTGGTGGCTCGGTTGGAGCGGAAGTTGGCGGCCGGTTTGCAGAGGTAGGCGATTTGGCCTTTATTTTTTTGTTTTGCGTTTGTTTTGCTTGTTTGATAATTAAGTGGGGCTGGTAAATTATTATTGTTTGCTCATTAAGCGGGGCTGGCAATGAACTTGTTTTTTTTTTTTTTTTGTTTTTATTATTTATGGTAGGTAGAAATTTTTCATTTTTGTTTTTATTACCTAGTGTAGGTTAGAAAATTTTCATTTTTGCTTTTATTACCTAGGGTAGGTAAAATTTTTTTTTTTTTGTTTATTACCATGCATAGGTAAAAAATATTCGTTTTTGCTTTTATTACCTAGGGTAGGTAAAAAAATTCTTTTTTGTTTATTACCATGCATAGGTAAAATTTTTTGTTTTTGCTTTTATTACCTAGGGTAGGTAAATTTTTTTCTTTTTTGTTTATTACCATGCATAGGTAAAAAAATTTCGTTTTTGCTTTTATTACCTAGGGTAGGTAAAATTTTTTTTTTGTTTATTACCATGCATAGGTAAAAAAAATATTTCGTTTTTGCTTTTATTACCTAGGGTAGGTAAAATTTTTTTTTTTTGTTTATTACCATGCATAGGTAAAAAAAAATTTCGTTTTGCTTTTATTACCTAGGGTAGGTAAAATTTTTATTTTTTGTTTATTACCATGCATAGGTAAAAAAATTTTCGTTTTTGCTTTTATTACCTAGGGTAGGTAAAAATTTTTTTTTTTTATTACCATGGGCATAGGTAAAAAAATTCGTTTTGCTTTTATTACCTATGGGTAGGTAAAAATTTTTTTTATTACCTAGGGTAGGTAAATTTTTTATTACCATCCATAGGTAAAAAATTTCATTTTTGCTTTTATTTCTAGCATGTTGTGCTAATTTTTGTTTTTTTATATGTTTTCTTTTCAGGTTAAGCTTCTTGATGCTCGACATAGGTGGCCGAGGACCATTCGAAAAGTGCGGAAAGCACTTTCTGATGATGATTGGACTCTACTTCAGACCATTGGTTTAGACGGTTGCAGGCGGTTAGGCACCGTCTGAGCTGATGAGGATCTCCTTTCGGCACTTGTTGAGCGTTGGGATCCAGATAGGGGCACATTTCAGCTCCCAATAGGGGAGCTGACTATCACTCTCGAGGATATCTACCGTATCTTCCGCGTTCCTATCGAGGGTCCTACCGTTCGAGTTGGCCTCGACAAGAAGGAGGCTCTATTCCCTTTGTTTGGTGAGATGTGGGACATTGATTGCAGCAGGGGCGACATTGCGTATTTGGATCTCTTTACAGCTGGTAGCTTGGGTGCATTACCTGTCTTCATGATGTACATATTGAGCAACATGTTGTTGCCCAATTCCATGGGATCGAGGATCCCGTGGAACCAGGTGCCTATTGTTCTGGATTTGATAGCTGATCCTCGTCGGTTAGCCTGGGCTCCTGCTCTTCTCTACGAGGTTTACAGTGAGCTCTATGAGGTGAAGAGGCATGGGCGTAAGGGCCTGGGCTGTAGTTTGTTGCTCCAGATTTGGTGTTGGGAGCATATTATCATTGGTCGCCTAGT
Source organism: Wollemia nobilis (assembly GCA_028583015.1). Lineage (NCBI taxonomy): Eukaryota > Viridiplantae > Streptophyta > Pinopsida > Araucariales > Araucariaceae > Wollemia > Wollemia nobilis. Next base: position 140,515 of record JAQPPZ010005288.1, on the reverse strand, counting down.
TGGTTTACCTTGTGGCGTGGATGCCACCTCTCCCCGAGCATACAGATGGTTACTCAGTGAGGAGGTCAGTCGATCTGTTGTGAGTGCTTCAGAGTTCAGAGATATCTTGAGTTCTCTAACTAGGGACTTGATGTGTTGGCGGCCTTGGAGGGGTTTGGATTGGGTGACGGATGCAGTAGAGCTTCGTCGCGTTAGGCGAGGACGATGGGTTGTTGGCGCCCATTTGAGGGATATGGAGTTTATCCAGTTCTCTCGTGTACTACGGTAGTTTGGGCTTGTTCAGGATGTTCTTGATGCGCCTGTTACGTACAGGCGGTGGGGTGATGAGTTGGGGTTACCTGTTGCTCCTAAATTTTGGCGAGTCGACGATCCTGCTGATGACTCTGACTTGGAGGTGCTTGACTTGGATGATGTTGGCATGACTGCTGAGTATGATGCATGGTTTGTGAGTCAGCCTCTGTGGACTCCTAGTGTCATCGTAGACGATGATGGGAGTGGTGACGATGTAGATGTGGGTGGATGGGTTCCTTGGTCGGTGAAGCACCGATGTGGTAGCTCTTCGAGAGCTGACATGGGTATGGATGTTCAGCAGCCTGAGGAGGGTGGTGGCGATGATGATGAGGGTGCACCTCCTCGACGGTCAGAGGAGGAGTGGGGGATTCTCCAGGCTGAGCGAGATAGCCTAGATTTGGAGCTAGGTCGAGTGAAGGTCGAGTTAGCATGGTATCAAGGTGAGGTGACTCATCTTCAGGCTGAGGTGGATGGGTTATGGGTTGGACCTAGCAGCGCTGCTCTGGCTGCTAAGGATGCAGAGATCACCAGACTTGGTGGTGAGATTACCCGTTTATAGGGTGAGCTTTCTCGGTTGCAGTCAGGTTCTAGAGGTGATGATTCTACCTCGACTATTGCATCTCTACGAGCAGATATTTCTCAGAGGGTCGCTCACCAGGGTGCTGATTTGAGGAGCCTACGTAAGCAGGTTGTCTACATCGAGATGTTGGAGAACATTCTTCATGAGCATCAGATTCCTTTACCTATTCCTCCTTCATCATCTGCTGCCACTACTACCCGAGGGACTGAGACGAGTCACAGGACTCATCGTACTTCTAGCTCTCACGGGGCTTCTACAGCGTAGGGTCCACGGAGGGATCCTACTGGCACTAGCTAGTTGTTGTATTGCCTTATTTTTGTTTTTTGCATATTTTATCTTAGTATGAGCCTCAGTGCTCCGATGTATACTGCCTTCGGGCATTTTGTACTTTGTAGACTTTCGTATTTATATATATACATGGCATTTATTTCGGTATTCACATGTGTTATTTGTATATGTATTCTTCTTGTTTATGCTTTGCAATGTTTATATAATGCAATCTAATATTTCTATGTTATTGCTATGATAATGAATGCAACTGAACTTGTAAAATGCATTTGATTTTTATTCATGTAACTAAATGACGGTATGCATGTTGCTCGTGTAATATTTTTTAGCTCAGAGTATTTGACCTTTACTCGTTCATATTTGCAATTGGGGGTATCCCACTTGATTATTCTTTGTGGTGATTATGTGGTATGTATACATGGTATGTGGATGGTGATATGGATTATGATTTGGTTTTTGATATGTAACTGAAAGTATTCTCAAATACTCAAAGAAGCTAGTAATGTTAACCATTTTTCTTGATGTTATCTTACTTTCTTTAGGACCATATTGTGTGCAAGTGAAGTTCATTTACTAAATCTTGTGTGTCGATGACCCTAAGCAATCCAGAACCAGTGCATGTGATTGTGATGTTTATTGCCCCATCTTGAGTAATTTTGGATGGTACCTTTTTGGGTTTCCCTTTTGGCTAGCTTACCCGTATGTGCGTTCAGAGGTCTCTTTCTTGAGAGAGAGACATGTCGCCCTGCATGAGTTTACTCCACTGCCAGTCAAGCATCTATAGCCCCGGTGGAGGCTCACTCCATAGTCCAATGATTTGATCTTTAAGCCTTTGTGATGACTACATAACTTTCTGAGGGGAACATAGTACGATATTTTCAGCTTTAGAGATTTGTGGTGTGTGTTGTTAATTATTTTTGTATAGAGTTTTGGGGAATCGGATTCTCAACTGAAGTATGATGAGAATGTGACCCTATCCTTACTACTCTACATTTATTTATATTTGTTGTTTCACTGTGGTAGTGGTGATAACCACTATTTTTGTTTTTGGACTATGTTGCGTGATAGGGTAAGCGAAGAATTTTACTTTTTTTGCTTTGAGGTTTACCCAAATTGGCGTTATCTTTCTATCATTCAAGATGTTTTAAGATTTGTAAAAGTGTATTTGGTTCCAGATTGCTTTTGGGTCAATCTACCATACTCAAGATTTTCTTAATGTGGTGAAAGTGCTTTGGTCCTAAAGAAAATTGGACACTTCATGAAGTTTGGTTTTTCACTAGACATTTTTGAGTGACTACAAATTGTATGATGTATCATATATGATGTGTATGATTTGTGAGTTGTAAAGAATCTTTAGTTGAATACCCCCAACTCTTGGAACTTGTTTTCTTGGTCTTATCATCACCACTATTAAAGATTACTGAGCAAGGGATGGGATGGATGCAACTATATATATATATATATATATATATATATATATATATATATATATATATATATATATTTTTGTGTATGAACATATAATTGAAATGCAAATGCCATATGAAAAATGTAATTTAAAATATGTCTATTTACAATGTGAAATGCATGCAAAATTGTAAAATGAAATCTTTTGTTTATTTATTTATTTATTTATTGTATGAACATATAATTGAAATGCAAATGCAATATGAAAAATGCAATTAAACATGCAATATGAAATTTTTTCTTTTATTTTTATTATTATTATTTTTTGTTTTAGCCATGTACATATATATACATATATTGCAAGTCGTTTTATGCATAAAATGCCTTTAGGTGCATAATGTTCAGTGGTTCTGGCTCCAATTTCCCTTCCAAATTGGAAAGTTTGTACGTTCCTTGTCCCAACTTTTGCTTTACTATATATGGGCCCAACCAATTTGCTGCAAATTTATCCCTTAAGTGCGGTAAAGCATTGGTATTTTGTTGATTTTCTTTGAGCACTAGGTCCCCCACTTGAAATTCATGAGGATGGACTTTTGTGTTGTAAGCGCGCTTGACTCTATCTTGATATACTCGTAAATGTTCTAGAGCATTGATACGTTTCTCATCAATAATTGTCAATTGGTCAAGACGTGCCTGTCTAGTTGTATCATCGTCCATGAATTCTTGTATCTCGATTCGCAAGGATGGTATCTCGAGCTCTAATGGTAATATCGCTTCTGCACCGTAAACTAGTGAAAATGGCGTTGCTCCCGTTGGCATTCTTATGCTTGTTCTGTAAGCCCATAGTGCTAAAGGGAGGTGAGTATGCCAATCTCGATGATTATCTTTTACCAATTTCTTGAGAATAGATATGACTATCTTGTTGGTTGCTTCAGCTTGCCCGTTTGCTTGTGGGTAATAAGGTGTTGAGAAACTATGTAGAATTTTGAATTTGTTGCACAATGCTCTAACATCCTTATTCTTAAATGACTTTCCATTATCAAAAATTATTTTTGAGGGTATTCCAAAATGATAGATAATATGCTGAAGTATAAACTCCGCTATTCGAGGTCCAATCGTAGTTGTCATTGGAATTGCTTCCACCCATTTTGTGAAGTATTCTGTAGCGGTTATGATGAATTTATGTTGTCCTGATGAAGCAGGTGTTATTTTACCGATCAAGTCAAGGCCCCATTGTGAAAAGGGCCACAAAATTTGAATGGGTTGCAAATTTTGTGATGGCACATGGGTCAAGTTTGCATGATGTTGGCACTTTTGGCATCTTTTGACATATTTGCAATAGTCATTCTCCATTGTCGGCCAATAGTATCCCATGCGCAATATTCTTTTTGCAATTGCCATTTCGTTGAAGTGACCACCGCAAGTACCATCGTGGGCTTCTGATATTGCTCTTTCTACTTCAATTGGATTTAAACATCGTAGTAATATTCCATCATAACCACATTTATATAACACATCTCCAAGTAAAGTGAAATGGATGGCTCTTTGTTTGAATGTTCTTTTTGTAGTTCATGTCATTTCTATTGGTAGTGTGCCTGACTTGAGAAAGTCTTTTATCTCATCAAGGTAAGAATTGTAAGGTTCAACATGTATCAAACAAACATTCTTCTCACCTATAGATTCTGCTCTTTTAATTGATGGTTTGGACACTATCGTTATGATTAACGGTTGCAATTCTCCATGTTCATTTTTAGGGATGAGAGATCCCAAGGAAGCCATTGCATCCGCAAATCTATTTGTCGATCGTGGCAAGTTACTAATTTTGTACCAGTCAAATTTTCCTAGCAATTGTATTGCTACTTCATGGTATTTCTTTAATATTGGTTCTTTACATTGGTATTCTCCTTTTATTTGGTAGACAACCAATTGAGAATCACCAAAAATGCTTAATATTTTTATTCCCATTGCTATAGCTGAATGAAGACCTAGTATTAAGGCTTCATACTCTGCATTATTGTTAGTGCATGTGAAGTCGAGTTTGAATGATAAGGGAATGGGTATTCCCTCAGGTGTGTAAAACACAACTCCTGCACCTTGCCCTTTTTTGCACTTGGATCCATCAAAGAACATTGTCATATCTGCTTCATCCTCAGGTGAAACCACTTCTTCTTGTTCTGTGATAGAAAATACTGAATCGTCGAGAAGCTCAATTATTAATGGTCTATCATTGTGTAGTGGAGCTTCCACTAATTGATCAGCTATCACTTGCCCTTTTATGGATTTTTGACTTGTGAATTCGAGGTCGAATTCTGTTAAAAGCATTATCCATTTAGCAGTGCGGGTGTTGTTGTAAGTGCGAGTCATCATGTATCACAAAGGGTTTTCTCTAGCTATAACATAGGTGGTATTGCTTAGCATGTAATGTCTAAGTTTCTTAGTGGCAAAAACCACTGCTAAACATAACTTTTCGACGTAAGCATATCTTGTTTCGTAACTTACCAATGTTTGACTGATGTAATAAACTACTTGCTCTTTATTTTTCTCATTCTTTTGTGCAAGCATTGTCCCTAAAGCAAAATCTATTGCATAAATGTATAGGTGAAATGGGACTCCTATTTTAGGTGGCGTAAGAACTGGCGGTGAGGCCAGATATTTCTTTATATCATCAAATGCCTCCTGACATTCAGTTGTCCAAGAAAATATCACTCCTTTTTGTAATAGGCGGTTAAAAGGCCTGCATTTATCTGAGAGTTGCATGATGAATCACCGAATAGATTGAAATTTTTCTTGCAATCTTCGCAACTCTTTCAAGTTTTTGGGAGGTGACATTTCTAATATTGCTTTTACCTTGTCTAGGTCTACTTCAATGCCTCGCTTGGAAATAATGAATCCTAGAAGTTTTCCTGATGTGACACCAAATACACACTTCTTAGGATTTAACCTTACCTTATGTTCTATCAATCTATCAAATGCTTTTTCTAGCACATCTATGTGTTCAAGATGCATTTTTGATTTAGCAATAAGATCATCTACATAATATTTGATTATCTTATGCATATAATCATGAAATATGTACGTCATGGCACGCTGATATGTAGCTCCTACATTATTTAACCCAAAAGGTATCACTCTGTAGTAGAATGTCCCCCAAGGCGTTGTAAATGCTATTTTATGTTGATCTTCGGGATTAATCCAAATTTGGTTGTATCCGGAGAAACCATCCATTAAGGAAAACATTTCATGAACAACATATGCTTATACTAATTGATCAATATTCGGCAAAGGAAAATCATCCTTGGGACACACTTTGTTTAAATCTCAAAAATTAGTGCATACATGTATCCCCCCATTCGATTTACGAATGGGTACCATGTTTGAAATCCATTCAGGATAATCGATTGGTACTATGAAGTGTACATCTAATAAATTTTGCAGTTCTTATTTCACAATTAATGCAACTGTTGGATGGAACTTCCTAAGATTCTTCTTGAATGGATTTGCATCATGTGCTAGCGTAAGGTTGTGGACTACCAAGTCTTGATCTAATCCAGACATGTCTTTGTAGGACCATGCAAACACTTCCTTATTTTTTATAAGCATGTTTATGATGCACTCTTTTTCTTTTGCAGATAATTCTTTTGCTATTTTTACAATCTAAGGATTGTCCGCATCTTCACTAAGGTTCATGTCTATAACTCTTCTATTAGCATATTAGAATATTCCTCTAGCTAATGTGGAGTTGGGATGAGATGGATATCATCAGCCACATTTTCAAATGTGTCTAGGGTTTCCCCTTATATCTTAGTTTGAAAAATTGAATTGTTTTATGATGAAGGTTGTTGTGGAATATAAGAGTTTGATTTCTCGCTTTTGTGCTTTAACACAAAGGTGTAGCTTTGGAGAAACTCAACCCACTTCAAGTGCCTTTGATTTAGTTTTGTTTGGCTGTTAATGTACTGTAAGGCCTGATGATCAGTGGAATAGAACAAACTCTTTTGGCAACAAATAATGCCTCCACTTCTTTAGAGCTTGAATTATTGCATAAAATTCTTGATCATAAACTGAATACTTTTTTTGAGCATCATTGAGTTTCTCACTAAAGTAGGCAACAGGCCTGCCTTCCTGACTTAGTACAGCTCCTATTGCACTACCACTGGCATCACAATCTACCTGAAATACTTTGTTAAAGTCTGGGAGTGCCAAAACAGGTTGTTTTGTGACCTTCCTCTTCAACAGATCAAAGATTCTATCTGCTCCTAAGGTCCTCTTGAACTCTTTCTTATCTCCTCTCATTGTTTTTGTGAGGGGTGCACAAATGTTGTTGAAATTTCTAATGAATTTTTTGTAGAAGCTGGCTAGACCATGAAATGATCTTACCTTCGTTGTGCTTCTCGGGGTAGGCCATTCGATGATAGCTTTCACCTTTTTTGGGTCCATTTTTAGACCTTCTACCGAGATGACAAATCCCAGGTACACTAACTCTTTCTTTACAAAATTACACTTTTTTAGATTGATTAATAGCTGCTCCTACCGCAGCTTCTCAAAAAATCTTTTGATATGCATTAGGTGCTCCTCCAGGGTTTTGCTAAATATTAATATATCATCTAAATAGACAATGACAAATTTTCCTAAAAACTCTTTGAGTACCTCATTCATCAGCCGCATGAAGGTACTTGGTGCATTGGATATCCCAAATGGCATGACCAATCACTCATACAAACCCTCCTTGGTCTTGAAGGCTGCCTTCCACTCATCTCCTTCTCTGACATAGATCTGATGGTACCCACTCTTGAGATCAATCTTGGTGAAGTACTTGGCTCCACTCAAACAGTCCATTATGTCATCCATTATTGGCAATGGAAATCTGTATTTTATTATGATCTTGTTGATGGCTTGAGGGTCTATACACATTCTCCACTCTCCATATTTCTTTGGTGCTAGCACTATAGGCACTGCGCATGGACTCAAGCTTTCCCAAATCAGTCCCTTCTCCAGCAACTCCTGGACCTGCTTATTTAGCTCTTCAGTTTCTACAGGCGTCATTCTATGTGTAGCTTTATTGGGCAAGCTTGATCTTGGCACCAAATCGATATGGTGACTAATCTTCCTTACTGGGGGTAAACCCTCAGGCACATTATTAGATATAATATCTAGAAATTCCTCCAACAGATCTAGGACTTCTACTGGGGTATCTTTGCATTCTGTATCCCTGACTCTAGGAATTAATGCATAAAACATATGTTCATGTTTTAAATCATTTGAAAATTTTCTTCTGTCAACCAAGCAAATTCTGGCACTACCACATACCTTTTCTTCCACCTCCTTTAGGGGTTTCAGCTTATGACACATTCCATTTTTTTTCACAAAATAGGTGTTGGCACGGCCATCATGAACCGTGCTCCTGTCAAACTTCCATGGCCTTCCCAATAGCAAAAGGCATGCATCCATGGGCAGAATGTCGCACAGGACCTCATCACGGTAATTCCCAATACTAAATTTTATCAGGAATTGTTCACTGAAAAAAAATTTATGGTCTTTCTGCAACCACATGATATGATACAGATGCAGGTGTCTCTTCCTCTCTAGTTGTAGATTTGTAACCATTCCCTCTGAAACTAGGTTATCCATGCTACTGTTGTCAATAATAATATTGCAAATCTTACCTGCGCATTTACACCTTGTGTGGAATAAGTTTTTCCTCTGATCTACGGCTCCTTCATCATTCAGCAAGACTCTCCTCGCAATCATTACTTCTCCTCTCTTAGCTTCTTCAGAATTCTCAGGTCCAGCATCTTCATTAGTGACCACAACTATAGCATTTCCTTTTGGCCTCCTATTATTCCTTTCTCATTATTATGGACACTCGTATTGGTGATGTCCCTATTATCCACACTAGAAACAAGTTCCATGAAATATTCCTCTTCCCTGGCCACATCCAGCTCTACCCCTTCCCCATCGGTAATCATTATTCTGATTACGAGGGAGGTAGGTGTTTTCTCTCCTTTGTTCCTGATTGCTGCTACCTTCTCCATTCTTCTAAGAATCTTCATTCCTTCTTCCACTGGTCCTTCTGTCGGTTCTTTCACCATGACCTCTTCCTCTTTGCTTGTTCTGAAACCTCCTATTGAGATTTTCTTCAACCTTTAGGGCAAATTGGTAAGCATCCTCTATGGTGGTCATCCAAACTAGACTTAATTCTTCTTGAATACTTGCTCATAACCCATTAATGTAACAGGCTACCTTCTCCTTGTTGGCCTCTGAGTGACCTGTTCTGATCATAATTTTATGGAACTCTTCTGTGTATTCTTTTATAGACTTACTTGATTGCCTCAACCCTTGCATTTTCTTTAGTAGGTCTAACTCATAATCACCAGGGATGAACTGCCTCTTCAGCTTTTTTGCCATATGTTCCCATTTCGTTATTCTCTCTTTTCCTCTTTTATTTCACTCTAGCTGCACTTCCTTCCACCAAATGTTGGCATGACCTTTCAGTTTGGTCTTAGATAATCTGACCCTATCAAGATCCTCAACCTCCTCGTACTCAAAGTACTCTTCTAGATCGTTGATCCAATTTATCAATTCCTCTAGATCAAGGTTCTTGAAATACATGGAAACCTCCATCTTTGCCCTCTTACCAATATGGAATATGGCTTTGTATAGTATGGCTTGAGCAGGATCTACTGCTTCTTCTTCTTCCTCAGGTTGATCTTCTTCTTCGTCATCTTCCTCTTCACTACCTTCATCTCTTCTTGGCTCCAATCTTCTATGCATTTCTTCTTGTAGGGATTGCATTTGCCACTGCAAATCTCAGACATCTTTCGCTGCCGCCATGCCTCTCCCACCAACAAGGTTTCTTCTTGGAGGCATTTTGCTCACTCAATCACAAGCCCTCCCACAAATCCTAGTGTAACTACCTCACGTCCAGCAATCTGTTACACACTTAGGAACTTTTGGCTCTGATACCACTTGGTGGAGAATAGATCTAAAGCCAAGAAAGGAAACAAAGTAACAAGAGCCAAATTTCTTATCCAATAGCTTCAAAAGGAATTTTACAAAGAATATATAGCCATCTACCATTTTGCCAACCCCTTATCATTACAATCCTTGGGTTTTTATCGAGGTCCCTATCCTCTATGTTTTCAAACTTCCCATGATCTACAATTGCCACCTGGAATAATACTGGAAAGTTGCATTGATGATACTCTAGGTGTGGTGAGCGACTGGCTGCCATACCCAAATGAAAAATTCTTCTCGATATTTTGCTTATTGTTAGTTACTATAAATGTGTCTCTAGATATCCTTTGTGAGTGGCCAACATGCCTGTTAAAATCTTCCCCTGAAACTATTGCTTCACTATCGCTAACTTGCCATGCACGAAGGGACGCTTTTATGAAATCTTGGAGTGCATGTTTTTCTTTTGGTCGTGATATCATGACATGTCGCAATATCATGATAATTCCTCTTGGTGCCTTCTCTCCCCTATTCTGGTCACGATATCGCAACATGTCGTGATATCGCGACGTTCCTTCCTCCATGCCTTCTCTCTTCCATTTGGTCGTGATATCGCGACCTATCATGATATCACACCATTTTTCAATTGCACCTTTGTTCTTCAGTTTCGGTCATGAAATCATGACATGTCATGATTTCATGACCTTCCATCCTCCGTGTCTTTGCCCCCTGTGTTGGTCACAAAATCGTGACATGTCATAATTTCATGACCTTCGGTCCTTCGTGCCTTTGCTCCTTATGTTGGTCATGAAATTGCGACATGTCACAATTTCATGACCTTCGGTCCTTCACACCTTTTCTTCCCTGCATTGGTCATGAAATCATGACATGTCATGATTTCACGACCTTCGGTCCTTCATGCCTGTGCTTCCCTGCTTTGGTCGCGAAATCGTGACATGTCATGATTTCGCAACCTTCGGTCGTCCGTGCCTTTGCTTCCCTGTTTTGGTCACGATTTCATGACATGTCACAAAATTGTGACATTTTGTCTGCCAATTCCCTATCTTCTATTTTGGTCGTGATACCGTGACACTTTTTATGTCGGGATATCGCGACACATATTTTTCTTTGCAAAATACTTAGAAAATTTTTGGTTGATGCTAGATTGCTTTGTTGCCCTCGGATGCTCCTACATCAATCCTTCAAACATGGTATTTCATTTTCAAATTACACCCACCCATCCTACTAATCAATTTCCAACTCCATCTATTACACTTCCAAATTCAAAGCCACCATTCACATTCAAAGCACAACCTACATCATCAACCACAACTTCACAGTCATTAGAACCCATAGTATTACAAATAGGGCCACCTATTAGAGATAATCCACCACTTCCAGTAGAGCCAAGAGCTAATGCTCAAGAACCCTCTTCATCTATCGAGCCATTAGCCACACAACCATCTAGAGTTGCAGTACATCTTTCCAATCCAAGTATTGGTGAGTATATTATTGAAAGTGTCATAGTTACACCACCTATTGAGTTAGTCAAATATTATAGTCACCCTCGTGACCCACCTTTAGCTATCGGTGATATATATAGAATGGGTTCTCAAAAAAACACAATCAAATTCATATATGGAGGTATGGATTCTTCATCGGACCCACCTCCTCAAAATGACAACTCTTTACAAGAGTTTAATGAAAACATTAATTATCTATCAAACCCAAGTTTCCCAGTAAGATATTTTTGAAGGGTTAGTTGGCAAGGATATGGACTTGGAAGACATGAACAAGGTCCTCACCACATTATTGAACCAGAATATAGAGATCCAAGTGACCGCTCTGGTCTAGGCTATAAACCTTCCATTGTAAGCTCTTCACTTAATCAATATTTCCAAGAACTTGACATAGAATGTGAACAAGAGGAGGAAAAGAGCAATTATGAGGATGAACCTAATTATGAGGATGAACAAATAGAAAGTAGATATCAAATCTACAATTTATACCCCTGAGAGCAAGCCTTACAATGAGAAGAATATTATGAAGACCCTACTAAGATGGCATACCTTAGGCAAGACATTGAGCCACTAATACTAGGACCTCATACAAATGCTAATGGATTCTAGATGAGTGACAGTGATGACGATGAAACTAAAATTATTTTTATCAACCATGCTTTTGAGATACAATCCAGGAGAATGCTACAAGCTGAAGTACATCCTGAATGGCTTAATAAATAAGAAGAGCCTCAAGAAGAGATAATATATGGAGAAACCATACAAAGAGATAATTGGTATCAAAAGAAGTTTCCAATATACCGTGCACTTTTTTAGCTAAACAAAGAGCCTGAGGGTCTTAAAACAGAACCTCCTCCATCAAGTCAAGGCCCCATTGTGAATACGGCCACAAAATTTGAATGGGTTGCAAATTTTGTGATGGCACATGGGTCAAGTTTGCATGATGTTGGCACTTTTGGTATCTTTTTATGTATTTGCAATAGTCATTCTCCATTGTTGCAAAATAGTATCCCATGCTCAATATTCCTTTTGCAATTGCCATTTTGTTGAAGTGACCTCCCTAAGTACCATCATGGGCTTCTAATATTGCTCTTTCTACTTCAATTGGATTTAAATATCATAGTAATATTCCATCATAACCATGTTTATATAACACATCTCCAAGTAAAGTGAAATGGATGGCTCTTTGTTTGAATTTTATTTTTATAGTTCATGTCATTTCTATTGGTAGTGTGCCTAACTTGAGAAATTATTTTATCTCATCAAGGTTAGAATTATAAGGTTCAACATGTATCAAACAAACATTCTTCTCACCTATAGATTCTGCTATTTTAATTGATGGTTTGGACACTATCATTATGATTAATGGTTGTAATTCTCCATGGTCATTTTTAGGGATGAGAGATCCCAAGGAAACCATTGCATTCACAAATCTATTTGTTGATCATGGCAAGTTACTAATTTCATACCTGTCAAATTTTCCTAGCAATTGTATTGCTACTTCATGGTATTATTTTAAGACTGGTTCTTTACATTGGTATTCTCCTTTTATTTGGTAGACAACCAATTGAGAATAAAAAAAAAATGCTTAATATTTTTATTCCCATTGCTATAGCAGAATGAAGACCTAGTATTAAGGCTTCATACTCTGCATTATTGTTAGTGCATGTGAAGTCGATCTTAAATGATAAGATAATGGGTATTCCCTTAGGTGTGTAAAACACAACTCCTGCACCTTGCCCTTTTTTGCACTTGGATCCATCAAAAAACATTGTCATATATGCTTCATCCTTAGGTGAAACCACTTCTTCTTTTTTTGTGACAAAAAATACTGAATCATCGAGAAGGTTAATTATTAATGGTCTATCATTGTGTAGTGGAGCTTCTACTAATTGATTAAATTGCCCTTTTATGGATTTTTGACCTGTGAATTCGAGGTCAAATTCTGTTAAAGCATTATCCATTTAGAAGTGCGGGTGTTGTTGTAAGTGTTATTCATCATGTATCGCAGAGGGTTTTCTCTAGCTATAACACAGGTGGTGTTTCTTAGCATGTAATGTCTAAGTTTCTTAGTGGCAAAAAAAACTACTAAACATTAAATTTTCGATGTAAGCATATCTTGTTTCGTAACTTACCAATGTTCTACTGATGTAATAAACCACTTGCTCTTTATTTTTCTCATTCTTTTGTACAAGCATTGTCCCTAAAGCAAAATTTATTGCATAAATTTATAGGTGAAATGGGACTCCTATTTTAGGTGGCGTAAGAATTGGCAGTGAGGCCCGATATTTCTTTATATCATCAAATGCCTCCTAAAATTCTGTTGTCCAATAAAATATCACTCCTTTTTGTAATAGGCGATTAAAAGGTCTGCATTTATCCGAGAGTTGCACGATGAATCATTGAATAGATTGAAATTTTTCTTGCAATCTTCACAACTCTTTCAAGTTTTTGGGAGGTGATATTTCTGATATTGCTTTTACCTTGCCTGGGTCTACTTCAATGCCTCACTTGGAAATAATGAATTATAGAAGTTTTCTTGATGTGACACCAAATACACACTTCTTAGGATTTAACCTTACCTTATGTTCTATAAATCAATCAAATACTTTCTCTAGCACATTTATGTGTTTAAGATGCATTTTTGATTTAGCAATAATATCATCTACAATATTTGATTATCTTATGCATTTAATCATGAAATATGTATGTCATGGCACGCTGATATGTAGCTCCTGCATTATTTAACCCAAAATGTATCACTCTGTAGTAAAATGTACTCCAAGGTGTTGTAAATGCCATTTTATGTTGATCTTCGGGATTAATCCAAATTTGGTTGTATCTAGAGAAACCGTCCATTAAGGAAAGCATTTCATGAAAAACATATGCTTATACTAATTGATCAATATTCGGCAAAGGAAAATCATCGTTGGGACACACTTTGTTTAAATCTCAAAAATTAGTGCATACGTGTATCCCCCCATTCGATTTACGAATGGATACCATGTTTGAAATCCATTCAGGATAATCGATTGGTACTATGAAGTGTACATCTGATAAATTTTGCAGTTCTTATTTCACAATTAATGCAACTGTTGGATGGAACTTCCTAAGCTTCCGCTTGAACGGCTTTGCATCATGTGCTAGTGTAAGGTTGTGGACTACCAAGTCTTGATCTAAGCTAGACATGTCTTTGTAGGACCATGCGAACACTTCCTTATTTTTTATAAGCATGTTTATGATGCACTCTTTTTCTTTTGCAGATAATTCGTTTGCTATTTTTACAATCTAAGGATTGTCCGCATCTTCACTAAGGTTCATGTCTATAACTCTTCTATTAGCATATGAGAATATTCCTCTAGCTAATGTGGAGTTGGGATGAGATGGATATCATCAGCCAAATTTTCAAATGTGTCTAGGGTTTCCCCTTATATCTTAGTTTGAAAATTTGAATTGTTTTATGATGAAGGTTGTTGTGGAATATAAGAGTTTGAAGCGCACAACAACTCTTCGGATAGGATGAATTCAATAGTGGATGGCGGGGATGAAATCATGTCCATGGCTTTGATACTAGTGTTGATATGGATCGATATTGTCTCATCATATGGATTATAGAGTGGGGTGAGAAAATAAACAGAAATCATGTTGACTTGATGGAAATGAGGTGGCTACGATTCAAGTATTTATGACTCACATTCTCTAGGTTGCAACTAACCTAATGTGTGTGATTAGTTTTATTGTATGATTTGCCAATGTGATGGAGGAGTTTCTGGTTTAAGACCCTCATGCTCTTTGTTTAGCTAAAAAAGTGCATGGTATATTGGAAACTTCTTTTGATACCAATTATCTCTTTGTATGGTTTCTCCATATATTATCTCTTCTTGAGGCTCTTCTTATTGATTAAGCCATTCAGGATGTACTTCAGCTTGTAGCATTCTCCTGGCTTGTATCTCAAGAGCATGGTTGATAAAAATAATTTTAGTTTCATCGTAATCACTTTCACTCATCCAGAAGCCATTATCATTTGTATGAGGTCCTAGTATTAGTGGCTCAATGTCTTTCCTAAAGTATGCCATCTTAGTAGGGTCTTCATAATATTCTTCTCATTATAAGGCTTGCTCTTAGGGGTATATATTGTAGATTTGATATCTACTTTCTATTTGTTCATCCTCATAATTAGGTTCATTCTTATAATTAGGTTCATCCTCATCATTGCTCTTTTCCTCATCTTGTTCACATTCTATGTCAAGTTCTTGGAAATCTTGATTAAGTGAAGAGCTTACAATGGAAGGTTTATAGCCTAGACTAGAGCGGTCACTTGGATCTCTATATTCTGGCTCAATAATGTGGTGAGGACCTTGTTCATGTATTCCAAGTCCATATCCTTGCCAACTAACCCTTCAAAAATATCTGACTGGGAAACTTGGGTTTGATAGATAATTAATGTTTTCATTAAACTCTTGTAAAGAGTTGTCATTTTGAGGAGGTGGGTCCGATGAAGAATCCATACCTCCATATATGAATTTGATTGTGTTTTTTTGAGAACCCATTCTATATATATCACCGATAGCTAAAGGTGGGTCACGAGGGTGACCGTAATATCTGACTAACTCAATAGGTGGTGTAATTGTGACACTTTCAATAATATACTCACCAATACTTGGATTGGAAAGATGTACTGCAACTCTAGATGGTTGTGTGGCTAATGGCTCGACAGATGAAGAGGGTTCTTGAGCATTAGCTCTTAGCTCTATTTGCGGTGGTGGATTATCTCTAATAGGTGGCCCTATTTGTAATACAATGGGTTCTAATGACTATGAAGTAGTGGTTGATGATGTAGGTTGTGCTTTGAATGTGAATGGTGGCTTTGAATTTGGAAGTGTAATAGATGGAGTTGGAAATTTATTAGCAGGATGGGTGGGTGTAATTTGAAAATGAAATACCATGTTTGAAGGATTGATGCAAGAGCATCCGAGGGCAACAGAGCAATCTAGCATCAACCAAAAATTTTCTAAGTATTTTGCAAAGAAAAATATGTGTCGCGATATCGCGACACAAAAAGTGTCACGATATCGTGACCAAAATAGAAGATAGGGAAGCGGCGGACAGAATGTCGTGATTTCATGACATGTCATGAAATCATGACCAAAATAGGGAAGCAAAGGCGCGGAGGACCGAAGGTCGCGAAATCGTGACATGTCGCGATTTCGCGACCAAAGCAAGGAAGCAAAGGCACGAAGGACCGAAGGTCGCGAAATCGTGACATGTCACGATTTCATGACCAACGCAGGGAAGCAAAGGCGCGGAGGACCGAAGGTCACGAAATCGTGACATGTCACGATTTCATGACCAACGTAGGGAGCAAAGGCACGAAGGACCGAAGGTCACAAAATCGTGACACGTCACGATTTCACGACCAACGCAGGGAGCAAAGACGCGGAGGACGAAAGGTCATGAAATCATGACATGTCACGATTTCGTGACCGAAACTGAAGAACGGAGGCGCGATTGAAAAATGGCATGATATCGTGACAGGTCACGATATCACGGCCAAATGGAAGCGAGAAGGCATGGAGGAAGGAACGTCGTGATATCGTGACCAGAATAGGGGAGAGAAGACACTGAGAGGAATTTTTGTGATATCATGACATGTCACGATATCGCGACCAAAAGAAAAACATGCACTCCAAGCTTTCATAAAAGCGTCCCTTCATGCACGACAAGTTAGCGGTAGTGAAGCAGCAGTTTCAGGGGAAGATTCCAACAAGCATGTTGGCCACTCACACAGGATATCTAGAGACGCATTTATAGCAACTAACAACAAGCAGCAGATCGAGAAGAAGTTTTCGTTGGGGTATGGCAGCCAGTCACGCACCTCACCCAGAGTCTCATCAATGCAACTTTCCAGTATTGTTCCAGGTGGCAATTGCAGATCATGGGAAGTTTGAAAACATAGAGGATCGAGACCTCGATAAAAACCCAAGGATTGTAATGAGAAGGGGTTGGCAAAATGGTAGATTGTTGTATATTCTTTGTAAAATTCTTTCGAAGCTATTGGATAAGAAATTTGGCTCTTGTTACTTTGTTTCCTATCTTGTCTTTAGATCTGTTCTCCACCAAGTGGTATCAGAGCCGGAAGTTCCTGAGTGTGTAACAGATCGCCGGACGTGAGGCAGTTACACCAGGATCTATGGGAGGGCTTGTGATTGAGTGAGCAGAATGCCTCCAAGAAGAAACCTTGTTGGTGGGAGAGGCATGGCAGCAACGGAAGATGTCCGAGCTTTGCAGCGGCAAATGCAAGCCCTACAAGAAGAAATGCGTAGAAGATTGGAGCCAAGAAGAGATGAAGGTAGTGAAGAGGAAGATGACGAAGAAGAAGGCCAACCTGAGGAAGAAGAAGAAGTAGTAGATCCTGCTCAAGCCAGACTATACAAAGCCATATCCCAGATTGGGAAGAGGCCGAAGATGGAGGTTTCCACGTATTTCGGGAACCTTGATCCAGAGGAATTGATCGACTGGATCAACGATCCGGAAGAGTACTTTGAGTACGAGGAGGTTGAGGATCCTGATAGGGTCAGATTCGCTAAGACCAAACTGAAAGGTCATGCCAGCATTTGGTGGAAGGGAGTGCAGCTGGAGCGAAATAAAAGAGGAAAAGAGAGAATAACAAAATGGGAATGGATGGCAGAAAAGTTGAAGAGGTAGTTCATCCCTGGTGATTATGAGTTAGACCTGCTAAAGAAAATGCAAGGGTTGAGGCAATCAAGTAATTCTGTAAAAGAATACACAGAAGAGTTCCATAAAATTATGATCAGAATAGGTCACTCAGAGGCCAACAAGGAGAAGGTAGCCCATTACATTAATGGGTTACGAGCAAGTATTCAGGAAGAATTAAGTCTGGTCCGGATGACCACCATAGAGGATGCTTACCAATTTGCCCTAAAGGTTGAAGAAAAGCTCAATAGGAGGTTTGAGAACAAGCAAAGAGGAAGAGGTCATGGCGAAAGAACCGATGGAAGGACCAGTGGAAGAAGGAATGAAGATTCTCAGAAGAATGGAGAAGGTAGCAGCAATCAAGAACAAAGGAGAGAAAATACCTACCGCCCCCGTAATCAGAATAATGATTACCGAGGGGGAAGGGGCAGAGTTGGACGTGGCCAGGGAAGAGGAAGATTTCATGGAACTTGTTTCCAGTGTGGAGAAGAGGGACATCACCAATACGAGTGTCCACAACAACGAGAAAGGAATAATAGGAGGCCGAAAGGAAATGCCAGAGCCACGGTCGCTGATGAAGATGCTGGATCTGAGCATTCTGAAGAAGCTGAGAGAGGAGAAGTAATGATTGCGAGGAGAGTCCTACTGAATGAAGAAGGGGCCATAGATCAGAGGAAAAGCTTATTCCGCACAAGGTGTAAATGCGCGGGTAAGATTTGCAATATTATTATTGACAACGGTAGCATGGATAACCTAGTTTCAGAGGGAATGGTTACAAAGCTACAACTGGAGAGGAAGAGACACCCGCATCCATATTGGATCACGTGGTTGCAGAAAGACCATAAAGTTTTGGTCAGTGAACAATGCCTGGTAAAATTTAGTATTGGGAATTACCGTGATGAGGTCCTGTGCGACATTCTGCCCATGGATGCGTGCCATTTGCTATTGGGAAGGCCATGGCAGTTTGACAGGAGCGCGGTTCATGATGGCCGTGCCAACACCTATTCCGTGACAAAGAATGGAATGCGTCATAAGCTGAAACCCCTGAAGGAGGTGGAAGAAAAGGTATGTGGCAGTGCCAAAATTTGCTTGGTTGACGGAAGAAAATTTTTAGATGATTTAAAACATGAACATATGTGTTATGCATTAATTCCTAGAGTCAGGGATACAGAATGCAAAGATACCCCAGCAGAAGTCCTAGATCTATTGGAGGAATTTCTAGATATTATATCTCGATAATGTGCCTGAGGGTTTACCCCCAGTAAGGAAGATCAGTCACCATATCGATTTGGTGCCAGGATCAAGCTTGCCCAATAAAGTTGCACATAGAATGACGCCTATAGAAACTGAAGAGCTAAACAGGTAGGTCCAGGAGTTGCTGGAGAAGGGACTGATTCGGGAAAGCTTGAGTCCATGCGTAGTGCCTGTAGTGCTAGCGCCAAAGAAATATGGAGAGTGGAGAATGTGTATAGACTCTCGAGCCATCAACAAGATCACAATAAAATACAGATTTCCATTGCCAAGAATGGATGACATAATGGACTGTTTGAGTGGAGCCAAGTACTTCACCAAGATTGATCTCAAGAGTGGGTACCATCAGATCCATGTCAGAGAAGGAGATGAGTGGAAGACAGCCTTCAAGACCAGGGAGGGTTTGTATGAGTGGTTGGTCATGCCATTTGGGCTGTCCAATGCACCAAGTACCTTCATGCGGCTGATGAATGAGGTACTCAAAGAGTTTTTAGGAAAATTTGTCATTGTCTATTTAGATGATATATTAATATTTAGCAAAACCCTGGAGGAGCACCTGATGCATATCAGAAGAGTTTTTGAGAAGCTGCGGGAGGAGCAGTTATTAATCAATCTAAAAAAGTGTAATTTTGTAAAGGAGTTAGTGTACCTGGGATTTGTCATCTCAGTAGAAGGTCTGAAAATGGACCCAAAAAAGGTGAGAGCTATCATCGAATGGCCTACCCCGAGAAGCACAATGGAGGTAAGATCATTTCATGGTCTAGCCAGCTTCTACAAAAAATTCATTAGAAATTTCAGCAGCATTTGTGCACCCCTCACAGAAACAATGAGAGGAGATAAGAAAGAGTTCAAGTGGACCTTAGGAGCAGATAGAAGCTTTGATCTGTTGAAGAGGAAGGTCACGGAACAACCTGTTTTGGCACTCCCAGACTTTAACAAGGTATTTCAGGTAGATTGTGATGCCAGTGGTAGTGCAATAGGAGCTGTACTGAGTCAGGAAGGCAGGCCTGTTGCCTACTTTAGTGAGAAACTCAATGATGCTCGAAAAAAGTATTCAGTTTATGATCAAGAATTTTATGCAATAATTCAGGCTCTAAAGAAGTGGAGGCATTATTTGTTGCCAAAAGAGTTTGTTCTATTCACTGATCATCAGGCCTTACAGTACATTAATAGCCAAACAAAACTGAATCAGAGGCACTTGAAGTGGGTTGAGTTTCTCCAAAGCTATACCTTTGTGTTAAAGCACAGAAGCGGGAAATCAAACAGAGTTGCAGATGCCTTAAGTAGAAGGCAAAATTTGCTGATTGAAATGACAGTGGAAGTGGTAGGATTCGAAGAACTAAAGGGTCTGTACCCTGATGATCCTGATTTTGTAGAGGCCTGGATGGCTTGCTTGGCACCTGTTACTGTGGACAGGACAAAGTGGTTGGATTTTCTAATCCAAGATGGAATGTTGTTCAGGGGAAGTAAATTATGCATTCCAAGGAGTTCCATGCGGGAGAACTTAATCAAGGAGAAGCACAGTGGGGGACTGGCTGGACATTTTGGTCGGGATAAGACCATTGCCCTGGTGAGTGAGAACTACTACTGGCCGCAACTGTAGCAAGATGTGAAAAAGTTTGTGCAAAGTTGCAGAATATGCCAGATGGCAAAAGGCGTGAGGCAGAACACAGGATTATACCAGCCGTTACCTGTACCTGAAAGGCCATGGGAGGACATCAGCATGGATTTCATTCTTGGGTTGCCGAGAACACAGAGGGGAAATGACTCCGTATTTGTGGTGGTCGATAGATTCTCCAAGATGGCACATTTTATTCCCTACCAAAAAACAAGTGACGCGGTTCACATTGCAGGGTTATTTTTCAAGGAAGTGGTACGACTTCACGGTCTACCAAAAAGCATAGTTTCTGATAGAGATACAAAGTTTGTTGGTTATTTCTGGAGAACATTGTGGAAGAAGTTGAAGACAGATCTGAAGTTCAGTTCTACATACCACCCACAAACTGATGGATAGACAGAGGTGGTAAATAGAAGTCTGGGTAATTTATTAAGATGCTTGATAGCAGATAAACCCAAGGGATGGGATTTGGTTTTGCCATAGGCAAAATTTGCATACAACAATTCTGTCAACAAGAGTACAAACAAATCTCCATTCCAAGTCATATATGGAAATAGCCCAAGAAATGTTTCTGAACTGAGGAAATTAGATAAAGGAGAAAAGTGCAGTGCCAAAGTTGAGGAATTTGCGAAACAGATGAAAAGCCTGCATGAAGAAGTGAAGAAACAAATTACAAAAATGAATACTCAGTATAAGACAAGAGCAGACCAAAAGCGACGGTTCAAAGAGTTCAAAGTGGGAGATGAAGTCATGGTCCATCTCAGAAAGGAAATATTCCCAGCCAAAACTTATAACAAGTTGAAGATGAAGAAGTTTGGGCCATGCAGAATACTGGAAAAATGGGATTCAGGCAATGCATATGAAGTGGAATTGCCAAGTGGGCTTGACATTTCGCCTATTTTTAACATATCAAATTTAGTGCAATACCATGAAGGAAACAGTACAGAGGCACCAAGTACAGAATTGTGGAGCATTCCAACATCTAACCCAACCACAGACGAGATCGAGGAAATATTAGATACTCGTGAAGGCAGAAGCACAAGGAACAAACAATATTCTAAATATTTGATCAAGTGGAAGGGCAGACCTATAGAAGATGCAACTTGGCTATCAAAAATAGAGGTTGACCGCCTGGGTCTTCCTTTCAAAGATCAGAAGTGAGGATCACTTCTCAATCCACCCCGGGTGTCTGATGCAGGAGCATCCGAGGGCAGCAGAGCAATCTAGCATCAACCAAAAATTTTCTAAGTATTTTGCAAAGAAAAATATGTGTCGCGATATCGCGACACAAAAAGTGTCGCGATATCGTGACCAAAATAGGAGATAGGGAAGCGATGGACATAATGTCACGATTTCGCGACATGTCAAAATTTCATGACATGTCACGAAATCACGACCAAAGCAGGGAAGCAAAGGCGCGGAGGACCGAAGGTCACGAAATCGTGACATGTCGCGATTTCATGACCAAAGCAGGGAAGCAAAGGCGCAGAGGACCGAAGGTCACGAAATCGCGACATGTCACGATTTCGTGACCAACGCAGGGAAGCAAAGGCACGGAGGACCGAAGGTCGCGAAATCGTGACATGTCACGATTTCGCGACCAACGCAGGGAGCAAAGGCGCGAAGGACCGAAGGTCACGAAATCGTGACACGTCACGATTTCGTGACCAACGCAGGGAGAAAAGACGCAGAGGACGGAAGGTCACGAAATCGTGACATGTCATGATTTCATGACCGAAACTAAAGAACGGAGGCGCAATTGAAAAATGGCGCGATATCACGACAGGTCACGATATCGCGGCCAAACGGAAGCGAGAAGGCATGGAGGAAGGAACGTCGCGATATCGCGACATGTCACGATATCACGACCAAAATAGGGGAGAGAAGGCACCGAGAGGAATTGTCGCGATATCGCGACATGTCGCGATATCGCGACCAAAAGAAAAACATGCACTCCAGGCTTTCATAAAAGCGTCCCTTCGTGCACGGCAAGTTAGCGGTAGTGAAGCAACAGTTTTAGGGGAAGATTCCAACAGGCATGTTGGCCACTCACGCAGGATATCTAGAGATGCATTTATAGCAACTAACAGCAAGCAGCAGATCGAGAAGAAGTTTCCATTGGGGTATGGCAGCCAGTCGCGCACCTCACCCAGAGTCTCATCAATGCAACTTTCCAGTATTGTTCCAGGTGGCAATTGCAGATCGTGGGAAGTTTGAAAACATAGAGGATCGGGACCTCGATAAAAACCCAAGGATTGTAATGAGAAGGGGTTGGCAAAATGGTAGATTGCTATATATTCTTTGTAAAATTCTTTCGAAGCTATTGGATAAGAAATTTGGCTCTTGTTACTTTGTTTCCTGTCTTGTCTTTAGATTTGTTCTCCACCAAGGATGCACTAAGCTAACACTTTTGGATGCAAAATTTGGGTCCACTATAGGAAACTATTCTGGAATAGGTGCTTTTGATGATGTGGTGCTATATGGAATGGTTCTAATGACTAGTGGTTGGATGGTTAGATGTGTTGATGGAAGCAATGGCTCATATGGATTTGAAATAAAGTTGCAATATTTGAAAGGTTCAGTGTTAGCTGGTATGCAATGTACCTTACCTTCATGCACATATTTTAAGTATAAATGCAATTTTGAAGGCACACACTTCATTTCCCTAATCCAAGGGATTCTAAGAAGTATGTTATATTGAATTTCCCCTTCCAATATGTGAAAGAGAACATGTATTTTTTTCATCCCCATGGTGATGGGGAGAACAAAATTCCCTATAGTTGAGCATAAAGTGTCATTAAAATCCCTAAGAGTGAATGTGGATGTTGTGATGTGAGATGATGGGACATTGAGCTTCATCATGGCAGGTGTGGTAATGAGGTTGATTGAAGAATTAGTATAAATAAGCACTCTCTTGAAGGGTTTCTTTTCAATGTGATCTACTATGTGCAATGATGGATCAAATGAATCTGCTGATATTTATTTTTCCTTGAATTCATATAATACTATCGAGTGTTCCATGCACTTTTGCACACTACCCACAAAGGAATTGAATGCATTGGGGTCTTCTTATTGTACTTGAATAGACTTTAAAATTTCCATCAATGCTTCCTTGTGAGGTGTTGATTGTTGTATTAGTTTATAAATTGACAATTTTGTTGAAGCCATCTTCAAACTCTATGTTAACCGATTGTTCAGTGTAACAACAGGGTAGTTGTGGAAAGGTGATGGTGGCCCACTCGATCCAAGTTGTATGGGCACATTAGTTGGTAATGCTACCAAAGCCTGAGTTGTACGATTAGATTGCCTTTGTCCATGGGTAACTATACTAATAGACCCTACAAAAAATTGTGGTAGTTGCGACACATAATTAACTTGATTGGGAGGAACTATAGAAGTTGATGCTCCCATCAATTGTTGATTTGCCTCTCGATGTGGCAAATGTGTTTGATATATGCCTAGGTTTTGGTTATTTTGGGCTAGTGGGTTGTCAAATTTGATTGTACCTACTTCCAATAAATCTTGCACAATTACTTTAAATCCATGACAACCTTCAATATCATGTCCTCTTTGTCTATGATAGATGCAAAAGATGTGTTCTTTGTAACCTTTTGTCTTTGGTTTGTTAGGATCATCAGGTTTCATTTCTAGCAAATTAAAAAGTTTTGCCACGTATAACTTTTGAAATATTAATGAATATAGCTCTTGTACTGGTGCGTAATTTATTTTTGGCTTAAAATGATGTTGTTTCCTTTTCGCAAGTTGTGTTTGATTTTGTGCCTGTTGTGGGGGTGGAACCACTTGATAATTTGATTGTTTTCGTTGTTGTTGGGGTTGTTGGATTTGCGTTTGAGCCGATTGATTTGATTGTGGTTGGCTCAAAACTATCTGATTAACCTATGTGGTCTTGGAATGACCATGGTTATTCTCCTTTTGATTCTTATTGTGCCACTCTTTCTTCTTAGGCTTAATCTCACCTTCTTGAATTTTGATTTCTTCAATCAATTTTTTTTGGGCGAGTGCCTCATCAAATGTTCTATATTTTTGTAGCTATAGCAATGAAGAGATGGATCTACAAAAACTCTTCATGAACATTTGTATTATCTCTGGAATAGGGAGTGAAAATGGTAACTTGATCATGACTGATCTCCATCTATTACCAAAGTCATATACTGATTCATCATCATAGTGTTTTAGATAAATCAAATCAGTCAATGTTTTTTGTTTTCTAACATTTAGGGCCAATATTTCTAGGAACTGGTTCACTAGTTGTTCAAAGGTAAAAATACTTTGATGTGGTAGGAGGTTGTACCAGTATTGGGCTTCTCCCCTTAATGTTTGAGTAAATTTATGTAATAGAAATGCATCATTGCTTTTGATTCTGAAGCATGCATTCACAAATCTTGTTATGTGCTCACGGGTATCCTCTTCCCCTTTAAATTCAAGCTATGGTATTTGGAAATCCTGTGGATATGGCAACTTTGGTACCGAAGCATGAATAGGGTGATTGAGTAGTTGCCTTAAAGTTGGCTTTTTGTATTGCAAACATAGGGTTTGCATGACAATACTAACAATATAACTCTGTAGAAACTGGTATCTAGGATCATCTACATGACTAAAACTCGAATGTACTTGATGCTACTAGTAATGAGGTGTATTGTATGTAGGTTGGGGGTGATAAGACATGGGTGGCTAAAATGTGTTATGGTATTGATGTTGAGGGATTTTATAATATGGATGGGGTGATGGAGGTATGATATTATGCTAACCTACTGCATTAGCATATGGGTGTGGTGGTTGATTATGAACCACAATGGTAGAGGGAGGACGCATTACCCAAGAAGGATCTTGGATAAAGGCATTAGGTTGATAAGATATAGGTGGATGATTTTTCTCAATCCCTTACAAATTTTGGTTAGGTTTAGGGTTCATGCTATGGTAAGCGTTGTCTAAAATCATTTGTTGCAACTGTAAGAAAGCCTATTGTATATCAATTGCACTCAATGTAGGGACTGCTACCTATGATGTGGTGGACAGAGTTGGTTGTGGAAAAACCATGGTAGTGGAGGTAGATGGGGGGTAAGTAGCAAATGGTATCACTACTAACTATGAAATGGTATGAGACGTATGTCCTACAGGTGTGGATGGAGGAATGGATGTTGGGTCTTGCAAACAATAGGAATTGTTTCATAAAAGGGATTAGTAGTAATGGTCATTTTTTGTGCTAATGTGGGGGGAATTTGGTTGGATGACAATGGTTGATTGGCCAATGCTATAGCAGCCAAATCAAAGAGAGGATTGGTAAAAATCTGTTCTGACTACTATGGATCGATGAATATGGATTCTTGTTGTGAGGAGGGTATGACACGTGTTGGGATGGAGAGTTGTGGTAATTATGGGAAGAACATTCCAATTACATTCAAGTACATTATAATAGCGTCCATATCTATCATGGTGACCTGACTGTCTACCATTGTAGGAGGTTCACTCCTAGGTGTCTTAGGTATGGCTATGTGAGTAGATCTATGCATAATATCTATGTTCATGTTAGTGGCATTACTAGAAGACCCTACATCAAGACTCTATGATATAGAAAGGGGTATACCTACTTGTTCCACCACCAAAGTGTGAGGGACATTGCCAGACTGGGAGGCCATAGGGGAAGACCACTGACTTTGGTTTGACACTAGTTTCTTAGCTTGATTACGAGTCACTACCATACACTACTATGTGGTAATATGTGAAGTGAGACTATCTATGCAAGTAAAGTGACAATACAATGCAATACAACACACAAAGCAAATAAACACACACAATTTTTTATTCTAGATTTTTGTATATATATTTTTTTAAATTTGTTTGAAAAATGAAAAGGACATGTGCTCAATATTTTGCCCTAAATGAATCTAGGATTTCACCTACATACTCACAACTCGACAACCTAGATATGAACTCCAAGTCACATAATACCACCTATAATATGTGGTAATGAAGTCCACACACGGCCAGGGAGAACAAGTCCTACCAATTCCTCACCCAGTTCACCCGCAGTCTGTGATACATCTCTCTGAAGAGAGATACGTGCTATCACCCGTGGGTTATGATGAATCTTAGAATCGACCTTGGCTAAGAACAGGATAAAATGTTGGTGGTTTGGTGATGAAATCCAAACCCAGCGATGATGAAATACAACTATTTTCCAATGTTTATGTGAGTGTGTGGTGGTTTTGTTTAACTAGGGTGTTATGTAAAATTACTATGCAATTCTATTTTAATGGCCTAAATGCAGAAAAGAAAAAAATAGAGAATGAAAAATAGCATATTAGGGGCAAAAATACCAATTTCAGATTTAATTTAATCATCTTCTGTTTAACAGGGTTAACCATGGTTGCATGGTTAGTTCTAGTAAACTGCAGGTGCATAGTTTACCAATTATGCATCTGCATTTAGGATATCCCAACCATGGATGCATGGGTCCTTTCTATCAAAAAAATAGAATAACCTTATAGAACCGAACCTAAAATAAACACCTGAGCTATTCCTAACTAGGTGAATGCAATATGATCTATTTTCTACTATGCAAATGCAGAGATTATTTTTTTATATGAATGTAAAGTTTTAAGTACTTTCTTCTACCTCTAAGACCTAAGTGTCCAATAAGACATATAGGAATAGGACTCTTAATCTATTTAAATGCAATCTAAACTAAAACTAAGACAAAAATTAGATAGGAAGCACGAAGTACATACCTATGTTCCTTCCTACTATAAACTATCGGCCCGCATTTCTAATGCAACAATTGCACTTTTATGTTTTCTCAGGCAGAAACCTTGTATCTACATTTTTTCCTATTAGGAACCATGTGTCTGCATTTTCTCAAATAGAAACCATGTTTCTACATTTCTATAGTAAACGATATGGTTGCAAGATTTTTTGAATGTATCAATTTTGGGTCGAATATGTGTGTGCTTTGAATTCTCAAAACCTGTAGGTGCAGACAGAGATTAGTAAATAAATTTAGACAGCAAGGCAAAAAAAAATAGGACCTTTATGGGGTCCCACCATGATCGCATTTTTTGTAACCAAATAACTGAACACAATTTATTTAAATAAAAATAGAGAGAGAGAAGTAATTTTGCCAAAATATCCATTTTTGTATTAATGGTGATACAGTGTGTTACAAAAAGGATTTTTGAATTGCCCCAAGCATGTTGGGAGCAATGTTATAATGCTTCTTCTTGTCTATCTGATATCCAATGCTTTCATGAATGAGGGGAGATATTTTGACTCTTCTATAGGGTGTGGTGTTCTTCGTTCCTCTGTTATAACTTCAAAGGGGTGAGTGGGCTTTGGTATCCAATAAGGGACCACTCCAACTTCAAAAACTTATCCAAGGTACATGTTATCTACACACATACAAAACCAGTAAAGAAGATTAATAGCACCTGTATAGTAAAGCGGTAAACCCAATGCTACGCATAAACCTATCACTGATATGTATATATATGAAAAGTAGATAACATAAACTGTTTAATAAATACAAGCCTTCATCAATATTTTCAATTGCTTATCTCTATTAATAAAAACTTTTTCAAAACTATAGAACCATGGAAACGCGGTTACGAACTAGAAACTACAAATCTACAGTTGTCAAACTATGGATGCGCATTTTCAACTATAGAACCGTAGGCAGGCGATTTCGGCTGAGATGACAGGTCATATTGGTATGCATGCCAATGGTCACAATCAAGCTCATGCTCTTAGTTTCTTGTTGGATCTGGGTGTATTATGGTAGCCTATTGGTACGCCAATTTAGCTCCCTTTTTTTGGTTGATTGATGGTGCCTTTATAGGATTTCTAGGGCTTTGGAGGGGAATGTGAGGTGGCAAGCCTAACTTACCAAGTGGCTAAATTGGACTACCAGGTGGAAGGGACAGTTATAGTGAGTCACTCAGTGTGGCTCACTTAACTGGGGTTATGTGGCTCCAAGTGGAGTGGGATGTGGGATGTTGTTTTATGTGAAGGGAAAAGGGGACAAAAAAAAAGGAGTTGTGGCATGGGTGTTGGGAATTTGTCTCATGTGCAAGGACATTGGGTGATATGTCAAGGACACATGTCCAATGGATAGATAGGGTATCCTAGGGTGATTTTCCTAATTAAGTAAATTAGAAAAATATAATGATGTGCAAGATCTTATATCTCTAAGTTAGAACTTAGGCATATATCTTTATTATGCAGGATTTGATGGTGATGTGGTGAATGCTAACTAAAGGGTGCTAGATTTTTGAGTCTACAAAACCATTGAAGGATAAAATAAAACGTTTTTCATAAAAACCATTGGAAAATAAAGTTTGATAATTTTATTATACTAAGGAAGCTTAAAGTCAATTATAAATTAATTTTAAATTAATTTATTAGTTAATTTACTTAACTTGAAAAGTTATTTAAATTAATTATTAATTAATTAATTTATTAATTATAAATTAATTTAAGTTAAGGTTAAAACCCTAGAGTGGGTTTTAGATTTGAAATTTGAAAATCCAATTTTTAAAAATGCCAACATGAGGAGGAATGTCAAATCAAGTATATAAGGGGGAGCACCCACCTCATTAATATTCACCATGCCTTAGAAGATCGTGCGAGCATAGTAATGAGCGTTGTGACCAAGGGAGAGAGAAAATGTGATTTTTGCATGAGAAGAGGAGTTTTGAAGGCATAAGAGGAAGGTATTTATCCTTCCTTCACTTGGGCCTTCATAGCCCATACGGTGAGTGCCCAAGTGTCTAGAGCTTAGGCTAGAGGAGATGGTGGATCGATTCACACTAAATCCCATTTTTGTGGGGAGTACAAGGTATGCAGAATATTTGATCTCCAAAATTTTTGAAAGTTTAGTTGGGAAATTTAAAAATTAATTTTGCATGTTTATTATTTTATTCTAAGGTTGCAAGGGAGTTATAAGTTTTGGCAAAATTAAATTTTTAATATTGTTTTCTCAAAGGATAGGGTCACATTCTCATCATAATTCGGTTGAAAATCTGATTCCCCAAAGCTCTATCCAAAAATTAACAAATTCTATGCACACACCACAGATCCATAAAGCTGTAAGGATTGTACTACATTTCTCTCAAAATTTATGTAGTCATCCCCAAGGTCTAAAGGTCATATCATTGGACTATGGAGTTATTCTACACTGGGGCTATAGACGCTTGACTGGCAGTGGAGTAATCTCATGCGGGATGACATGTCTCTCTTCCAAATAGGGAGACCTCTGACCACACATATGGACAATCTAGGTTATTGGTCCTCTTCATAATAGGTCATTCCTAATTTACTCATAATGGGTTAATGAACTTCACATGCACACACATTGGTTATTGATTACCTAGGATTATTTTCATGCTCAATATTTGGTACATGAACTTCACTTGCACACACATTGGTCCTAAATAAAGTTAGACAACCTTTAGTGAATTTGGTTGATAACACTAGTATGTTTGAGTCTCTGAAAATTATTCAGTATTCCATATCAACATCCATATCTTCTTCCATATCAACATCCATATATTCTTCCATATATTCTTCCATATCAACATCCATATCATATTCCATGTCAACATCAATGTATTCATCATGGATCAACCCACATAAAGCCATCAAGTTTGGTGCCCCCCATTGTAAAAAAATGAATAAAAATGGCCAACAAAATTCTGAACTATAATTGATCATTCTAATATCATGCATTCCTCTTATATATTTTGCATTCATTATTTATATACATGCCATTTTACTTACATTAATCATCCATAAGATATGCATAAAACAATTTTATAAAAATGCATTGCATACACATAAAATATTCACACAAAAGATAAGACCAATATAAAAGCCATGTATATATATATATATATATATATATCAAATATTGCATGTATAATGAGTGCAAAAATGGCTACAGTGGAGCACCAAGGCTCATATACACAAGTGCATCTAATCACTAATCTAATATCCATGAGAGGACCCCTGAGATCTAGTAGGATCCCTAGACCTAGAACTCTACCTAGATGTAGTGTGCCTCAATGACTCAGTTCTAGAGGATGATGGAGGATCTAGTAACACAATGTGATTAGCCATGCATAAATCCTCTAAAGAGTGTGCATATGTATTGCTAGCATGTAGTCACTGCAAGTCAATCTGATGTTGATACTCTCTCACCAAAATATTTTCTCAAAGCCTTGTGATCATCTCTAGATCACTTTCACTAGCCTCGACTGCTAGCCACTCTACATTCATTTAGGATATGGTATCCTGAAACCTATCTATGATCACATCCTACCCTACCAAATCCTCCATCATAGTCTCTCACTCCTCATGAAGCTGCTCCACCTCAACCCATAGCATAGCCACCTCGAAGATCTCCTCCATCTCCATCATCCTCCCCTGCATCCTCTGCTACCTCTACCTCAAGATTCTATTGAGATTATCCCCTCAATATCCTTTGAATCATATATTACTGAGGCCTCATCCTCTTTGAAGTTATTCTCGACTCTGCATTTACTGCATCCCCACCCAACACCACCTTTGGCACCCATGTTGGTTGGGTACCAAACCATGTTGTATAATCTAGAGTCACCCATACATCACCTACATCTAGGACCTCCAGCTTCTCGTCATCCTCTATTTAAACTCTCCATGGCTCTACACATGGAAGTCCCACCTCATCCCACAAATGTCGGTATAACATTGGCTCATTAAGTACACCCTGAGGTAAACCAAAATACCTCAAAATGCATGAGTACTTAAAGTACTCCACCTCCTCATCCCTCCTACAGACCAATCATCATGCCTGTCTCACCCACCATAGCTACTCCTCACCAACCTTCCACATGGCTCCCCACCATGGCCTCCATGTCACCTAAGCCAAATTCAACCCTACCCACATATCCCTATACCACTGGCTAGTATGGTCCTCTTGAATCGTATGTACCTCCTCAACCACTACCCATATCCTAGCATACAACTTTCCCATTTTCCATGCATGGCAAGGTAACCCCTTTGTCCAAGCTATGCTAAAGTGTTCCCATGCCCAAAATTGAAGAATGAAGTTACATACAATCCCCTTTCTACCTCTCCATGTAATCTCATATAGCTTTCGGTATAACTATTCCAATAAAGTAGGAGCCCATGCATATGCTCATGGATTGGTGAGTAAGTCACTCACCAATATCAATAGGTTCCAAGGGAACCTACACCCCGTACTATTGGGGAGCACTATGTTTTCTAACATGAACATGATCAAGGTTGGGAGTGCATCCAACTCCTTAGCCTTGTACATGCTCAAATAGAAAATCCCCATGTCTCCCATCCTTGCCTCCTACCATTGCTCATTGAACATCTTCATCATATATGCCTTCTTATCATAATCAATTGTCACCCTCACACCCTCCAGTGGCACCTTGAGGATGTGATATACATCCTCAAGTGTGATAATAGCCTCCCCAGTCGATAGTTGAAAAGTCCCTCTATATGAATCCCACCTCTCTATCAAATATGAAAGGTACCTATCATATGCCCTAACCACATCCAACCGAGCCACTCCCTCTAAACCAACCTTCCTCAATAGGTTCCAGTCAGCATCAGTTAGCTTCTTCCTCATCCCAAGAATGGTAGGAGAGAACCGATGTCGAGGATCTATCTCTCACAACTGCAGCAGCAAACATTTTTTTCATTAGTATTAATTTAAAAAAAAAAACTTCAAATTTTTTGCACAAAACAACAAAGTGTTTTTCAAAATTACCAAGGAAAATCATGCTTTCACTCCACCAACAACATTCGCTCCCTCCACCGCCATAGCTCCCACACAAATTTCCATCAATCTCACTTCCCTCACAAAATTCACTCCACTCCTCAAGTGTAGCTTCTAAATCTCTCCAGTGCACAAATGAGCCTCCAAATCCACCCTACAAGCTATGTGTAGCTATATTAAGTGCATTCAGGAATAAGACAACACCTATAATCCAAAGGTGTGCATGGGCACCTATCGGTGCACCTAGGCGTAATCAGGTGCCTGCAGGATGCTACAGGCATAGTCAAGTGCTTGGTGCCAAAATGGCATGAAGACAAAAGGGATAAAAATAGTATCTTTCCCCATCCAAATCTACCAAATTTCACCCACGTGTCATTCACATCATAAAATCAAGTTTTGCGAAAACATAAATCGATTTGCACGCATATTTTTCAAGCATGGCATAAATTTTTAAAATGCACAAATCCAGTTACAAAACACATCAAAAGAATCCAAATTTTCATAAAACTGACACTCAACTCTTCTACATCATATTCTATATCATATTCTTCATCATACCACAAAATTTCACAAACATTGGAGTTTATTTGACCATCAAATCAATTGTTTCCATCCAAAAAGTGCAAAATCAACTACTAAAAGCTCTTACATTTACAAATAGACTCCAACCTTGGTGATATCATGACATTATTTCATCAGGATTCTTCCACTATTATAATCTACCATTATTTCTTCCAACATGTGTTAAAATTACTAGTGAATATCATATATAGTGGTTTATTCTATATACTTAGCGATTATAGTGATTTGCATCCATGCAATTCGGTAAGATGAATGAATTACCATAGAACACTTGGTCATGATAATCATCACATATCTCCTTGATTGAGATCACAATCACATTGGGTACTTCACATTTTGAGTGAAACCTTTCCAAGAACAATTTACACAAAATAAGTCATTGATGTCCTTTTTTGTGGGACACGAAAACATGGATAATTAAAATCACAAACACTCATTCATTCGACAATAGTCAGAATATAGGCTAGATTGGTAGGTTTATTGGTTCCATTATGGAATTATACAAAGATTTTTCCATAGTCACTACCCCACCCCTACGTTGACTTAGTCATCATGCATCTTCATAACTTGCATACTCAATGATGCCAATAAGGTATTTTCTTCAACAACATTGAATCACCCCAAATTTGGGGCAACCACATTTAATTTTGATCCTCCCATAATGGGATGCATCTAACATGATCATGATATCCACATTTGACACAACCCCTATCCCACCATTGGGGTAAAAATGGTATCACATTTTACATCATTCATATCATCCACGTCACATCATTCATCATTTGAATAAATTTTTCAATTGGCTTGTGAGATTCATCCATAATCTCATTCGTCACTTGAGGGGGTAAGCTACGCAAATTCCAGAATTCTTTATTCTTTTGTCTTTAACATTGTTGCTCAAAAATCCAACAATAAAGATAAATTGCTTTTATGCCAAAAATCCCAACCAGGTGTCTTGTATTTTTGCACCATATTGTATTTCATGCAACATGGTAAAAAAATGGACATCTATAGACACCAAATCCTAGACACTTGTCCTCCATCTTGGTCATGCTACCACCCACTTTTCCACCATTCCCTTTCCTGCTAGTTAATTAGCCATTCCATGCCTTTCCTGCCATCCAATGACCCACTTTAGCCCTTTCTTGCTATTTTTTAACCCTTGACTTATTTATATTTATTTTATATTATTTATATTTAAATATATTATTTAATATTATATTTTAATATATTTATTATAAAATATATATTTATAAGCCATATTAATCTCAATCATCTGATCCGATCTAATCTCAGTCATCCATCTTCCTTAATCTATGTTACACCTAAATTTTAATATCAACCTTTGGATCTGCTTTAATATTAGCCACATGATCAAAAGTGTCAAGATAAAACCCTAAGAAAACCCTAGGGTTGATAATAAACAAGAGCATTCTCAATGATCAACCCCTAGAAAACTTGAATGTTGGAGATTTACTTTACTTGTTAGATCTAACCTTACTGAGAGCTAGTTTCTTGTGAGTAGGTTGTACCCTAGCCTATCTTTCCTCAAAAATCCTAGCTTTCCCTAGGATTTTTTGATTCCAGCCATCTTCGTAGCCCACTTCCACCATCATCATTATCGTTCATCTGCCAAGCCCTTCACAATCCCTAGATCTATTTTTGCATATCTAACCCTAATTTGTAGGTGCTACTGAGCATTTGCCTCATCCCACAGGCACTGTCAAGCACATGTTGCATTCTCTAGGCACAACATAGTGTCTGTTGTCCCCACAACCACAAAACGGAGCCTACTGCATAAGATCATTAGGTGTCACTAGGGAACCCTACCATAAATATGTAATGGAGCAACAGAGTAGCAAAGTAAGTGTTTTATGCATTTTATTTGATGCTATTTGAATTTTGCATGTTCTATTTACTCAGATATAGGGTTTTTAGTTTGCATTTCTAAGGGTTCACACCATGGAACCCTTATTTTTTTTGCTAATGGATTTATGTTTATTGTGTATGTAGGATCAGGTAGCAATATTATATTCTAATATATTTATTATAATATATATATATATATATATATATAAATTCATATAGAGGTCAAAAAATGGTGTGAAAGGGTTAAAGTGGACCATTGGATGGTAGGAAAGGCATGGAATGGCTAGTTAAATGGTGGGAAAGGGGATGGTGGATAAGTGGGTGGTAGCATGACCAGGATGGAGGACAAGTGGCTAGGATTTGGTGTCTACATTGTTGTTACCTAGCCTAAGGGTGGCATAGAGACAAGAGTTGCTAGTACCAATGTAATGAAGATATTTTTTTAGAAGTCTTCAAGAAGGTAAATTATGAAGATCAATGTTGTGAGCAAGCATTACATAGGATGAAGGGGGGAATTTGTCACACCATGGGATGTCGAAAGAAATACATGGCTTAGAAGAAAACCTTGATTTGAAAACCAATAAACTAACATTGTTCTTCTTGTCACAACTTTGGGACTTGGAAAGAGGGTCCCATTCCAAAATAAAATTCTTTGGATCTAGGGAATTGACAATAATAATGGACCAGTCAGTGTTGAACTGGTGCCCATATGGATCCTCCTCAATACCCAAAGACACCACGACATTAGGGATAATTTTACAACCTCTCTTAGTAACCTTGTTTACAACATCATAATGATTATATGGGGTCCACATCGTGATGAAAAATGAATGTTTGGATTTATGGTGCTTGAGAAAATCTGACTATGATCAAGAGAGAATAAGCAAGGGATATTGAAAACCAATTACGAGGAGCTATTACATTAGATAAAAATCATCACTAGGTTGCCTATTTTGAGATCGAGCAAAAAAGAGTTGTTCTAAAATTGGAGGGAATCTTCCCTAACATCCCTATTAGCCAACCAATCAGTGGCTTTGTTCCCCTCACGATAAATGTGTTTGATGACAATGTTGTTGTATTTGATGATGAAACTCTTGCATTCATATAAAATGTTGCTTAAATACCAAGAATGGGTATAGTTTCCTTTAATGTAGTTGATGATGTTAAGGTAATACCCTTCAATTATTAGTCTATTGATGTTTAGGTTGTCGATAAGGAGCATACCCTAATATAATGCATGGGCTTCAGCCATATTATTAGTCTGGATTCCATTTTTTTTGCAAAGGGTAAAACCATTTTCCCTTGGTTATCTTTGAGGATGCCTCCCCACCAGCAACACTAGGGTTCCCTTTTGTGACTCCATTAAAGTTGAATTTGTGTCATCAAGAAGATGGAGTCCACTTGATGATAGACCTATTGACAGTAGAAGAAGACATATTTGAAATATTAGTAAGCTTGAACTACGAGGTGAGATAGGCCTCAAGGCCAGGTTTAGGAGATTTATAGGAAGAGATAACAAAGGTATTTTTAGTGGCTAGAGATAATATTCTGAAGATGATCTTACAAGTATCACTAGCCTAAGATTTGAAATTTTTTTGTTACGTTCTAACCAAATTTTCCAGAGGTAGTGGTAGAGGCAGGAGGTCCAAAATAATTTGAGTTGGGAAATTTGAAAGGTTCTAGGCCATTGTTGGAATAGTTGAAAGATAGATGACATTTGGGCCTAGGCTATATTAGAATTTTCAAACAAAAGGTTCAACATAGTCATCAAAAAATGGGTATTCCAAGAAAATGTGGGAGGAGGATTTCCAGCTTGAATTTCATAGGATTCACCAGTTAGGAATGTATATCCAAATTGGAATGTACATAGGATGCACTAGTTAAAAAAAATTGCATTAATGTAAGGGTTTTTGATGGTAACCCAAAATCATAGTACATCCAAATTGAAACTTGATTACATCAGGATTACCATCCAAAACAAAAAATTATATCAAAATAAATGATAAACCCAAAGTACAAAAACTAGATGATTTGTAGAACAAAAGGGATGATCCCATCATAGGGGTAAATCCTAACCTAGGGTGGGACACCACATTCAAAGTAGCACCATCAGTTGCCATAAAGCATGGTGCGTACCTCCTCTACATCCTTAAAGATAATACTAAGCTATGAGTGGATGGAACCAAGGTCATTCGCAACCTACTGGAGGATAGTTTCCTAATAATTGATAGTTTAGGCAACCTACTAGAGGATGGTCCCTTGGGACTTAATAAATTTTGCAACCGTAGAGAGGGTGGTCATAGAGCTGGCTAGGTGATTAAGAATAGTATTATAGAGAGCACTCTTATCACTGATAATATTCAATAGTCCTAACACTATTTTTTTCTCCACCCGAGTAGAGGTTTTAGCCACATCAAATGATTTTTTTGAAGAAGAATCATAATTTTTGTCTAGCTCACTCATTTTGGTAGGGGAAGTTGAATAAATTTTGATTTTTTTAAGCCATGGGGAGGTGTGCGTATAGGGAGGGTTGGTATTTTGAAGAAATTTTGGCAAATAATACTTCACAACTCTCATCTTGTGCTTAGGGACTTCCAAGCCTTTATTTTTGATTAAAAGTGCAACATGGGAGGGGAATTCAGGGTCTAAATCATTGCTAGGGACCTATTGGATATCGATTTTTGTACTAGATATGCTAGTAGATTTGGTATGGGTGGGGTATAAGGGGGAATAGGAGGGAAGGTAAAGGGGTAGACTATGATGGTTGGGAGGGGTAGGATAATAGGGACAAAGGATAGATAAATAGGGGCTAGGTGTAGACTGGAAAGGACCAAGCGAGGTGTTGTGGGAGGGGCTAAGGGGGGCAATGGTATTTTTGGGGGTGAAGGAGGTTGTGGGGCAAGGGGTAGGATGGGGTAGTAGTGATATAATATCTTTGGGAAAATGTATCAAGGGTATGCTTGTAGAGGATATAGTGTAGGCCTTGATGAATAGAATAATGGGCTTTCCCATTGTGGACTTTTATGACAAATAACTTAATTGATCTATAAAGGTATTCAAGGATGTTAATTTTATTTTTACCTCTAAAATGGTTCAAGAAATCAATATGAAAGCTTTGCAAAGTATAATCAATTTTATCAATAGTAAAAAATTGAATTATAGAAATCATTATACGGTCCTAAGGACTAGGGATCTTAGTTATTTCAATAGCCCCATAAGTGGTGAGGATATCCTTACCTTTTTTTGAGAAGAACTCCAACTCCACTACCATCAAGTATTTATATCTATGAATGTTTATCCCATCTGTAGGAAGGTCGATCATCTCTATGATCAATTGCACATCAATAGTAAAAGCTAGGCCACGAACAGAGACATGGCCATCCTCCCAATAATTGATAATGGTGTATGTAATGTCCTCATAATTACCAATAATTTTTCTCAGGAAGAGGAGGCAAGTGTGGAGGATATACTCAACCACAAGGTCAAGGTTTAGGGTCACTGGTTCAAGGATTACCATGGGGTAAATAGTATAGGTAGTTCTGAACTTAGGATGTAAAGGATATGAGTAAGACTAAATGAGATATAAAGTACTCAAAAAAAACTTCAATTTAACACTCCAACCATCATGCTTACTAAAAAGGTAAAGAATTAAGGTGCAATGGAGTGACACAGGGTGCGAAGGGTGGTAATTCATGGGATGTATGCTTGTCTGCATCACCTGAGCACTATGCAAGGGAGGGATGATGGTGAAGTAGTGATAATCATTGGTGTGAAGGATAATCATGGAATATGGAATTGAAGCATTTGGGTTTATTTTTCGTAGTGATTTTCAAATGTGGTGTAGATATGGATGCCTTTGGAATGATTATCAATATTAGGAAAGCATATGTAATAAGTCCTGGTTCTCAAGTTTGCAAGGTGGTGATTGGACAAGCCCCAAGGATTAATATCATGAGGACAAAATCACATGATCGAGGTGATGTAAGACATCATGGGTCTAGCACCTAGGATAATGTGGATACTGGGTTTCGATGCAAGTAGTAGAAAATTTTAATGATGGATGATTAATGATGATTGATGGGGGTAAGGGGTATGGGTGGGTAGGGTGCACATATATTGGAAAGGGGGAGGGGATGGAGAGATGACTCAAGGTGAACCAGTAAGAGTGACACATGGATGAAGAAAGTGTGACATGTGGGTAGTGACACCGACTAAGGGGCCAGACACCCAAGAAGAGGGTTGGGGATCAAGTATGACCAAGGCCATCCCAAGATATGATTTCAATAAGTTCTATAGGGAAATAATTATACCAAATATTAAGGCACCTCATAGAGTGGCCCAGATTGGCCAACAAGTTCGTAGCTTCATTGGCTTATTTGAACATGTGTTGCACAATAGTCTTAGAATAACTGAGGAGAAGTCATATGAATTTAGATATGATGTTCCTTACTCTCTAGCTAGGATTATTATTAGTTTTAGAATAGTTTATAATATTTAGCGAGTCTCCTTCAACCACTAACTTGCATTGAAGATTGCTTGTGATTAATAATCCTTAGTAAATATCTTTGGCTTTTGCAACATGATTGGTGAGGGTACCAAGATTCTTAG
The DNA here is from genome assembly GCA_028583015.1 of Wollemia nobilis. Lineage (NCBI taxonomy): Eukaryota > Viridiplantae > Streptophyta > Pinopsida > Araucariales > Araucariaceae > Wollemia > Wollemia nobilis. The sequence continues at coordinate 101,033 of JAQPPZ010005288.1, read as the reverse complement.
CATATTCAAGGATTATGTTTTCTTCATCATTTATAACAATTTTACCTCCACCATCTAGCCCACAGTTAACTCTAGAAGAGCCATAAAAATTTAACTTAAGTCAACCTAGAAGGGGAAGGGTCCATTTTGAGTTAGCTTTGGATTTGGGGTGCATGGGTGGAATGATGGGGTCCATGGAAATGTGGAGAAAAAAGGCAATGGAGGATTCAATCCTAGGGCTTGGGGGTCTGGATCATAGGTACAAGGAAGCATTTTTTGTGGCATAACTAAGGATCCTATTGGCGATCATGAAGGGATCCCTAGGGAAGCTCGAGAAAGAACAGTTGTTATACTCTAGCAAAATTTACCACAAAAAATTATGGAGGCACAAAGACAACATGGATTTAATTTTGGGGTTTTTTAAGGGGTTTATCCATTGGTTAAAAATATTTATCAGAGTGTGGAGGCAGGTCTAGATAATATTGAATATGATAAGGATTGAGCTCATGACCAATTCAGCAAAGGAACACTAGAGAAAGAGGTGACTTACAAATTCCCACTCAGATATACATAGATAGCATCGATTGGGGAGCTAAATTCCATGGTGTATGAGGTTATCCAAAGTTAGGAATTTGTTTTGGGTAGCTAACCAGGAGAAGAACCCAATTTTAGGGATTATATTCTTAAGCAATATGGCCTTAATAGGGATTATGCAATTGATGGTTTGATCAATCAGAAGGTAGGAAAATTTGACCATGAATTCACCATCATCATATTATTTCCAAATAGGAGTATCAGGGGTAAGATCAAGTATGGGAATGATTAAGGGATGGAGAATGAATGTTAGGGTAGAAGTGGAATTTTAGATATTGGGAGGTAGGGAGGAGGTGGGGATGGCTTTCCATGCAGCTCTACCATAGGAGAAAGCTATAAATTTAGAAACCTTGCACCTGAAGAGTGTTAGTGAATGGTGTAAGGGGGGCAAGGGTGGGGTTAGCAATGAGGGGTTGTTCAAGGATCTAAGGATAAAGCCAAAAGTTAATAGTCTACCCCTTGTATAACTACCATCTAATGCCTTTAGAGATAATATCTTTAGTTTTTATGATTGAGTTCTTAAAGGTGAAGTTGATAGGGAGGTCATCCTTCTTGAGATTAAAATGTTTCATGTATTTTATTTTGACAATGGAGATCCACTCCAAGTATATGTTATTCATGATTTTCCATGCTTTTTTGGTAATAAGGGTAAGGTTCATCTTGTTGATTCTTCTCAGGCTGAGCCCTCTTGATATTTGGGCCTGCATAGTCTGTCCCAAGCAACAAGATGATATATTTTTTTGTTTTTTGATCATATCCAAAGAAATATTTTTTGAATTTGATCAATATTGGAGTAGATTGATGATGGACTTTGAAAATAGACAAGAAGTAAACTGAGATACTTTGGACACATGCATTGACCAGGGTGGCTTTAGAATATTGACTAAGGAGGGTCCCTTTCCATATTTCAAGATTTTTGAGGAGCCTATAAACCATATTATTCCACACATTATTATAAGGACTCTTGATAAAGAAAGTGAGGCTATGGTAATAAGTGGGGAGATTACCAATGGGATATTGGAGGACTTTAGAAATCCAGAATTGATGAGCGAGGGGTATGTTAATAAAGAATATTTTGTTTTTAGTGTAATGAACCTATTGACCCATTGCATCCTCATAAATTTTGAGAATAGATTTAATTATTTAAGCCTCTACAACCGAATCTAAGGTATCTAAAATAATGTCATCAAAAAATTACTGGTGGGTGATTAGTTCAAGATGGAAGGCATATTTGATTCCATAGATGGCCCCATTACCACAAGAAACTTTAAGATTTCTTCCCAAGGCCTCTGCTAAGATTATGAAGAGTCATAGATATAGGGGATCTCCTTGTTTGATCCCTCTACTGCTTTTGAAGTATCATATTGTGGACCCATTGATGATGATCAAGAACCAAGCTGAGGATATGCATGCTTTGATTAAATCAACCTATTGCATATGGAACTCAAACTTTAGTAGTACCACAAGGAGGAAGTCCCATGAGACACGATCAAAGGCCTTATTCATATTGAGATTGAGGAGGAAACCTGCTTCTTGGATATGGAATGAATCACTTCATGAATTGTGATAATCCCATTAGTGACATTCCTCCCTTGGATAGTGCTTCCTTATCAAGGGTCAATTATGAGGGGAAGGAATTCCCACATTCTAGTAGAAATAGATTTGGTTTAAATTTTATAAAGTACATTACATAATATAATGGGCCTAAACTCGAAAAGGGATCTACAATGCACTTGTTTAGGTATAATATCAAGGAAGGTTGAATTGATGTACCTAGGGATGTTCCTATAATTTTATATGAAGCATATGGTATAGAAGATATCATACCCAATAATATCCCAAAAGGTTTGGAAAAAGTGTGGGGGAACATATCAAGACCCGAGGCTTTATCGATCAACATGGAGAACATAGCTGATTTGATTTCTTCATCTAAGAAAGGATGTAAAAGGCACTAGTTGAACTCATGGGAAATATGGTTGGGGATGTTGTGAAGGAGATTTTGATGGGAATGGTTAGATATAGGGGAGGATCTTCAAGGAAGGATTAAAAATGGTTGATGACATCGTGCCTAATTTCATCAATGTTTGTAGTGGAGGAATGGTCCCCTATGAGAAATTCTCTAATCTTGTTGGAAATACTATGTCTAAGCATGGATGCATGAAAAAAATTTGTGTTGGACTCACCTTATTTCAACCACTAGACCCAAGATTTCTATAGATTGTGTTCTCTCTATTTTAGTCTATAAATTTCATTTTTATCATTATCTTGATCTTACTTTATTATGGTTGTATTATATTTGATCCTATGGTATTTATACTATGAATTTTATGTTAGCATTAAGGGTTAAAAATTCATTAGTGGTATCAAAGCTACTACAAGTAGTTTCATGTATAGGTTGAATTTATTTAGCTACATACAAAATCAATTTTATCCACTTTGATAAAAAAGATTGAGTCTATCTACTTTAAAGGTAGTTAGACTTGGACTCTATTGTAAGGTCATAGTAAGTAGAAAGTATAGATTTTTTCCATGGTTGGAGAATAGCCAGTGATGACCAAGACTTAGTTGTAGAATATTTCCATAATTAAAGTATAACGGAAGACAAGGACTCATCTATATTGGAATATGAATAAACTTATGAAATAAATTGATCATTTTAGGACTCATGTATATTGGAATGTGAATCGTCTTATGATATAAGTTGATAATTTTAGGGGCATAACCAACCCTTCACATTGATAGAATCATTAAGGATGTTGAGGTTACCTTGACATTGAAGTTTTAGGTCATAGAGAAATTGACCTTGATAGAAGATTTAGGTCATGAACATAGACCTTGATATAAGTAAAGGAAATTTTTAGGTCTTGAAGAGATACTTGATATTGAAGATTTAGGAGTAAGAAAATATTGAGGTTACCTATTCTAAAGAGATATTCAAAATATATGTGGTTGAAGATAAGAATAAGTCTTGAAAAGAGGCCTTGATATAAAAAGAGTTTTAAAAAGCTTTAGGTTATTGATCTTGACAAGAAAGAGATTAGAAAAGGAGGCAACAATATAAATTTTAAAGGTTTAAGAATATTTGAAAAGTAAATATTTGGTTCTAGATTCTAAAGTGTAAAAGGAAAGAAGCATGATAAAAATTCTAAAGATCTTTGGTTACAAGGATGCAACTAGATGAGTGATAGAGTGCAAAAAAAAAGATTAAGATTAAGCATACAAAGTATACAATATAAAATTTGAAATTTTTAACCACCAAATCAATGATCATAAGGATAGGTTAGTATTCAATGGTTTCTATATAGAAAAAAATATATTCAACACAAATTAGACTATGTAAGCATTACGACCAACTAGAAATCTAAGTAAACAACAATAATCAAAGTGTTTAAGAAACACCACTATAAAAAGAGGATGTGCAAACAAAACATGCATAAGTAGGCCCCACACATGCCTAAGGAACTTGATAAGACCAAGGAAACACTAAAGAATATTGGAAAGCATCTAGAAATGCTTGAGGAGTAGTAAGAAGAGCAATGCAATATCTAGAACTGTCTAAGCAGTAGCACGATGTCACATTAAACTCATTGGTCTAAGACAACTAGTAGAGCATACCATGTGTCCAAAAATAATTCAAGTTGGAATATTCATAATTAAATTCATGAATAAGGAGAAGTACAAAGTAACATAAGGTTGGTAAATTAATTTGCCATGATGCAAAAGGAGTAATGTCTAAAAAGGAATGCTTCTTTATTGAAACGTTCACTAGGCACTTGGCACACAATAACTTACATATCACCTAAAGGTGAATTCTATGCATGCCACCTATACTTAAACCTATTACATTCTATTTGGAGATTAACCACTCATGAGTTGTCCAAAATTGTAATGCTTGATAACTCTTTGGTAGACCTATTAAATCCAGTTTGTATGAGCTTACATGATACAAAATTCTTTCCACCTACAATGTTGAAAATAGAAAAATATGTGCATGAAATTTTAAAGGTAAATTTAAGTTTATTAGGGGTTTTAAAATTTTAAATTTTAGGAGTGGTAAGGTAGATATTTATTAAAGTTAAGTGTCTTTACTATGGTTTAAATCAGAGTGATAAGATTAGAGAAACTTTTGGAGTAATAAGGTTTATTTAGTGTAATTTATAAATTGAAATTATTTTTGAATATTGATTTATTTTTATAAAGTTGGAGTTAAAATATGTTTTAAATAGTTTTTAATTTGTTAGATAAATTTCTAATTGTTTTTTTTTAATTTAATAGTTTTTTTAAATAGAATATTATAAAATATTTGTAAATTTAGTTAATTGGGAGATAAGAGGTATTCAACCTCAAATTTAGGAAAATATAAAATTTCAAAATTCATTTATTTTACTAGGGAGACATAAGGTTTACTACTCTAGAAGTCACTATGATTATTGGTACATAGATTCTGGAGCGAGTAGACATATAACTAGAAACAAACAATGGTTTAATATTTTTTGTGAGAAATATGAGAAACCATATATTATAGTAGATAGTATGATTTATGAACTCAAAGGATTGGGATATGTTCTAGTAAATCTAACAAATGGAAAAGGAGTAATTAATAATGTGTTATATGCCACAATATTAACTACTAATCTTATTTTAGTTTCTTAGCTTATGGATCAAAATTTGGTAGTAGAATTTAAAGTTATCAAAGGAAAAAACAATGTCATATTATCAAGCAGGGAAGAGTGATAGCTTCAGGATCTTATAAATATTGTTAACTTTATATATAGTAGCAATTTTGGCTCTTTTAGTAGGAATGTTTGAAACAAAAGAGATTTTGCATAAAACATTAGGACATACAAGTGCATCATCATTGAATGAATGACTAAATACCAAATGGTATAAGGATTACCAAAACACTCTTTGGAATATACAATTTTTCTAGAATGTTTAGGAGGAAAACAACATAGAATAAATTTTGATCTTCATCAATATAGAGCTAAAAAACCATTATAAATAATATATGCAGATTTATTTGGTCCAATGAATGTAACTAATATTGGAGGATATAAATATATTCAACTTTTTGTTAAGGATTATTCCAAAAAAATATGGGTATACTTCATGAAATACAAATCTGAAGCATTTGGTTTTTTTAAACAATTCAAAATTATAGTTGAAAAAGAATCAAGGAAAACTATCAAGAATCTTTGCTCAGATAGAGGAGGTGAATTTCTATCAAAATAATTCAATCAATTCTTAGAATAAAATGGAATTAAAAATAAACTCACTACAATATATTCACCACAATAAAATGGTATTATAGAAAGAAGAAATAAATCTATCATGGAAATGGTTAGATGTATTTTAAAAGAATATCATCTTGATCATTAGTGTTAGGAAGAAACGATTAAAAGAATTTTATATTTGCATAATAGATTGCCTACAAGAATACTCAATAATGTTACCTTAGAAGAAGTATGGTTAGGATGAAAACCAAGTGTAGAAAAGTTAAATGTTTTTTAATGTAAGGCTTATATGCATATTCCAAAACAAAAAAGGATAAAATTAGATGAAAATACTTTGTGCAGTATATTTCTCAATTATGATGATAAATTTATAGGATATAAAATAATTGACCCAACAAAAAATAAAATCTATATGATAAAAGATGTAGTTTTTGATGAAAAATCAAATATGGTATTATAAAACAAAATGTTGATCCAAAAGTTCTTGTAATTTTTTTAGAAGAAGACTCATCAAATGAAGATACAAAATCAAAATCTCAAGATGAAAAAAATGAAAATATAAAACATTCTACAAATTTATATACAAAAGAACCTATATGGCTTAGAAATACACTTAGAGATTCAAATCTTGAGAAAATGCTAGATATTACTACTATAATACCTCAAACTCATAGTCTAACTAGAATAAATAGAGGATTGTTAGGCCCTATGATAGAACCTACAATAACACTTCAGGATTTAAATCATCTAAAATAAAAGGTGACTATGGAATTAGAATATACATCATTGTTGAAAATAATGTCATCGAATCTAGTTGAGATACCTCCAAGAAAGAAAATATTTGGTTTTAAATGGGTTTATAAGGTCAAATATAAATCAACTAGTTTGATTGATAAGTACAAGGCTTGACTAGTAGCAAAGGATATAATCAAGTAGAAGGAGTTGACTATGAAGGAAATTTTGCACCAACAACAAGAATGACTACTATTAGAACAATTTGTGATTTTGTAGCATATCACGGATGGAAACTTCATAAAATGGATGTAAAAAGTACATTTCTTAATGGTGATATTGAAAAAAAATTATATGTCACAATAAAAAATATTTGTAATTAAGGTACAAGAAAACAAAGTTTGTTAGTTAAAAAAATCATTGTATGGTCTAAAGCAAGCCCTAAGTTCATGGTATATAATAATCAATAATCATTTATACCAACACAAAATTAAAAGAATATTTTTAGATCTAAGTCTATATACAAAAAGAACTGGAAATGATATAATAATATGTGTAGTATATGTTGAGAATGTATTATTTATAGTTAGTTCTAAGTGTTTAATAAATAAAGTCAAAAAGGATATTGATTTTGAAATGATTGATTTGGGACTTTAAAAATTATTGCTTTGGTTTAGAATTAATTAAAATGAAAACAATATTACAATAACATAGATAAAGTATGCAAAATATTTACTTGAGAAATACAAATTGAACAATTGTAAAACCAATATTTAATAAATATGCAACCAAATATAGTTTTTGTTGTAAATTATCTCTCAATATTTATGCAAGAACCTAGAGAAAGTCATTGGAAAGCTACAAAAATAATATTACAATATATCAAAAAGACTACATAATATGGGCTTACATATAAAAATGATGATAAGAATTTTTTTCTACAAGGATATTCAAATTCTAATTATGTTGGATCTATAGATGATAGAAAATCACTTTAGGATACATTTTTTTATATCTTGGTTTAGGGCCAATATCATGGTGTCGTAAGAAAAACATGTAATAGAAATTTCATCTAGAGAGGTAAAGTATCATGAAGCAAAGGATGTAGTCTATGAAGCATTATGGTTACAGTACATACTATCAGATATGGGAATCAAAAGAACTCCAATAATAATAAATTGTGATAATTAAGGAGTACTAAATTTCATCAAAAATATAGTCATACATGAAAGAACTAAACATATTGAAGCCCAATTCTATTTTATTATAGATCATTACTAAAGTAATCATATTCAATTGAAACATATTCCTACATAAGAATAGATTGTAAACATATTTACGAAGGCTCTAGGTCAAAATAAATTTTAGATATTTAGAAATCATCTATGTAGATCAAGAGAAACTCACATTAAATAATGTAATATAGGCTAGTGTTAAGAGTATATTACACTATTTGATATATGTTATAAATATCAAGAGTCTCTTAGACATGTGGCAAGATAAGAAATTCAAAGGTCATTTTGTAAAGCTATATTATGGACACAAAGCTCTATAACTACGATGTACAAGTTATTTACATAATAGAATTCTACATATTGTGGTCTTTTTGAGTGTTAATTTTACCCAATTTTGAAATTACACTCTCCCTTAGGGTTTGGATCCCAAAAACCTCTCTTACAAAGACATTAAATAAAAAAAATTCTCCAAGGTCTCTGCTATATTAGCATTTGCATATGTGTATTAGTAATCTCAATAAAAATATATCAATTCAATGCTAGGAACACCTTAATTATTACAAGTAACTGTAAACAAGGGGCATGTGTTGGTTTATTTTGCCATGCTACTTTAATGAATTTTCATGAAACCAAAATAAAAGTAAATGTGAATTGGCCCTCATATGACCATGATGTAGTGTCTTAGTTCCTTTTACCTTGAGGGTTTTAAGGTTGTTAGTGTTTAACCTATGAAGGTGGACGACAGGAAATGATGGAACCAAGGTGGACGACAAGGTGGTGGATGACGGGTGGTGAAGGAGAGTTTAAATTTTAATTTTCTTCCTCCCCTATATTTTATCTCCCCTATTTCCTCTCCCTATTTTTTACTTAGTTGTTAATCTAGTTTTTCCTAAACTATTTAAATTGTAACCTTTATTTATTTCAATTAATCAAACTTTTCAATTTATCATTTTGGTATTAGAGCTGGCGTTAGGGGGTTAGTTTTTTTTTGCATCCGACTGGTGAGGAGGGCCCGTAGTAATGTATCCTAAGGAGGAGCGTCCTACAGGCATGCATCCTGAGGAGCGGCTCGTATAGGAGCCAAATCCGAGGTACATATCCTAAGAGGACACATGGCACTAAGGTTGCACACAAATCGAGGACTTGATGTGGCAGATGGATGCTGACTGATGAGGACACATGGTTAGATGATAGATATGACCTGATAGGGGTATGATTCCTGAGGTAGCTAATGTGGCAGACAATAGAGTTGCCCTAACAAAAACATGGTGAAAAGCCACTAGATTGGAGGACACATGGCAGACAGAGAAGAGACATGCAAATCGAGGTTGATGCAACAATAACATGCATATCGAGGCTAACATGGAAATGCAATGTGGTAGTGCATGTGGCGATTTGTGACTGGATGAGTCATTTTCAAAATGGAGGCATTCGATTTCCCAAAGGCAATCAAAACACCATGTGAGTGTTAAGGGTTTTATTCACCAAAACGTGTGCCCACATGATGAATGTGGGATAAACATCCCAAGTTTTTTTTAGCTTTACATTGAGGAAGGTGGACATAAAGAGGATATCTTCCTATTCTCTTTACGTTGGGTGTTGTAGCTCGACTAGTTCGAGGAGCTACCCGAAATTCTTTGCCCTCCATCTGGTCACGGGTTCTAGTACCCGCGAGGTAAAAGCTAAGTTTTTTTTTTTATTATTAAAGGCATCAATGTTTAAGAAGATAGGTGATCTCATTCACCTTAGCTCACAGGTGGTGAGCTATCACTATCGGTTAGAGGCCACGAGATAAGAGCTTGTAAAAGGAAGGTCATGGGTTCGAAACCCTCTAACCTAGAATTTTTTTTTTATTAATTTTTAACAAAGTATGAATTTTTTTTATTAATTTAATTAGAATATTAATTAAAAAATTATTTGTTAATGTTTTTTTATTAATATTTAGTTTTATTATGAATAAAATTATTTTTTCTATTTTTGCACCATTTAAAAAAAAAGGAGAATGACATTTCCTAAGAGGAAATAATTGTAAAATCCTGAGAGGCTTTCAAAGTGGATTTTTTTGTAATAGCCTAAGAGGATTTTAGGGGGAATATTTTTGCATCTTATGGGGAATATTCTAGCACTCATTCATGGTAAGGTCAACTGAATGCTATCATGCCCTTTGTTCTCTTTTAGTAAGATAAAACCCCAAATCCTTTGATGAAAAAGTTTGAACGTATGGATTGAATACTGTATTTAGTCAATTAAAAAATGCAGTAATAGCCCATCAAAGAGCACAAAATGTAGGATATGACACTGATTCAGAAGACAATTCCTTTGGTAGAATATTTGAGGAGTCATAATCTGTAGGATTTGCACCATAATATCTAGAGAATAATCATCTCAGTGACAATGACTCAGTTGAAATAATGGAACTAGAACCATACTCACCTAAAATCATTCTTATCAGTGACGAAGATGATTCATTTCTTGACAACTTTATCAATCCAGTGATAGGAGAACCTTAGTAGGTAGAACAAGGTACAAGTGAGAGAGTAGATCAAGTTAGATTCTATTTAAATCTGTAACTTTTTATTTTGAAAAGCATAGTTCTTTGATTGTAATTGAGTAATAAAAGTGTTTTTCTACTTTATTTCCCTTAGCTATGGCATCCAGTAATAATCTACCCATTCCATAATTTAACGGGTATGATTATGAGTATTGGTCCATCAAGATGAGGACCTTACTCATAGGAAATGGACTATGGGATATAGTTGATGAAGGTTACACAGGACCTTCATATTGGACCACTTTTATTGTAGTTGATAAGAAGACAAAGAAAGAAGCACAAAAGAGCAATTCCTCTACTCTCTATCATCTCCAAGCAACATTGGAGAAAAGCATATTTTTGAGAATTGCCTTTTGTTTAACTACCCAAGATGCATGGAAAGCCTTGAAAGAAGGTTTCCAAGGAAGTAATTAGGTGAAACAAATAAGGCTTCAGACCCTCAAACAAGATTTTGAGAATATAAAAATGAATGAAGATGAGAAAGTTGGCAACTACTGCGTAAGAGTCAAAGTAGTTGTCAACAAGATAGTAACACTTGATGAAGAATTCAAACCAAAAGTGGTTGTGAAGAAAGTGTTGAGAACACTTCTTCATAAATGGAACCACATTGCTATCATAATTAAAGAATCAAAAGGCCTTTCTACTCTAACTTTTGATGCATTAATCAGTTCATTAATGTCTCATGAAGAGAGATTACATGGATCTCCTTCAACAAGCTATGTAGGCGATGATAAAGCTTTCTCATCCAATGAGGGTGCAGGAAGAGGACAAGGAAGAGGCATAAGAAACCCAAGAGGAGGAAATCCAAGTAGATGTGGCAATCAAAACAAAGTTAGCAATCAAGGTAGAGGTGGAAATCAATATTGGAATGGCAATCAAGGAAGAGGAGGTGACAAAATAAATAAAGCTTGTTTCAATTGTGGCAAACCCGGTCATTTCACTCAATACTATTGGCCCAAGACTTCTCAAGCAGACAAAGGTCAATATGGCAACTATAGTGAAGAAGAAGGAATATCAAATTTATTTCTTTCTTATGGAAAATCAGATCAAAATCTAAATGACACATAGATTTTGGATACTGGTTGTTCAAATCACATGAGTGGAAAATAAGAGCTCTTTGCTACAATGGATTCCACCTACAAATCCTGAATCAAGTTGGGAGATGATAAATATTTACAAGTTGAAGGTATTTGAGCCATTGAGGTTCCAAAAAAAGAAGGCATCAAAAAGGTAAATGACATCTATTTTACTCCCAAACTCTAACATAATTTTTTTAGTGTTGGACAAATGATGGAGAAAAATTACATATTTGTTTTTTATGAAGGCAAATGTGTAATTTTTTATAAGAACAATTGTAATGGAGTCATTACACAAGTACTTATGACCAAGAATAGGTTATTTCCCCTTAATTTTAGGGAACCAGGGGGTGCTCAACTTGCTAGTATTGCTATAGCAAATACAAGTGTACTTTGGCACTTGAGATATGGTCACCTAAATTCTACAAGATTGAAATTGTTAACTTCTCAAGCTATGGTATGTGGACTTCCTAAAATTGCTGAACACAAGGAGGTCTATGAAGGATGTGCTTTGGGAAAGCACTCAAGATCCAAGTTACCAAAAGGACAAGCATGGAGGTCCAATCATCCACTCAAATTAGTGCATTTGGACATTTGTGGTCCAATGCAGATAAAAAGCATAAGTAATAATTCCTATTTTCTCACTTTTATAAATGATTTCTCTAGGATGTGTTGGATCTATTTATTGAAAACCAAAGATGAAGCTTTTGATTGCTTCATAGATTTCAAGAATAATGTAGAGAAACAAAGTGAGTTCATTGTAAAATATCTAAGGACAAATCAAGGAGGAGAGTACTCTTCAAAGGTATTTCTAAAATATTGTAAATAATATGGGATAAAGAGGCAATTCACCACTACCTATACACCACAACAGAATGGTGTGGTAGAAATAAATAATCACACCATAGTAGAAATGACAATATTTATGCTTCAAACTAACCATATCAGTAACATGTATTGGGCCGATGCTATTAGAACCAGTGTTTACATTCTAAATATGAGTCCTAATTCTAGTTTAGATGGGATCATTCCTTGCGAAGGGTGGTATGGAAAAAAGCTTAATGTAAAACACTTCAAGGTTTTTGGTTCTCTAGCATATGCCCACATTCCTGATGAAAAAAGAAAGAAACTTGACCCCAAGATTCAAGCATGTATTTTAGTAGGATATGGTGAGTCTACCAAAGCATATAGGCTCTACAATTCAAAAATGCATAAAATTGTACTTTCCAGGGATGTGATTTTTTATGAAGGGGTAGAATGGGGTCATCAAATTTTTTTTGTTGATGATGAATCCCATGATGCAATTTATTATCAAGTACAACAGGTGCAGCCCAAAAAGAGCAAAGGCACTCCTCCTCCAAGCCCAAGCATGAGTACTGCTTTGAGTACATTAGCAACTACTCCAAGTCCTTCTCCATAAATATCAGTAAGTTCTTCACCTATGTATATTGATTCTCCAACAAGAAGTAAAATAACACTACAACATCATCCATATTTTCAAATGTTGGATAAAAATTTCTAGAAAATATACACTAGAAGTCAAGCTAGTAAAATGAATTCAATTTTGCAAAAACTTGAAAATCTTCATATGTATGGTCCCAAGAGCCTAAGGGAGATGTAGTTAATTATGCTTTATTGACTACTGTGCAGCTAGAGCCATCTATCTATGAGAAATCATGCACTCATAATGTATGGAAGGAAGCCATGAAAGAGGAAATAACCTCTATTAAAAATAATGATACTTGGGAGCTAGTAAAGTTTCCTAAAGGAAAAAATGTGTTGGATGTAAATGGGTCTACAAGACCAAATTCAATGTTTATGGAAGCATTGAAAGACACAAGGCAAGACTTGTAGCAAAAGGATTTACTCATATATATGGCATTGACTATGAGGAAACCTTTGCTCTTGTTGCTAGATAGGAAACTATCAGATCAGTACTTTCCTTGGCTACCAACAAAGGGTGGAAAATTCAGCACATGGATATAAAGAGTGCCTTTCTCAATGGGTACTTGACTTAAGAGTTTTATGTCCAACAACCTCAAGGTTTTAAAGAACAAGGTAAGGAGAACCTTGTTTACAAATTGAAAAAAGCACTTTATGGCCTCAAGCAAACACCAAGAGCTCTCGCATTGATGGCTATTTTAAGGAGTAGGGATTCACTCGAATCAAAAGTGAACCTACTCTCTACTACCTAAAGCAAGGTAAATATATTATCATAGTTTGTTTATATGTGGATGATCTCATATTTATGGGTAGTAATGATAAGATGAATATGCAGTTCAAAAACTCCATGATGAAAAAATTTGAGATGAAATATCTAGGCTTAATGCATTACTTCCTGGGAATGGAAGTTCATTAGATAGATAGAGGGATCTTCATATGTCAACACAAATATGCTCAAGATATGATCAAGAAATTTGCCATGGAGCAATGCAAATCAGTTGCAACTCCAACGAGTCATGGGATCCAATTGAGCAAAGATGATGGAGCATCAAAGTTTGACATGAATACTTACAAGAGTATGGTTGGGAGTTTGATGTTTCTCACCAACACTGTTAGTCTTACAATGACACTAAGAGGGGGGGTGAATCAGTGTAGCTCTTTAAACTTGAATTTATAGCTCTTAATATAGCAGCAATTAAAACTTATTAATAGATACAACAAGTATAACAAAAGAGCATCACACAACACAAGATTTAACGAGGTTCACCAATGTGGCTACTCCTCAAAAAGGACTGCTTGGACTACCATCCAAATCCAGCCTTTGCAAAGCACCAAATTTACAATCAATTTACCAGCACCCACTGGAAGGAGTGCCAACCCCTTATTTATATACACCAATAGAAAGGAGCACCAACCCCTGATTTAACAACACCTACTGGAAGGAGCATCAACCCCTGATGCCAAGATACAACCTGGACATCAATTTTGAATCTATAAGTTTGATAGAAAGATACCTCTATTTTTGCAATACCTTGATTGGTCTTCTTCACCTTTGCACTCTCTTTGCACTCTGCTCTCTCTACGCAATCACTTCACACACTCTACTTCATTACAGTCAACCTTCACGATCGCCTTCTCCCTTTCGTGCACTCTGCTCTCTTTGCAAATTTTGCACTTAGCACGATTTGACACGACTTGCTCTCTACACACTTTGACCAAAATTCGCACACTTCAACATATATTGAATTCTCCAAATAGCCCTCCTTTTATAACAACATTTTCATAATGAAAACCCTAATCTTAGTCGGCTGTAAACCCTAATATTAGTCAACTTTCATAACAACTGTAAAACCTAATTTTAGTCGACTATCATCGGTCTTCTTCGGCTTCAACTCAACCATGAAAATACAACATGTCACGATATTGCGACACTTTTTCTTTCTCTCTCTTTCTCCTTGCTTTGGCCCCCAAAAATACAACATGTCACGATATCGTGACACTTTTTCTTTCTCTCTCTTTCTCTTTGCATCGGACCGCGAAAATGCTACATGTCGCGATATCGCGACACTTTTTCTCCTTGCTCTTTCTCTTAGCTTTGGCTCGGTAAAATACAACATGTCACGATATCGTGACACTTTCACCTCCGTACACTTTCTCTATTCTTTAGTCGTGATATCGTGACACTTCTTCTTCTAAAGACTTTGACTTTGCTTTTGTCGCGTGATCGTGACACTTCTGCTTTTGAAGTCTTGCTTTCTACTTTTGTCATGAAATCATGACAATTATGCTTCGGTACGCTTCCTCTCTTTCTTTTGTCATGAAAATGTGATATGTCATGAAATCATGACACTTTTCCAACTTACTTTCTCTGTCCTTTTTTAGTCACAAAAATGTGACATGTCATGAAATCGTGAAACTTTTCCAACTTACTTTCTCTCTCCTGTTTTAGTCGCAAAAATGTGACATGTCGTGAAATCGTGACACTTTTCCAACTTACTTTCTCTCTCCTATTTTAGTTGTGAAAATGTGACATGTCATGAAATTGTGACACTTTTCTTACTTGTTCTCTTTCTTTGAACTTGTCATGAAATCGCGACACTTCTTCCTGCTTTCTCTTTTTCTTCCAACATGTCATGAAATCGCGACAGTTTTTCCACTTGCCTTTTTCTCTTCCAACATGTTGCAAAATCGTGACAGTTTTTCCTGCTTTCTCTTTTTCTTCCAACATGTTGCGAAATCATGACAATTTTTCCACTTGCATTTTTCTCTTCCAACATGTCACAAAATCATGACAGTTTTTCCTGCTTTTTCTCTCTCTTCCAACATGTCGCGAAATCACGACAGTTTTTCCACTTGCCTTTTTCTCTTCCAACATGTCGCAAAATCACGATAATTTTTCTTGCTTGTTCTCTCTCTTCCAACATGTCACAAAATCGCAATAGTTTTTCCATTTGCCTTTTTCTCTTCCAACATGTGATATCGTGACACTTTTCTTACTTGTCTTTTTCTTTGATCTTTTGCAAATGGGCCACTTCGATCTTCTTGGAAAGTCACTGTACATACTCTGAATAACCTTTGAACTCCTATCTTCTGCATATGAATAGCTTTTGAACTTCCTGTCCACTGCATCAACAGATCTATCTGATTGTTTTGACAACAATGACAATACTGTTGTTGCACCTTGCTTAACAATCTCCCCCTTTGGAATTGTTGGCAACACATGTGCAATTTCCTATAACTCTTCTCCCTCTTTGACAATAATACCAAAGGGCTACTGCAGACTCCCCCTGAGTCCATGCACAACATTCTCAGGCATAATTTATTACATTTAGAAAAAATCATGAACATGAGCAAAAAGATAATCAAATACTTAAATGCTCCCCTTGAGAATGTGATTCCTATAGCTAGTCAATTCTTGGGAAGTGTGACTAGTCCCAATTTATTGTGAAGGTACTCAAAAACTTCCTTGGGCAATGGTTTTGTGAAGATATCTACTACTTGCTCTGTAGTTGGAACAAAATCCAACTTAACCTCACCTTCCACAACTTTCTCCTTCAAAAAGTGATACCTGATAGCAATGTGTTTTGTGCATGAATGCATAACCGGATTCTTGGAGATGTTAATGGCACTGGTGTTATCACACTTAAATAATATTGGCTCACTGAAGCTAATACCAAGATCTTTCAATGTTTGTTTCATCCACAATACCTACGTACAACATGTTGTCACTGTAATATATTCTACCTTTGCTGTCGATAGAGAAACTGACTCTTGTTTCTTACTGTGCCACGTGACTAATCTGTCTCCAAGATAGAATGCACCTCCACTGGTACTATTTCTGTCATCTACACATCCTACCCAATCTACATCTGAATACAAAATAAGGGTGAAGTCTTTACCTTTCGGATACCATAACCCATACTCCATAGTACCCTTGAGGTATCGAAGAATCCTCTTCACTGCTGTCACATGAGTCTCCTTGGGATTAGCCTAAAATCGTGCTACCATGCATACTACCTACAAAATATCTATTCTGGTAGCTGTCAGGTACGGTAAACTTCCAATCATAGATCTGTACATGGTTTGATCAATAGGTGGAGATTTTTCATCCTTGCTCAACTTGCAACCTATCGTCATGGGAGTGTTAACTGGCTTACAATCCTCCATTATGAATTTTTTCAACATCTATTTCCACATATTTAACTTGAGAAATAAATATGCCCTTCTTATTTTGATTAACTTGCAACCCGAGAAAATACAAAAGTTCACCAATCATTGACATTTAAAATTCTTTCTGCATCTTATTTGCTAAATCTTTACATGACTCATCTTTGCTGCTGCCAAATATGATATCATCTACGTATACAACAAGAACAATAAGATGCCCATTTTTTTTTTTTGACATACAAATTACTATCCACCATACCTTTCTTAAACCTTTGTTGGGTGAGATAGTTGTCTAGCCTTGCATACCATGCTCGAGGTGCCTGTTTTAAGCCATATAATGCTTTCTTCAACTTGCAAAAAAAGTTGGGATCATCACCAAGTTGGAAACCATCTGGTTGCTCAATATAAACCTCTTCTTCAAATTTCCCATTCAAAAACGCTGATTTCACATGCATTTGATAAACTTTGAAATTCTTGTAGACTGCTAAAGCCAGAAATATTCTAGTTGCCTCTAGTCTCGCTACTGGTGCAAAATTTTCCTCAAAGTCAATGCCTTCAACTTGTGCATAACCCTTACATACTAATCTTGCTTTATTTTTGACTACCTATCCGTCTTCATTCAATTTGTTTCAAAAAATCCATTTATATTTTTATTTGTAGGTCTAGGTACTAACTCCCAAGTTTTGTTTTTCTTGATCTGATCTAATTCTTCATTTATTGCCTTCATCCAACTTTCATCTTTGCTTGCGTTAGCAACATTTTTGGGCTCGATGCTGGATAATAGAGAGTGGTTACTTATTAATCTTTTTCTTGTCTGAACACCAACTTCGGGGTCTCCAATTATTTGCTCTCTAGGATGATTTTTCTGCCAGCTGCTTGTTTTGAATTTCTTATTTTCTTCCACTTCTGAATCACAACTTAAATCATCTAAGTCAATTTTCTATATATTTTCTATTTCATTTTCCTCATCTCCTTCAATAACCTCTTCATAAATTAGGTAGTTCGTTTCATAGCTAATTACTCGTTCTCTACCTTCATCAAATTTAACATCGAAACTATCCACAATTTTCTTTAGCCTCTTGTTGTAGCATTTGTAAGATTTTCTTTTTGACGAATAACCAACAAAAATACCTTCATCCGCTCTGTCTTCAAACTTACCAAGATTATCTTTAGTTCTTTTGATGTAGCACTTGTTGCCAAAAACTTTGAGGTATTTTGTTGTTGCCCTTTTATCGAACCACAACTCATAAGGAGTTTTGCTTTCATGTGTTCTCAGCATGTACCTATTTTGGATATACATCGTAGTATGGACTGCTTCTTTCCAAAATCTATCTACTACTCTACTTTCTGCCAACATAGTCCGTGTCATTTCTTGCATTGTCCTGTTCTTTCTTTCTACCACTCCATTCTGACTGAGGTGTCCTGGATGCTGAAAACTGTCTCCTAATACCGTATTTTTCATAGTACTCTGTAAACTCCTCTGAAATGAATTCTCCTCATCTATCTGATCTTAAAAATTTGATCCTCTTTCCTATTTCATTCTCAACATGGTTTTTGAAAATCTTGAACATATCAAAAGCTTCTGATTTATGCTTCAATAAAAATATCCATGTCATTCTAGAATAGTCATCAATGCACAACATAAAATATTTTTCACCATTTATGCTTTGTGTTCTCATGGGTCCACATAAATCAGTGTGTATTAGTTCCAAAGATTTGCTTGTGTAGTACTATTTTGTTTTGAATGTGACTCTAGTTTGCTTCCCCTTTTAGCATGAAGCACAAATGTTGTTTGCAGGTTTGATGATGGTGGGAATATCTCTCACTGCCCTTTTTGAGGTGATTTTTACTAGATTATCAAAACTGATATGACCGAGTCTCTTATGCCACAACCAATTTTTTTCTTCCTGTCCAATAAAATAAGCTCTTTTTGAAGTCTCTGAGAGCATGTACAGGTTTCCAGATGTCCTTGATCTAGTTGCTATCAATTTTCCACTATTTTTTTTTCTTACTTTGCAACCCTGCTTCATAAAAACTAATTTATGACCTTTATCACAAATCTAACTTACACTCAACAAGTTATGTTTCAAACCATCCACAAACAAGACTTCTTCTGACTTAATTTTTTCGTCGCTAATTTTAACTAAACCTTTTCCAACTATGTTAGCTCCATCATTATTTCCAAACTTTACTGAAACACCTTCATATTTCTATAACTTCTCAAATTTTTGTTTGTCACCTGTCATATGACTAGAGCATCCACTATAAAGTATCCATGGTACATATTTATTCTGTGCTTTAAATGTTGTTTGTACGATTAAGGATTCTTTTTCTTCCTTAAGTTGTTCTTTTCCTTTCCACTCTGTTTTGATAGTAGTTTTGGGTTCTTGTTTTGCCTTTCCCTTATCAACAACTTGTGCATGTTTTTTGGGAAGTTTTCTATTTTGTCTCAGCTTATTTGGTTGAAAATTTCTTCCCTGAAACTGATTTGATGCAAATGTACTTCTACAGTTTCTTGCAATGTGCCCAAAATTATGATAGTTATAACATTCTACTGTATAATTCATCAAAGGAGAAAAAGCATTTCTACTTGGTGAAATTCCTTGGTATTACATTATATTTGCAGTCTGAGATTTTATGTCCATAGCCATTGCATTTAAAACAGAAACTAGAAAAGGAATAATTGAACCTGGGTGATGGTCTTTGCCATGTTGCTGTAGGAGCCATAGGTCTTCTTCTTCTTTGATGTGTGACATTGGTGAATCCATCATTGTCAATTCTCCTTTCATGCCTGGAATTATTGCTTTCTTTTGCATGAGATGTTTTTCCTTGATCAACCTGTTTCTTATCTTCATTCTTTATGGATTCTACATTTCTAGCCTTTGATCCATTTTATGATTCTCCTTCGACGAAACCCAGACCAAATTTGATGCCTGCAGGCCTTTGGTCATTTATGATCTTATACAACTTCATAGAACTTACTTCACGTTTGTGATAACAACTAATTTTCTTATTCATCTCTTCTAGCTGCATTCTTAAACCAACAATCTCTTCTTCTAGCTTGCTGCAATAATCTATTTTCATGGTTATTTGCTCTTCAAGATATTCAAATATTTTCTTGGATTCTTCTATCTATACTTTCAAAATGGATATGATTTCATTTGCATCCTCAAGCCTTTTTGAAATTTTCTTATTCTTTTTCCTCTCTATTTTCCACTCTTAAAGTGCAGAGATCAACTCACCTTCTAGATCTACTTCAGCCTCAGGGTTTTCACCACATACTTCAGAGTTCACTCCTTCCTTTTATGATCTTACTTCTTCAAATGCCATGAAAAGATCTTCACCTGTTTCCTATTTAGAATTCTCATTGGAGCTATCTTCTGATGAACTGGCATTCCTGGAGATGAAACTTTTCTTCTTGAAGTTGCCTTTTCTAAAATTCATTTTCTTCTTCCAGTCACTTCTTTCTTGGTGCAATCCTTCATCATTTTTGTTCTTCTCTTTAAGTGGACATTTAGTCGTAAAATTCCCAATGCCTCCACAGTTGAAACATTTAAGTGGTAGCTTTCCTCTATATTTTCCTTTTCCCCTTTTTAGTTTTCTAACAAAGTTTACTTCCATTTCATCTGATGTCTCTTCTTCCTCGAACTCTTGTTTTGCATTTTTATCTTTAAGGGCTTTAAAAGCTGCTTCTCTGTCTATGGGTTTAGATCTTCCTATCATCATCTCATATGCAGTCAAAGAACCATACATATCATCTATACTAAAATAATTTAGATTTTTAGCTTCTTCTATCGCTAAGACTTTAGAATCAAACCTTTGAGGAAGATATCTGAATACCTTTTTCATGACGACAGAGTCTTCGATATCCTCGTCGAGTCCTCTGATCACATTAATGATTCTATTAACTCTTAGTATATATGCCTCAATGTTTTCATTGTCATTCATCTTTAATACTTCGAACTGAGCTCGATGTGTCTGTAACTTGGCCTCCTTGATCTTATCGTCTCCTTCATGAATACTCCTCAATTTTTCCCATATCTCTTTTGCTACATGTCGCGATATCGCGACACTTTTTCTCCTTGCTCTTTCTCTTAGCTTTGGCCCACGAAAATACATGTGATATCACGACACTTTTGCCTCTGTACACTTTCTCTATTCTTTTGTCATGATATCGTGACACTTTTGCTTCCAAAGACTTCGACTTTGCTTTTGTCGTGTGATCGCGACACTTCTGCTTCTGAAGTCTTGCTTTCTGCTTTTGTCATGAAATCATGACAGTTCTACTTCCATACGCTTCCTCTCTTTCTTTTGTCACAAAAATGCGACATGTCACAAAATCGTGACACTTTTCCAACTTACTTTCTCTCTCCTATTTTAGTCGCGAAAATGCGACATGTCGTAAAATCATGACACTTTTCCAACTTACTTTCTCTCTCCTATTTTAGTTGCGAAAATGCGACATGTCACGAAATCGTGACACTTTTCCAACTTACTTTCTCTCTCCTATTTTAGTCACAAAAATGTGACATGTCACGAAATCGCGACACTTTTCTTGTTCTCTTTCTTCGAACTTGTCATGAAATCGCAACACTTCTTCCTGCTTTCTCTTTTTCTTCCAACATGTCACGAAATCATGACAATTTTTCCACTTGCCTTTTTCTCTTCCAACATGTCACAAAATCGCGACAGTTTTTCCTGCTTTCTCTTTCTCTTCCAACATGTCACGAAATCATGATAGTTTTTCCATTTGCCTTTTTCTCTTCCAACATGTCATGAAATCGTGACAATTTTTCCTGCTTTTTCTCTCTCTTCCAACATGTCATGAAATCGTGATAGTTTTTCCACTTGCCTTTTTCTCTTCCAACATGTCACGAAATCACGATAGTTTTTCCTACTTGTTCTCTCTCTTCCAACATGTCTCGAAATCATGACAGTTTTTCCATTTGCCTTTTTCTCTTCCAACATGTCGCGATATCGCGACACTTTTCTTACTTGTATTTTTATTTGATCTTTTGCAAATGGGCCACTTCGGTCTTCTTGGAAAATCACTGTACATACTCTGAATAACCTTTGAACTCCTATCTTCTGCATCTGAATAGCTTTTGAACTTCCTGTCCACTGCATCAACAGATCTATCTGAATGTGTTGACAACAATGACAATACTATTGTTGCACCTTGCTCAACAAACACAAGACCTGATATTCAGTATGTTGTTTTTATTGTTTCAAGGTTTATGGCTGATCCATCCGAGCTGCATTTTCAAGCAACTAAAAGAATTCTGAGATATGTAAAGGGTACATTGAATTTTAGAATCCATTACCACAAATGTAATTATGTAAATTTAGTTGGATTTAGTGATAGTGATTGGGGCAGCAATATATATGATAGAAAATCTACATCAAGGAACTGTTTTACTCTAGGATCAAGACTAACTACATGGAGTTCCAAAAAGCAAACTGTTGTAGTGTTGTCATCTACTGAGGAAAAGTATATAGCAATCACATATGCTAGTACTCAAGCTCTATGGTTGAGAGAAGTCCTTGAAGATATTGGAGAATGAAAAAGTGGTCCTACTAGATTGTACTGTGATAACATGAGTGCCATTCAATTGGCATATAATCCTATCCACCATAATATATCAAAACACTTTGATATGAAGTATCACTTCATCCGATACATGGTGGAGAACTAGGTAGTTGAGCTTAAACATTGTAGCACTTTGGACAACATTGCAGACATCTTCACCAAAGGCATTACTAAAGCTCAATATATAAATATGAGAGACTATCTTGTCAGCCCTCTCAAATTTAAGGGGGAGAATGTTAGTGTTTAACCTACCAAGGTGGACAGTAGGCAATGATGGCACCAAGGTGGACGACAAGGTGGTGGATGGCAGGCGGTGAAGGAGTGTTTAAATTTTAATTTTCTTCCTCCCCTATCTTTTCTCTCCCTTATTTCCTCTCCCTATTTTTCACTTAGTTGTTAATCTAGTTTTTCCTAAACTATTTAAGCTGTAACCTTTACTTATATCAATTAATCAAAATTTTCAATTTATCAAAGGTAGATTTTATCTTTCCTTATTAAGTGAATTTCAATCATGTTTTACCTTGCATTAAATCCTAATTTAAACATGAAAGTAAAAATTAAAATCTATCTATTATTGTGAATCCAAAATGATGGATAGGCTCATTAAATGTAGCTTCTTATCATGAAGATAAAGATAGCTTTTGATATGATTAATAAATTATTTCTTTTGGTTGAAATTAATTTTCACAAAGAGATAATAATTTACTACCTTAAAATAAGGACTTTAAAATGTCATTTAATTATCCCTCTTTCATGAAATAATTTTCATAAAGAAAAATAATTTAATGCTTTAAAATAACAACCTTTTAATGTAACATATAAAATTACCTCTCTTCAATGAAATCATAATTTTCATGAAGAAAAGTGCATTTATTGCTCCAAAATGATGGCTCATGAAATGCCATGAAAATTTCCCCTCCTTTTATGAAATTGAATTTTCATAAAGGAAAGGTCATCTTGTTCTTGCAAATGAAATATAAAATAAAAAAAAAATCAAATTTAGCCTCAAAATGAAAATTTTGAAATTTTAAAATCTGCAATAAAACAATAACTTTGAATAATTTTTTTAAATTCAAAATGACTCTGGAGCAAAAACATAAATGTGCAAAATGAAACTTTGATGTGCATTCTACGTATCCATGTATTTATTTTTGAATTTTGAATTTTTATTTTATTTTTATTTTAATGCTTGAAAATTTAAAAAAAAATTGCAAAAATAAAGTTAGAAAAAGAGAAAAAAAAAATGAAAACTGAAAAATAGAAAATGTTGCAACTTCAGATTTCTCCAAAAATCCTACAAGCATGTAAATTTTGCACAAAAACTAGCATTAGCGTTATCCGTATTTACGTAATCAACTACTAATGTGGTGTAAGCTTCTAAGGGATGGATGCAATATGCAAGAAATAAAATAAATTAACCATCATAGATGCATAAAATATGATTATTTCCATAATATTGCAGGTGAAAAATATTCAATGTTCAATATTGGATGCAAAAAATACATCCCCTAAAATAGGCATAAAATGGAGAAAACAACCCAACAGTTTGGCAAACAAATTTAAAAAATCTGGCCCAACATGGTGCAACCAGGTCTCAAAAAATCCAACCCTTGTGCATGCATTCCTTTGGATATTTAAAATTTTCATCCCTGACCATTCATTTCAAGTTTCCAAACCCTTTGTTTGCTTCAATGTTGTTTATTTACTATTTTCTACCCTTTTGTTGTTTGACTCTTTCATTCTTTGTCTTGTTTGGTTTTGTAATGTTCTCCTCTATTTGTTTCACCTTGTAAATTTTTTAAAAAACTTCATTAAAACACCTCCACTTTCACACACATTTTTACCTTTCAAATGAAATGAGAACATATTTTATAGCCTTACATGGCTCCCAACCGATAAGCAACAAGTCCAAAAG
Source organism: Wollemia nobilis (assembly GCA_028583015.1). Lineage (NCBI taxonomy): Eukaryota > Viridiplantae > Streptophyta > Pinopsida > Araucariales > Araucariaceae > Wollemia > Wollemia nobilis. The sequence continues at coordinate 76,517 of JAQPPZ010005288.1, read as the reverse complement.
GGCATTATTAAATATTCCCTCAATACAAACCATGACTTCACACGTGGTCAATTCATTAAATATTCATTCTGACTTCTACCTAAGCAAGGCCATAAACCTAGCATGTGTTTCATAAATCATTATTCTTGTTTTATTTTGGCCCTAAATGACCAAGCCAATGCATGGTAATATAATCACATCTTCCAACATATAAAATATAATAAAATGCTTCTTCCTTCAATCGATAGGCATTAGGAAATTTATGTGTTATCTTCGTCATCGTTGTCCTATGTCATCTGCCACATTCACCTTTGCTTGGCCACTCTACGTCTATTGCCTTCAGCATTCTTTCACTGATAAAGACCCCAAAATTGCCATCCAGGTTTCCATCACTAAACCTGCATCATGTTGCATTCGTTTTAGTGTCCAATTTGATCATCTTCATGTGGCTTGTCATCCATCCAATAGTGGTTGGCCACATTAACATTGAATCCCATTTGAATATTCTTCATACTATATTTTCTCTCATCATGCACTCAACCAGGCAACTCATCCAGGATTCTGGTATCATTACACACATCACCCCCTATATTGTACATTGCTAGTGCATATCATCCACGTAGCATTAGTGTTGGCAGCCCCGAAGGTGGTAGCATCTATAATAATGGTGATGTCAATGATGGGATTATCCTTCTTGTTGGTCATGATAACACCTTAACCAAATAATTCTCGTGATCATTTGCTCCCATGTTGCATTGATGACTTTCCTATAGCCTTGTAGATGGTGTCCTACTACGTCGTATCCTTGTTAGTTCCTCCACTAGGTCTATTCACCATTGTTATTTTTGCCATGAAATTTTATGCCATCGTTACTATAGGCCCATCGTTGAATCAAATCTTCATGTTACATTGCCTTTATTCATTTTGGTACCATGATTTCTATCTGAGTAATTCATTGTCCTCTACATTTTTTGTTTGAAATTCATTGAAATTGCCACTGACCAACTCTAGAAATAGCACCTACATGTCTATCGTTCACTGCTATAGGAAATGGGACTCGATATTACCACTATGTTCATTTTACTGCAACTTTTGTTGCTCTCCATATTCATTAGGTGACATGTTGTAAACACTACATCTTCGGTCGCGTCGTGATGAACCATTAATACCTCAACATGGTAAAGATGCATTTGCCAAGCCCTCATGAATATTTTAGTTTTAGTCTACAAATCCTTTGGCTATGTCGTGTTGGCATTCATATCTACTTGCATGGTCATGAACTGGATGCTATACATTACCTCTATCACCATCAAAGTCGATGCTTTGATCACCTGGTGTCCACTGCATTGAATCCTCCTATCTTACCACTGATATTCCATGTTCATTTTTACTGTAGTTTGTATTTGATCCCTACCACAGTTCCAACTATTGCTCATATACAAGGTTCTCATTTGGTCCTTGCTTGCTAATGTTTGTTTTAGACTGTGAAATCCTCTACAATTTGCAACGCTAGCCATCTGCATCAACGATGGTCTTGCTAGGTTCCCCATTATGTATAATGCCTATACTGCACCCCTGCATAGGATGATGTCTCCTACGATGTCCAACTACCTTCTACAATAATGAGTTCATGGAATCTAATGCTATACATTCCCCATAATGCACTCATGCTGGCAATGTAAGGTTTTGTAAGTGTGAGTTGTACTAGGAGAAACGAACACTGTGTACCCATGTTTCCTCATCACCCAATAACCTCTTGTCATCATGTCAGGTCCATGTTAGTTGTCTTGAATAGGCCATATTTGAACATGACCGCATCTACATTTCTCTACTCTTGCTATGCAATATCTATCCTCATCCATGTGTTGCTTCAATCATGTTTTGTTACTATTGAAGAAACATTAAATTTGTGCATATCCATTTATCATCCAAAACTAATTATATCACCACTTTTCCTAAGAATATGCATCATTATATCCTCTGCATTTGTCATCGAATCCACTAGAAACATCTGCGTTGTCCATGCCCGACAATCAAATGCATTACTTTCTTGGATGTTGTAGTCGTAGCTATACCTCTATATCCAAAGACATTCAATCGCTGCCATGCAGTCCTGATCACTAGCTATCCACGTAGATGCCTATAGATATTTCTCGTAAAACTCATCCCTTGAAGCTGCTTCCATCATCCGCCAATTTGTCGTCAAAATTCATGCCTCTCGGTGTTGGAATTCATGCCACGTGTCATGCCTCGAATGGTATTTTTCCTCTCAGTCATCCTCCAGGTCTTTGTCTATGTTCACGCTCCAACACTCTTCCTTGCAAACCAAACGAACAACCTATCACTTGAAATTCAAAACGATCTAGCAATATGAACTTAGAGTTAAAACCATGCCTAACTCATAATGTAAAATCGAATGGCACTAGATTTTATTTAGCTTTTAGAATTATCGATTGCAAAGTTAAGACTAATGTCTTTACCATCATACCCAATAAACCACTATCATCCATATATATATATATATATATATATATATATATATATATATATATATATATATATATAAAAAAAATAATTTTTAATTCATTTAAATCACTCCAAGTCAAAGATTTTATTAAAACCTAACTAAAAACACAACACTAAACCATAAAATTAAAATTTACAAAAAACAAAATCCAAGAAAATCACTTAAGGAATAATCCATGACTTCAATCAAAACCATCACCATATTTTTTTTACAATGACATAAAAAGACATGCCAAATGGAGGACCTTCAGAGTCCACATGTTGAACTCATGGTTGAGGCCCTATTAAACATTAACACTCTAAGACCAACAAAATGCCGAAAATAAAAAATTCAAAAGGTGGGTCCCCAAGTTTTGAGGCTAGTTGTGGAATAGACACAACATGTCTCTCTTTTTTAGTTTGTAAGTTTCATTCTTAAATAAAAGAGCAGGAAATAAACACACAACTAAAATAAATAAAACATGAAATAAAATAAATAAGGGAGGATTACTGCTTAGAGTATACCCAAGCTCCCGTAGATGGTCCGCTTGGTTGACTACATAAAATTCAATCTCTTAATCCATGTAAAAAAAATAACACTAAAAAGCTTTATTAATAAATTATGCACTACAATTGATAATTTAGAATTGGTCTTCCTAGGAATGGTCTACGTTATTATATAGAATGTAGTCAATCCCATTAAAAAAATAGCTTGTTCTATTTTAATCACGCAAAATTATATTCTACGATCCTTTCATGCATAGTTATTATTTATTTATATTAAAATAATGGTTGTTTGATTTTAATCTCCAAAGGATAAGCTCAATGATCCTTAGGTGTATACAACAAACTATTTCTAAAAATGGTGTTTTTATTAAAAACTACATGGTCAATCGGTCAACCATCAATATTTAGAATATAAGTGCTTATTCTATTTTAACCATAATTCATGATTTAAATATGCATAGATAAGAATGATTCTCCCTTATATTTTTGCAACAAATTCCTTAAAAATTTCATGGTCAATTGGTCAACCGATCAACATTGAATTGGTCAACTGATCAACATTGAATTGGTCAATCAGTCAACTAGTCAACCAATCAATATTGGATACATGCATAAGAAGATAATCACCAACATATAGGCACCATGATACAGGTGCCTACCTGCTACTCTAATACAGGCGCCTACCTGCGGCTAGAATACAAATACTAGGATATAGGGACCTGCTTTCTACTGGAATACAGACACCAACCTATCATTTGAATATACATGCCTTCCTATCAACGGGATATAGGCACCTACCTATCATCGGGATATAGGTGCCTACCTTTGCCATTCACTATAGTTCTCTTCAAGATGTCTTCATGCATTACCAATTCTAAATGGGATGTTGACTCAAAATACCAAATTAGTAGCAAAAACCTGCATCTACACACATTTTCCACTAAAAACACCAGTCAAGCATAATACTTCATTTTCTATTAAATATATGCAAAATTTATATAAAAATACATCTCTAATGCTAATTAAACTAGTAATGATGCCCTTGCAAATGTAAATAAAATGAGCATTTTTGGTGCTCATCATCCCCCCATGCCAAATATTTGACATATCCTCATGTCACACTCCCCTGGTACATTTTTATTTCTCGTCAGCTACCTTGAGCTCTGTTCAAACAATTAAATTTGAAAGAATATTTCTCATAGTGGTGTCGGTGCTAGGAATAGGTGGAAAGGAAATATTGTCAACATGAATGAGTTTTATTTTTTTTCTTAGGCTGCGATTGCTAGGTGTAATCAGATGGTTTGATTCTATTTGATCCTATTTTTTCTCTATTTTGTTGTATATATATATATATATGTATATATATATATATATATACATATATACATATATATATATATATGTGTGTGTGTGTGTAATGACTATAATTTTTTTAATGAGCATGTTTTTGTGCTCATTATGCCCCCATGCCCAATTTTTTGACATGTCCTCATGTCACATGCCCCTTGTATGTTCTTTTTTATGGTGCTTTCGTCAAACCAAGGCACTATACATTTTTTGAGATATGTGCCTAGGGTAGTGATATCTATTGCAATCTAATGCATGTAATGTGACTAAATTCTAACAAGGGATTTGTTCAAGAGAACTATAGGGGCACATATTGATATTAATGTAGAAATAATTTTGAGATAAGTATGCATATAATTAATGAAAAACTAGTACATACCTAGGTGAATTTCATGAAACATGATGTGTATGATGCTCGATGGTGTGAAACGACTGCATGTGGCTTGTAATCATGGTGTACCAAAAAATGAGGACATCATGACATTCTTCATGTGGTGTATTTTGAGTTTAATTTTTTATTAAGCACTACATAAGTGTGACTTCACTATTTTTTATAATCATTTATCCCTATCTCGAGGAGCGGTCTGGCCATAAATAGCCTTCTTAGGGAGTTAGGATGACTAATTCTATTTATGCTTGTGTTGAATCCCTGGCTCAGTTTTGTAATGCCATAAAGGAATTAAGATGATTCTATCACACTTGTGGAGTAGTCCGACCATCTTGGTCTTCTTCAGGATTGAGGGGGCACATCACAATTCCAAAATGATTAATTTACCCCAAGTATCCCTATGGTAACTCACTCATCTCACCGAATTGCATAGAGTGCAAATTGCTGCAATCGTCGAGTTGATAGAGCAAGTATCTGGATACGAGGCTTATTTGAGATTTTGTTTTTATGTGTTTTTTTTGTTATTTTGATCATTATGGTGATTATGAATCATCAAAATGTGCTTATTTGATTTTTTTATTATTCCTCCTAGAAGTATTTTTTCTGCACTTGCTTGTGTCATTGGACATTGTCAGACCCAACAACCTCCAAATGCTTGTTTGTGGCCTCTCTTGACTTCAGCGGCCAAGAAGTACGAGCTGCCGTCGATAATAATGGCCAAAGAATAACTTGGGAAGTATAAAAAGCAACCTAGGATTTTGAATTTTCATTCTTCCTAGCTAGAAAATTGTTTTTTTGAGCTTTGAATAGAAAGTGACATCTTGCAACTTGGAGTGATTATCAACGAGGACCATGGATGCTCAAGGCGAGGCATCTATGAGTGGAGGATCTAGAGCTTCTCGGGTACTCTTTGAAACCCTAACCTTGCTAGTTTTTTAGTAAAAATGAACCGCACTAAGTAATCGGTGAACGAACCTCATTAAACTTGTTGGCAATGAACCAAACATGTACATAGGCGTAGTTTAGGATTTTTTTGGTGGGCTTACCTCCTTTTTGTTGTTTTTGCAATTTTTTTAAATTTTTTTGTCCTAGGACATACACGGTTGTCGCATCGCCCGTTGGTCATTTCCACACAGAGCAGCCATTTCAGCCCGTATCTTGGCCGCTGTCGATAGTAGCGGCCGATTCAAAACCCAACAGTCAAAATTATGACCATTGGGTCTTGGCCGCTACTAGCCTCAGCGTCCGATTTCTGGTTGATGTAGGTGAAAGCGACCAATAAGCCTTAGGCAATTTTTTTTTTGTATTTTGAGATGATTAATTGGCTTTTTGAATTTTTGAGTTGCTTTTCTAAAATTTGTTGCATGATTAGGTGCCTTTATTCCTCTTTCACTTAGACTTAGGATATTCTATCATTATTTGCACCGTTTTTCATGTTTTATTGTGATTTATGCCTTAGATGCATTGTAGTTATGCCTTGATTTTTACCATTAGATTATTTCTACTTGGGCTAGGGACTTGAAGCTCTTAGATGACCTCCTATCACGTATGGATTATGTATATTGGGCATGGTTTAATGCCTGTGGATTACAGTATGTGACTAGAATGCCTCAAATTATGTTAGATCAGGCCAACCTCATGGCCTTGGCTCATAGAAATACAAAAAAATGAATGAATAATTCTCTTTATTTATTTTTCTCAGGTTCAGTTACATATAGATCCCTCTAAGGGATTCCCGTAATTTGATACAAATTTTACAAAATAGGGCAACATATGTATGATATCCATGTGCAAGGGGTGGTGCGCTTTCATAGGCTTCTCGGTGATGCACATGGAACTGTATGAGGGGTTAAAAATGCCTCATTCTCTAGATTTGGTTCCTAGAGGGATCCTTGTACTTTTGTATGTTGAGAACTTATTCGATGAACCTGTAATACTACAAGCATGAAAACAATAGTAAATTATCATTTGTCCGAAATTGCCTCCCTAAATGAGGTTGTTAGAAATAACTCTAATGATAAACAAAAACATTCTCAATGACAATAAAAACTAATGCTATGAATGAAAGTAAATATGAGAAACCAGATCTATGCTAATGGTATAAAAACATGTAACAAGCTAAATAAAAGAAACTAATACTAAGAACCCTAAACTAGGCCTACAGGCCACTGTCTAAGACAACGACTACAAAGATGAAAACCTGTCTCTATTGCTCCAAGGCTATGGATCTAGGATTATTGATGAAGTTGAAAAGATTTTCGTTTATGCCCGTTATGTTGAATATCCTATAGATGATAACCTCTCAATTGACCAACACTTTGTTGCTCTTATAAGGTACTCTAATTTGCTCTCCAATCCAATAGGGCTTCACTACAAGAAAAGCTCTCCTCGATTGTAGCTCTACAAAAGGTATTCAAAAGATCTTCAAAAAGTCCCCCTTAGTGCTCTTAGGTTTGCACCTTATAATTTTTTTGAAGTCCTAGGTCAATGTACAAACCCTAGGACTAAATTTTTCCTGCATAGTGGATGTTAGCATGAGAATTTTTGTCTTTTTTTGTGTTTGGAGACTAGTTAAACTAATATTTAAACCTGGACTTGAGTCTCTCATGTAGATTAGTTGTGAGGAGTGCAAAGTTATATCCACTTGACTTTATTGCATGTAAATTACCACTTCCACCTGATATTAGGCTAGTTTGATGGCAAGTTACTATTCAGGGCTTAGTCGTTGTCATCTGCAGTGGCTAGGGCTGGTCACATTGAAATTTAGTGACCAAAATCCAGCCGCTCTAGTTCATAGCGGCCACACTTGGATGGGCTAAGACTACCCCAAATGAGTGGTGAAAACCAATTTTGGTACTTGGAAGGCCCAAGGTTTAGTCGCATTATCTATGAATGTGCCCACATGAGTAGTTCTCCTAAATATGGCATGTTTTAGGTATCTATAGATACCCCTTTTTGAGATGTGTTGTGTGGGAAAAATACAATGTAGAGAAAACACATAGACTACTATATTTGTAGGGTATATGATGATCATTGGTTTGATAAATGCTAGATGGCCCAACCATGCAAGATGGCATGCATCCCTAAATCATTGCCTTAACCTGATTGAAGTCTTAACTCTGCAAGAAGCTTGTACACATTCACTTGCACTCATTCCTCAAATGCAATCAGGTAGCTTATGTCACTATAATAGAACCAATCAGAGGAGAGCTACAAATTGGCATGTTATATTTTGCTTATGATCCCAGTAAACAGGGAAGTTCTGTGATAGTCGCTTGTAATGATTTGTAGGATGAATGCGATTTTGATATGATTGAGTGATCTTTGGTTGACTTTTATTATGATTATTTGAAGATTTAACTACCCCCTCACATAACACATTGATGAGGGAAGGGCAATGAATGAAGAAACAAGTTGATTGGCCAATATGAATGGTTTGGATCCTTTCTAATGTTTGTTATTTTAATGGGCAATCCCCCATCCAAGTGTGACTTCACTATTTTTGATAATCATTCATCCCTATCCCAAGGAGTGGTCCGATCATAAATAACATTCTTAGGGAGTTAGGATGAATTATTCTATTTAGGTTTGTGTTGAATACCTTGGCTCATTGTTGTAATCCCATAAAAGAATTAATATGATTCAAAATTCTGACCATTGGGGCTTGGCCGTTGCTAGCCTCAGCGTCCGATTTCTAGTTGCTGTAGGTGAAAGTGACTAGTAAGCCTTAGGCATTTTTTTTTGTATTTTGAGATGATTAATTGATTTTTTTGAATTTTTGAGTTGCTTTTCTAAAATTTATTGCATGATTAGGTGGCTTTATTCCTCTTTCACTTATAATTAGGATAGTCTATCATTATTTGCATTTTTTTTCATATTTTATTGTGATTTATGCCTTAGATGCATTGTAGTTATGCCTTGATTTTTGTCCTTATATTATTTTTTCTCGGGCTCGAGAATTGAAGCTCTTAGATGACCTCCTACCACGTATTGATGATGTAGACTGGGTATGGTTTAATACCTATGGATTATAGTATGTGACTAGGCTACCCCAAATTATGTTAGATCAGGCCAACCTCGTGGCCTTGGCTCACCCAAATACAAATAAATGAATGAATAATTCTCTTTATTGATTTTTATCAAGTTCAGTTACATATAGATCCCTCTAATGGATTCCCTTAATTTGATATAGATTTTACAAAATAGGGTAGCAGATGAATGATATCCCTTTTTAAGGCGTGGTGTGCTTTCGCAGGCTTCTCGATGACATACATGGAACTGTATGAGGGCTTACAAATGCCTCCAAATTTGGTTCCTAGAGGTATCCTTGTGCTTTTGTATGTTGATAACTTATCCTATGAACCTATAATCCTGCAAGCAAGAAAAAAACAACAAATGCTCAGTTGTCCAAGATTGACTCCTCGAATGAGGTTGTTAGCAATAACCCTAATGATAAAAAAAAACATGCTCAATTAAAATATAAAATAATTCTATGAATGCAAGTAAATGCGAGAAACCAGATCTATGCTAATGGCATAAAAACATGTAACAAGCTAAATAAAATAAACTAATGCTAAGAACCATAGACTAGGCCTACGGGCCACTAAGATGAAAACATGTCTCTATTAATCCAAGACTATGGATCTATGATTATTGCTGAAGTTGAAATGATTGTCATTTATGCCCGATGTGTTGAATATCCTGTAGATGATAATATCTTAATCGACCAACACTTTGTTGCTCTTAAAGATGCCCCAATTTGCTCTCCAATCCAATAGGGCTTCACTACAAGAAAAGCTCTTCACGTCTCAAAAAGCTCTCCTCGATTGTATCTCTATCAAAGGTCTCCAAAAGCTCTTCAAAAAGTCCCCCTTGGTGCTCTTAGGTTTGCACCTTATAATGTTTTTGAAGACCTAGGTCAATATCCAAATCCTAGGACTGAATTTTGCATGCATAGTGGATGATAGCATGAGAAGTTTTGTCTTTTTCTGTGTTTGAATACTAGTTAAACTAATGTCTAAACATGGACTTGAGTCTCTCATGTAGATTGGTTTTGAGGAGAGCAAATTTATCTTCGCTCAAATTTATTGCATGTAAACTACCACTTCCACCTAATATTGGGCTAGTTTGATCGCAAGTTGCTATTTAGGGCTTAGTCGTTGTTGTTTGCAGTGGCTAGGGCTAGCCACTCTGAGATTCAATGACCAGAATCTACCTGCTCTGGTTCATAGTGGCCACACTTGGATGGGCTAAGACTACTCCAAATGAGTGGTTAAAACCACTTTTGGGACTTGGAAGGCCCAAGGTTTAGTCACATGGTCTATGAATGAGCCCACATGTGTAGTTCTCCTAAATATGGCATGTTTTAGGTATCTATAGATGCCCCTTTTTATGATGTTTTGTGTGGAAAAAATACAACATAGAGCAAACACGTAGACTACTATGTTTATATGGTGTATGATGATCATTGGTCCGGTTAATGTTGGATGGCCCAACCATGCAATATGGTGTGCATCCTTGAATCATTGCTTCAACCTGATTGAAGGCTTAACTCTACAAAAAGCTTGCATATGTTCACTTGCACTCATTCCTGAAATGCAATCAGGTAGCTTATGTCATCGCAATAGAACTGACCAGAGGAGAGCTACAAATTAGCATGTTATATTTTGGTTATGATCCCAACAAACGAGAAAGTTCTATGATATTTTCTTGCAATGATTTGTAGGATGAATGTGATTTTGATGTGATTGAGTGATCTTTGGTTGAATTTTATTATGATTATTTGAATATTCAACTACCCCCTCACACAACGTATTAATGAGGGAAGGACAATGAATGAAGCAATGATTCGCTTACCCAATTGACTAGTTTGGATCCTTTCTAATGTTTGTTCTTTTAATGGGCAATCCCCCATCCAAGTGTGACTTCACTATTTTTTATAATCATTCATCCCTATCCCAAGGAGCGATTCGGCCATAAATAGCCTTCTTAGGGAGTTTGGATGATTGATTCTATTTAGGCTTGTGTTGAATCCCTTGGCCCAGTGTTGTAATTACATAAAGGAATTAATATGATTCTATCACACCCATGGAGCAGTTCGACCATATTGGTCTTCTTCAGGATTGAGGGGGCACATCACAATTCCAAAATGATTAATTTACCCCAAGTATCGCTATGGTAACTCACTCATCTCACCAAATTTCATGGAGTGCAAATCACTACAACCATTGGATTGATAGAGTAAGTAACTGGATACGAGGCTTACTTGATATTTTATTTTTATGTGAATTTGTTAGTTATTTCAATCATTATGATGATTATGAATCATCAAAATGTGCTTATTTTATTATTTTTGTTATTCCTCCTGGAAGGAGTTTTTCTGCATTTGCCTGTGATGTTGGCCACTGTTAGACCCAGTGACCCCCAAATGCTCGTTTGTGTCCACTATCGACCTTAGTGGCTAAGAAGTGTGGGCCGCTATCGATTGCAGTGGCTGAAGCATAACTTGGGAAGTATAAAAAGTAGCCTAGGGTTTTGACTTTTCATTCTTCCTAGCTAGAAAATTGTTTTTCTGAGCTCTAAAGAGAAAGTGACATCTTGCAACTTGGAGTGCTTATTGAGGAGGACCATGGCTGCTCGAGGTGATGCATCTATGAGTGGAGGAGCTAGAGCTTCTTGGGTACACTTTGAAACACTAACCTTGCTAATTTTTTAGTAAAAATGAACCACAGTAAGTAATCTGTGAACGAACCTCATTAAACTTGTTGGCAATGAACCAAAATTGTACATAGACTTAGTTTAGGATTTTTTTTTGGTGGGCTTGTCCCATTTTTGTTGTTTTCACAATTTTTTTTTATGTTTTTGGCCTAGGGTATATTCGATTTTTGCGTCGCCTATTGGCCGTTGCCGCACAGAGTGGCTATTTTGGCCCACAACTTGGTCATTGTCGATGGCAGTGACCAATTCAAAACCCAATGGTCAAAATTATGACCATTGGGGCTTGGCCGCTGCTAGCCTCAGTGGCCAATTTATGGTCACTATAGGTGAAAGCGACCAATAAATCTTAGGCAATTTTTTTATTATTATTTTTATATTTTGAGATGATTAATTGATTTTTTTGAATTTTTGAGTTGCTTTTCTAAAATTTTCTACATGATTAGGTGCATTTATTCCTCTTTCACTTAGAATTAGGATAGTCTATCATTATTTGCACTATTTTTCATGTTTTATTGTGATTTATGCCTTAGATGCACTGTAGTTATACCTTGATTTTTGTCCTTAGATTCCTTTTGCTCTGGCTTGGGACTCGAAGCTCTTAGATGACCTACCACATAGGGATGATGCAGACTGGGCATGGTTTAATACCTACAGATTATAGTATGTGACCAAGTTGCCCCAAATTATGTCATATCAGTCCAACCACATGGCCTTGGCTCACCAAAATACAAATAAATGAATGAATAATTCTCTTTATTTATTTTTCTCAAGTTCAATTACATATAGATCCCTCTAAGGGATTCTCTCAACTTGACATAGATTTTACAAAATAGGGTAGTAGATGTATGATATCCCTGTGCAAGGGGTGGTGCACTTTTGTAGGCTTCCCACTGACACACATAGAACTCTATGAGGGCTTACAAATACCTCCTTCTCCAGATATGGTTCCTAGAGGGATCCTTATGCTTTTGTATGTTGAGAACTTGTTCGATGAACCTGTAATCCTGTAAGAATAAAAACAACAGCAAACGCTTAGCTATCCGAGATTGCCTCCTCGGATGAAATTGTTAGCAATAACCCTAATAATAAACAAAAAAATTATCAATGAAAATAGAAACTAATGCTATCAATGCAATTAAATGCAATAAACCAGATTTATGCTAATGGTGTAAAACATGTAACAAGCTAAATAAAAGAAACTAATGCTAAGAACCCTAGACTAGGCCTGGGGGCCACTATCCAAGACAACAACCACTAAGATAAAAACCTGTCTCTATTACTCCAAGGTTATGGATCTAGGATTATTATAGAAGTTGAAATCATTGTCGTTTATGCCCGATGTGTTGAATATCCTCCAAATGATAACCTCTCAATCGGCTATAACTTCATTGCTCCTAAAAGGTGCTCCAATTTGCTCCCTGATCTAATAGGGATTCACTACAAGAAAAGATCTCAAAGTCTCAAAAAACTCTCCTTGATTGTATCTCTGTGAAAGGTCTCCAAAAGCTCTTCGAAAAGTACCCCTTGGTGCTCTTATGCTTGCACCTTATAATGTTTTTGAGCCCTAGTTCAATTTCCAAACCCTAGCACTAAATTTTGCATGCACAATGGATGTTAGCATGAGAATTTTTGTTTTTTTTTGTGTTTGAATGCCAGTTAAATTATGTTGAGCAAAGTGCAGCAAACAGTATTGTCATTGTTGTCAACACAGTCAGACAAATTTATTGATGCAATGGACAAGAGTTTATTGAACAACAAGGTGCAGCCAAAGTACAATGGATAGGAGTTCAGTGTTGAGCAAGGTGTTGCAGGAGGATTGTCATTGTTGTCAATATAGTCAGTTAGATCTAATGATGCAATGGACAGGCAGTTCAGAAGTCACTCAGATGCAGAGGATAAAGTTCAGAAGTTAGTCAAATCATGAGTCCTTAAATGATAGATGCACGAGAAACAGAAAACATAATTCAGAATGAGAAGAAGAAGTCTTCAGAACCTGAGATGTCAAGAAGCGAAAAGGTTTTTTTTTGAAAACCAAGGCAGTCAAAATAAAAAGTTTTATTTAAAATCATGGATAACATATTTGAAATGGGTTTTTCTTAAAACCCAAGTTGGCTCTTCGTTTCGTTGAAAAAGATGCCCCGGTGATGAAGATATTTAATTTTAAATATTGAGTTTAAATTTTAAAGGTTTTTTGTGAAAACCAAGGTAGTCAAAATAAAAGGTTTATTTAAAACCATGGATAACAGACTTGAAATGGGTTTTTCTTAAAACCCAAGTTGGCTCTTCGTTTCGTTGAAAAAGATGCCCCGGTGATGAAGATATTTAATTTTAAATATTTAGTTTAAATTTTATTTTATTTAAAATTTAAATTAGAATATTAAATTAAATTAAAAGGGCCGACATGTTACTATTTCGTGGCAATAAGCTACGGGAAGGTGACGAAGGTGGAAGAAGAGTTTGAGGCCGACAAAGTTAAATGCGGGCGATGGATTTTAGGGTTTGGCAGACAATTTCTAGGTTTGTGCGCATTCTTAGGTTACGCCAACGGATTTTAGGGTTTGGCAGGTGACAAATTCTAGGGTTTCTCAGTCAACGTTCTTCTAGGGTTTGCCTCTAAAATTTCTTCTATAAAAGCAAGGGTTCTTCGAGTTTGAAGGAAGGGGTGTAAAGATAAAGTGCGAATGCGAGCATAGTGTTTGTAAAAGTGAAGTTCGTGTTGAGCAGAGAGCAGAATGTGAAACGACACAGAGTGTGCGAAGCGTGTGCGTAGAGAAAGCAGAGTGTGCGAGAGAAGCGCGAAGGGCAAAGTTGATTGCAAAGTCTGGCTATAGCAGTGTAGCAGACTGTGTGAAGTGATTGTGCAAGAGAGAGCAGAGTGCACGAGAGATTGCAAAGGTGATGTAGACCAGTTAGAGTCTTGCAATAACAAAGGTATATGTCAAACATTTTTTTATTCAATATTGAAGTCCAGATTGGTGCTTGGCAAATTAAGGGGTTGGTGCCTCTTTCCGGTTGGTGCTTGGTAAATAATTTGTCCAGTTGGTGCTGGAAAATTAAGGGGTTGGTGCCTCTTTCCAGTAGGTGCTTGGTAAAATAGGAGTTGGTGCTCCATTCATTGAAGGATAGAACGGATAAAGTTAAGGGGTTGGTGCTCCTTCCAGTTGGTGCTGGTAAAGGATTATGTAAAGTTGTAGCTTTGCATTGACTGGATTTGGATGGTAGTCCAAGCAGTCTTTTTGAGGAGTAGCCACATTGGTGAACCTCGTTAAAATGTTGTGTTATGTGTGATGCTTTCTTGATGCATTTAGTATCTCTTTTATCTGCTTTAAACTGCTGCTGGTTTTATAATCTAATTGTTTTAGAAGTTTTTAAAGAACACACTGATTCACCCCCCTCTCGAGTGTCATTGTGATTACAACAATTGGTATCAGAGCCAAGTTCCCGGTTCAGAGCTTAATCGATGCAGGTTGATCTTGGATTATTACACAAATGGCAAAGAAAGGCAAAAGTGGAACCATGAGACACAAGAAGAAAAGAACACACAGGGTCATGAAAGAAAATGAAGATGAATCAAACAGTGGAGAAAAGGCCAAGAGACAACTCGATCATGATGCAGGTTCTCTAGGTACAAATTTTTTTATTTGCGGTCAACTCGGTCATAATGAATGTCAGTGCCATGGTTCTAATAGCAGTGAAGTTGAAGATGATCCATTCAAAATTGGTAAAGAAATAGATTTAGAACAAGAATATGATGAAGAAGAAAGTGATGCAGAAGCAAATTGGGAACATAAACTAATTTCAGCTCTGGTTAAAAAGGTTGAGGATGTAGAAGATATAATCACCAGTTTGAAAGTACAGACAGAAGATTACAAGAAAATTTCTAAAAATCTCGAAATGCAGTTAACCATGAAATCAGAGTATTGCAGTAAGCTAGAAGAAGAGATAGACGGTCTAAGAATACGGGACGAGAAGAGATGAATAAGAAAGTTAATGTATGTAGCAAACATGAAGAAGATTCCAACAAAATAGTTAGCAATCTGAAGCTGCAAATAGAAGAGTTCAAAAGGATTGAAGAAACTCTTAGGTCTCAGATCAATGAGAAAGAGACTATTTGCTGCAAACAAGAAGAAAAGATTATCTCTTTGAAGAAACAACTGGAAGAGGCCAATACAAATCTTAAATTCGAGAAGAGCACAAAATTGCTAGATAAAATGATAAATTATCAGAGAAGCTCCACGGATAAGCATGGTCTTGGGTATGAAGGTTGAACAACCCCCTTCGTCCAAATATGCAAAGAAAATGGAGCTCACCATTGAAAGATCAAAGCATAAAAAGTCCGAAGCTGAACAACCTTCATCATCCAACTCTACGAGAGAAGAAAAATTTCACTATTGAAGGGTTGGAGCAAGAAAAGATTAAAGTCTGTATCTTCAAAAGAAAGAAAATATCAAAGGAGATTTACAGCAAAGCAACCACAACAAAAGAGGTTCTACCACTCTCACTTTTTTCATGCTAACACTTTTAATGGCTATTGTTTCAGATGTAACCAGTATGGTCACAAGGCAACTTATTGTGGATTAAATAATAAATCAAAGAGTTATGCCAGTCAAAATACATCAGCATATCTGAGTGAACACTTTGTACAATGTTTTCAATGCAATGGTCATGGGCACATAGCAAGGTTTTGTCCAAGCACTTCTGTATCAAATCTAAGGCAAAACAGTAGATTTCATAAGACGCAAAGAACACAACACAGACAGGGAATAAATCAGGTTCATAGAAGAAAGGAAAATAATCATTCATCATGGATGCATAAGAGACAACCACACCGAGAGAGATATTCGAGTTCACACAATGATGCAAAATAGGGACGCAGGTGAAAAATCCAAGCCCAAGGTCAAGAAAGTCTGGAGAAAGAAAGAAGAGAGGAAATCGTGTCTCCTTGAACTAAAGGAGACTGCTCTTCTACTGCACTAAGCAACTCCAGGTAACACATCCTCAAGGGGAGCATTTTGAAAAAGGTTTTATTTTATTGCTCTTATATGTTTGTTGGATTAACCTGAGGATGAAAGGCAAGTAGTAAGGAGGAGTTGCACTATAGTTGTTTAAATTTATTTCAGTTCATATGGTTGTTTGTGGAAGTGCCATGAAGGCTGGAGATTAAATGGAGAGTCGCCACCATTTCTAGTATTGTTGTATGTCATTGTTGTACTTGTTGATGGTTCTTACTATAACTGTTCAAAGCCATGAAATGTAACAGTTCAGATAATTTGATTAGTGAAAGAATGATTGCCCCAGTTGTGTATTTGTGTTTCGATAATAGCAACATGTTTTTGTTTGACGCTTGATGTGAAGATTGTCAGATCTTTCATGACACCTTGGTGAATATATTTAATTCACAGAATGTTTTGTTTTAACTATTTATTTAATGCCAATCCAAGGATAAGAAGCTTGAGGCTGAGTAAGGTGCACTACGGTTGGCCATAAAGTGTTTGACAAAATGTCTTCTTTCGACATGCATAGTTGAAAGTAAGAGTTGGCAGTAAAATTGTAGTGCTGGACAAAAATTGGTACAGAAGTGAGTCACTTGTCAATTCTGATGACAAAAGTGAAATCAGCATGTTGAATGGGAAGATTGAAGAAAAAAGTTTTTAATGAGCAGCCAGATGATTTCCAGCCTGGTGATGAATAGTTGAGTTGCTTTCATAGTGGTTGTTTTGATCAAGTTAATGCTTTTCTTGATACATGATTTGGGCTTACTCCATTGAGTTTGATTTGAGCAAGTTATTCTTTGCCTTGGTGATTTATGTTGGTGGCTGTCTTGTTCAAATACCTTTGGAAGGAAAATGATGTCTAATAGTTTCCTTTTTCATGTAGTGATTGGTTGAATGCTTCAAGGTTAATCTTGAGTTGAATGATGTTGGTTAAACCTTGTCTATAAGCATTGTTGCTAAAGCCCTAATTGGTTGAGAAAAGATGTTGGTTGTGCTGTGGTACAGTGTTTGGTACTTGCACAGAGTTGAAAGTGGATTGAGGTAGCCTGCTAGATTCTCACTGCAGAGAGAGACAAACAGCTGTCATTGGGTTCAAGCTTGTTGAGAATATATCCAAGATGCATGGTGAAGTTGTATGCAGATGTTGCTGGCATTGCAGAACAAAAAGTTGGCTATATAAGATTATTGTATGCCTTCACTAACAGTGGACAAGTTTGAGTTTGCAAGATAACAGAGGGTAGTTGCATAGAAGACAGTGGTTCAGTCATGTTCTTACACATGTTATATTGGTGAAGTTGATGGTGATGGTGTCATTCACTTGGTTATTGCTGCTATTCACATTGTTGATTTTATTGATGCCTATTATGCTTATCATGATGTTGTCAATCAGTGAAATGAAGTGGTCTTGGACTCAGGGGGAGCATTTGTGTATTTGTTTTTCTTCTTGTTCATGCTTGGAATATTTGCTAATTGTAATAATTTGTGTCTAAGAATGTTGTGCATAGACTCAAGGGGAGTCTGCAGTAGCCCTTTGGTATTATTGTCAAAGGGGGAGAAGATTTATAGGAAAATTGCACATGTGTTGCCAACAATTCCAAAGGGGGAGATTGTTGAGCAAAGTGCAGCAAACAAGTATTGTCATTGTTGTCAACACAGTCAGACAAATTTATTGATGCAATGGACAAGAGTTTATTGAACAGCAAGGTGCAGCCAAAGTACAATGGATAGGAGTTTAGTGTTGAGCAAGGTGTTGTAGGAGGATTGTCATTGTTGTCAATATAGTCAGTTAGATCTAATGATGCAATGGACAGGCAGTTTAGAAGTCACTCAGATGCAGAGGATAAAGTTCAAAAGTTAGTCAGATCATGAGTCCTTAAATGATAGATGCACAGAAATAGAAAACATAATTCAAAATGAGAAGAAGAAGTCTTCAGAACCTGAGATGTCAAGAAGCGAAAAGGTTTTTTTTTGAAAACCAAGGCAGTCAAAATAAAAAGTTTTATTTAAAATCATGGATAACAGATTTGAAATGGGTTTTTCTTAAAACCCAAGTTGGCTCTTCGTTTCGTTGAAAAAGATGCCCCGATGATGAAGATATTTAATTTTAAATATTGAGTTTAAATTTTAAAGGTTTTTTGTGAAAACCAAGGTAGTCAAAATAAAAGGTTTATTTAAAACCATGGATAACAGACTTGAAATGGGTTTTTCTTAAAACCCAAGTTGGCTCTTCGTTTCGTTGAAAAAGATGCCCCGGTGATGAAGATATTTAATTTTAAATATTTAGTTTAAATTTTATTTTATTTAAAATTTAAATTAGAATATTAAATTAAATTAAAAGGGCCGACGTGTTACTATTTCGTGGCAATAAGCTACAGGAAGGTGACGAAGGTGGAGAAGAGTTTGAGGCCGACAAAGTTAAATCTGGGTCGACGGATTTTAGGGTTTGGCAGTCAACAATTTCTAGGGTTTTGTAGCCGACATTCTTAGGGTTACACGACGGATTTTAGGGTTTGGCAGCTGACAAATTCTAGGGTTTCTCAGTCAACGTTCTTCTAGGGTTTGCCTCTAAAATTTCTTCTATAAAAGCAAGGGTTCTTCGAGTTTGAAGGATGGGGTGTTAAGATAAAGTGGGAATGCGAGCATAGTGTTTGTGAAAGTGAAGTTCGTGTTGAGCAGAGAGCAGAATGTGAAACGACACCGAGTGTGCGAAGCGTGTGCGTAGAGAAAGCGAGTGTGCGAGAGAAGCGCGAAGGGCAAAGTTGATTGCAAAGTCCGGTCATGTAGCAGGCAAGAGACTATGTGAAGTGATTGTGCAAGAGAGAGCAGAGTGCACAAAGATTGCAAAGGTGATGTAGACCAGTTAGAGTCTTGCAATAACAAAGGTATATGTCAAACATTTTTTTATTCAATATTGAAGTCCAGTTGGTGCTAGCAAATTAAGGGGTTGGTGCCTCTTTCCAGTTGGTGCTGGTAAATAAATTGTCCAGTTGGTGCTGGAAAATTAAGGGGTTGGTGCCTCTTTCCAGTGAGGTGCTGGTAAAATAGGAGTTGGTGCTCCATTCTGTTGAAGCGAGATAAAGTTAAGGGGTTGGTGCTCCTTCCGGTTGGTGCTTGGTAAAGGATTATGTAAAGTTGTAGCTTTGCATTGACTTGATTTGGATGGTAGTCCAAGCAGTCTTTTTGAGGAGTAGCCACATTGGTGAACCTCGTTAAAATGTTGTGTTATGTGTGATGCTTTCTTGATGCATTTAGTATCTCTTTTATCTGCTTTAAACTGTTGCTGGTTTTATAATCTAATTGTTTTAGAAGTTTTTAAAGAACACACTGATTCACCCCCCCTCTCAGTGTCATTGTGATTACAACAAATTGATGTCCAAACCTAGACTTGAGTCTCTCATGTAGAATGGTTGTGAGGATGAGTGTAAAGTTATCTCCACTCGGCTTTATTGCATGTAAACTGCCACTTCTACCCAATATTAGGCTAGTTTGACAGTAAGTTGCTATTTAAGGTTTAGCCGCTGTCATATGTAGTGGCTAGGGCTAGCCACTCTGAGCTTCAATGGTCAGAATCCAATCGCTTTAGTTCATAGCGGCCAGGATTGGATGGGCTAAGACTACCCTAAATAAGTGGTGAAAACCACTTTTGGCACTTGGAAGGTCCTAAGGTTGAGTCACATGGTCTATGAATGTGCACACATGAGTAGTTCTTCTAAACATGGAATGTTTTAGGTGTCTAAAGATGCCCTTTTTTGTGATGCACTGTGTGGGAAAATCATGACGTGGAGCAAAAATGTATAATGCTATGTTTGTAGGGTGTATGATGATCATTGGTCTGATCAATGTTGGATGGCCCAACCATGCAAGATGGTGTGCATCCTTGAATCATTGCTTCAACCTAATTGAAGGCTTAATTTTGCAAGAAGCTTGCACATGTTCACTTGCACTCATTCCTCAAATGCAATCGGGTAGCTTATGTCACTATAATAGAACCGACCAGAGGAGAGCTACAAATTGGCATGTTATATTTTGCTTAAGGTCCTAGCAGATGAGGAAGTTATGTGATAGTCGCTTGCAATGATTCATACGATGAATGCAATTTTGACATGATTGATGATCTTTGGTTTACTTTGATTATGATTATTTGAATATATAACTACCCCCTCACACAATGCATTGATGAGGGAAGGGCAATGAATGAATCGACAAGTCGCTTGACCAATATGACTAGTTTGGTGCATTTCTAGTGTTTGTTATTTTAATTGGCAATCCCCCATCCAAGTTTGACTTCACTATTTTTTCTAATCATTCATCCCTATCCTAGGGAGTGGTCCGGCCATAAATAGCCTTCTTAGGGAGTTAGGATGACTGATTCTATTTAGGCTTGTGTTGAATCACTTGGCTCAATGTTGTAATGCCATAAATGAATTAATATGATTCTATGGAACCCGTGGAGCAGTCCGACCATATTGGTCTTCTTCAAGATTGAGGGGGCACATCACAATTTCAAAATGATTAATTTACCCCAAGTAGCCCTATTGTAACTCACTCATCTCACCTAATTGCATGGAGTGCAAATCGCTACAACTTTCAAGCTAATAGAGTAAGTAAGTGGATATGAGGCTTACTTGAAATTTTATTTTTATGTGATTTTTTTGTTATTTTGATCATTATGATGATTATGAATCATCAAAATGTGCTTATTTGATTTTTTTTTTATTCCTCTTGGAAGGGGTTTTTTTGCATTTACCTATGCTTCTGGCCACTATCAGACCCATAGACCCCCAAATTCTTATTCATGGCTGCTATCAACCTTAGAAACCAAGAATTGTGGGTCATTGTTGACAACAATGGCCAAAACATAAATTGGGAAGTATAAAACGCAGCCTAGTATTTTGACTTTCCATTCTTCCTAGCTGGCAAATTGTTTTTTTGAGCTTTGAAGAGATAGTTATATCTTGTGACTTGGAGTTCTTATCGATGAGGACCATGGCTATGCGAGGTGAGGCATCTACGAGTGGAGGACCTAGAGCTTCTTGGGTACTCTTCAAAACCCTAACCTTGCTCATTTTTTAGTAAAAATGAACCACACTAAGTAATCGGTGAACGAACCTCATTAAACTTACTGGAAACGAACCAAACCTGTAGATAGGCTTATTTTAGGAATTTTTTTGGTGGGTTTACCCCCTTTTTATTATTTTTGTAATTTTTTTTATGTTTTTGACCTAGGGCATACGTAGTTGTCACGTCACCCATCGACCACTACTGCACAAAATGGCCATTTCAGCCTACGACTTGGCCACTATCAATGGCAGTGACCAGTTCAAAACCCAACGGTCAAAATTTTGACCATTAGGGCTTGGCTGCTACTAGCCTCAGTGGCCAATTTTTGGTCACTATAGGTGAAAGAAAATAGTAAACCTTAGGCAATTGTTTTTTATTTTTTTATATTTTTAGATGATTAATTGTTTTTTTTTTAATTTTTGAGTTGCTTTTCTAAAATTTACTGCATCATTAGGTGTATTTATTCCTCTTTCACTTAGAATTAGGATAGTTTATCATTATTTGCACCATTTTTCATGTTTTATTGTGATTTATGTCTTAGATGCACTATAGTTATACCTTGATTTTTTTCTTAGATTCTTTCTACCCAAGCTCGGGACCTAAAGCTCTTAGATGACCTCCTACCACATATGGATGATGTGAACTGGGCATGGTTTAATGCCCATGGATTACAATATGTGACCAGGCTACCCCATATTATGTCAGATCAGGCCTACCTCATGACCCTAGCTCACCGATGGAATCCCCAGACTAATACCTTCCACCTTCCTACTGGTGAGATGACTATCACACCAAAGGATGTATATATGATTTTCCAGTTTCCTTTTGATGGAGTGGCCATATTTTCTTCAACCACTAATGACCACGAGGTAGTCTTTTCTCAGATGTTCAATAGGGGTGTTGCGGCTGCCTTCAAGCACACCAAATATGGTAGTGTATTTATTCAATGATAGTACAGGATGAGGGTCTTTTCTAAGAGGCATACAGTGTTGCTAATGGTCATTATAAACATTCTTCTCATAGACTGCTCAGGCTTGAGGTTCCCTTGGAACCTCCTTGTGATGGTTTAGAATTTGGTGGATAGTGAGGACCCTATCATCTACACATGGGGGAGTGCTTTGCTAGTGCAGTGCTATGATGATTTGTATCGCATCCAATAGTGGGGTCATGCCAGCATCACCATCTTGCTCCTGCAAATATGGGGATGGGAGCATATTCATGTAGATCATCCCAGAGGGTTTCCCATAAATATCATAGATAGTGATTATTAGATGTAGTGTTATGCCACCAGATGGGCTCAAAAACATGAGTGAAAGATTTTCCCTCATGCAGGGGATCTCCCCCATTAAATTGCTTCTTTTACTGGGCTATAATCCCAAGATATCATATGGTACCCATATTAGGACTGCCCAACTTGGGATGGGGTAGCCAGATTTATAGCCAGGACATAACGCAAGCAGTGGATCATTGGCCACAAGGGTGACATCATAGAGTATTTCTTCTACTCTCAATTCCTTTGTCAGTATATATTGTAGTAGGATGTGCCACTTGCCCTAATTTTGTACAGGTACATCATAGCAAAGAGATAACTTCCTCCATCACATATTACAGAGCTTACTAATGAGTAGGATTCCCCAATAGTTGATGTACGTGTTGATGGGGGAGTCATAGATGACTTCACACCATGGTGGGTGACTCGATTATGGCATGGTGATGGTAGCCTGGGCCACAAGAATGATGATGATGATGATGATGGAGGCACGAATCCAATAGGGTAGAGAGTCTGAGTTAATACTAAGGGATAGGGCCAGTCGATAAAGTAGGAGGTAGTAGAAGAGAAGGAGGCTCCTATGGAGTAGGAGGAGGAGTTGGATTCTAAGGAGAGAGATTCTCCTCTTAGGGCATAGCTACATGAGGTAGAGGCCAAGTTCTAGTCGAAAAAGATCCATGTACAATGACATGCCACTATAGCATAGGTCATGGCACAGATACAATTATTATAGGCTACTATCATGAGTGGTGTTGCTAGGATGCAAATTGTTGTTTTTCCTCCTACTCCACAAGGTCCTATAGGAGTAGATACAGGGATAGATACCAGGTAGATGCAAACCCTACTAGAGGGTTATGAGGTGCAGATTCTTGATGATGCATCCTATATTGATTCTCTCTAGCTACATATTAGGAGGCTAGGATACACTCCTAGGGAGAGTACAGGTGTAGGTGAATCATAAGTTAGTAGGTGCTCTACCTCAGGGTAGTCTTCAGTTAGGCCGAGCCAGAGGACTCAATCATGTGTAGAGAGACAACAACTTCACACCATTCTACACAATATCTAGCCATAGGGGGTGGTGACATAGGGGGTGTACGCCCAATTTGATTCATGATGTACTTTAGCTTTTATTTTTAAGGTCAACTAACCTACATGACTATAGCCTATGGTTATTTTGTACATCTATGTATTTGACACACATATTTATATGATATATTTGCATTATGATTCATTATGTGTATCCTTTATTGCTCATGTTTTTGTTTTATTTATGCAATGTGATGATGTCATTATGATGATGCGGATGTTTAGATGGATTCTTATGTAGATGTCTATATTATCTGATTATTATGACATGATATGATGTATCATGAGTTGGCTTAACGATAGATTTATGATTGTATGCATAGGTGGATTATGATGTATGCATATATGGATGCTTATAGGGTTTTACATGTTTTTATTATGGCTATATGATGTGGTGCATATGTATAATGCCTACATAAATTTATTATTACTTTATGATGTAATGCATGTGGATGCAATGATGTTATCTTAGATGTAAATGGATGATTTATGAACTATGTATTTATGTATGCAATGTTATTGTTAAATGCATATTTAATTTTTACTTTAGTTGTATGCATTTGATTTGTGTTATGTTATGGTAAATGCAATATGTAATGCATTATCTATATGGTTTTTTATCTAATGTGAATGAAACTATATGCTTTAGTCACTTAAAAAATAAGGAATGAATATGATATGAGTTTAAAAATATAATGGGTGACACCACATAAAGTGTATTAGTCATGAATGTAAATAATCACTCTTATCATAAGAATTAATTATTTAAGCATCCATATGTGAAATGAAATGGCATGGAATGTATGTAATTTCTTGATAATCTTCTGTAATTTAAAAGATTCAAAATAGTCAATGGTCGTGTAAATATCATTTCTGACATCTATATCGTATCTAGCCTACTTTGTTAATACCCATTAATTCACAAAATCTCATAAATAAAATTGATGATGTGATTGATGATATGATTTGTTGTTATGTAGGAAGTTTTGATGTTTTTCTTGAGACTCAAACACTCTAGTTACCCTATCAACAACTACGTACTGACCATAAAAGACTTTTGAAAAGTAAGGCTTTCATCATGGACCTAGATATTCATTATCCCTGTGTGTGCAAATGAATATATTTAGATATAACTCAAGCATTTCCTCTGATTCCAAGCGGGATTATTTTAGCACATTGCTAAGATTGGGGATCCTTAAGTGTTCAACTGATCCTATGTTGGACTTAGTTGGAGTATACCACTAGGAAGTATTGGGTTACCCAAAGCTAGCTCATCCACATGCAAACATTGGTCTACACAAATGCAAGATTCTATTGTGATAGACATATCATCATGCTTAAGGATACCACCATTGCCAAGTTGCCTATACACCAAACCCTATAATGGGATCACCTTCCGATTTGTACAATGCTAAGAATTCCGGGATTCAAGCTCCATTCCCTTATTTTCTTCATTTTATTTGGGATACTTGCTCATGCTTAGTGATGAAAATCACTATTTATTTTTTATTGATTTTTTTTTTATTTCTCTTGAGCAAGGGATTTATGTAGTGATGATAATTACTTGTTTTTTTTGCTTTTGACTTTTGCTTGATTCTGGGATTTAACTGGGTAGAGAGGAAAGCAAGGGATTTAACTGGGTAGGGCATAACTTGTTCTTTTACCAATTCTCAACACCTTTGAATTGATCACATAGGAGGATAAGCAAGGAAGACCCTTTTCTCTTAAGGTAACCTGAAACACTTCATAGGCTTCATAATTCCCTTGTACCAACTATAATTTTAAAGTGTCAATTAGTGATGGGATCCTGAATATCCAAGGCATTATCATGACTATACCTTACCCTATACTAATCAATATGGCTTTCCACAAAATCTAATAAGACCACTAGATATGGTTGAATGATCGAAAAAACTTATCCTATTCTGTATAGCAACAGGAAATGGTTGTGTTGAAAAACACAGTTACACACATGGACGAATGGATGAAGATGGACTTGAATATTTGTGGTTGTGATACAAAGTGTGGAATCATTTCCAAGAGTGTGATCATAAAATATGCAAATGCAATGGATATGAATGTTAAATGCAATGCAACTATGTGGATGCAGATGTAATATGCAAATGATTTTGTATTTTTTATCTTTGCATTGTTTTTGTATTTTTGCTTATTTTGCAATGTTTTTGTATTTTTGCTTATTTGAATGTTTTTGTATTTTTGATTATTTTGTATTATTTTTGTATCTTTGATTTTATTTTAACCAAAGGGCTTATTGTGCCTTTGGTGATTTTAGGGTTTGACCAAGCGACAAGAAGGTACCCTTGGAGAATTTTTGGTTAAGGTGACCAAGCGACGTGAAGATACCCTTGGAGCATTTTTTATTAAGGTGACCAAGCGGTGTGAAGATACCCTTGGAGAATTTTTTATTAAGGTGACCAAGTGGTGTGAAGATACCCTTGGAGCATTTTTGATGGAATTTGACCAAGCGGCTTGGATACCCTTGGAGCATTTTTGATGGAATTTGACCAAGCGGCTTGGATACCCTTGGAGCATTTTTTATTGAATTTGACCAAGTGGCTTGGATACCCTTGGAGCATTTTTGATGGAATTTGACCAAGCGACTTGGATACCCTTGGAGCATTTTTTATTAAGGTGACCAAGTGGTGTGAAGATACCCTTGGAGCATTTTTGATTAAGGTGACCAAGCGGTGTGAAGATACCCTTGGAGCATTTTGATTAAATTTGAATTTTTATGTTTTTAGGATTTGTTTGTATTTTTTATGCTTTATATTTTTTTTGTATTTTATGACATATTTGAATGTTTTTGTGTTTTATGTATATTTGAATGTTTTTGTGTTTTATGTATAAAATACCTTCAAGTGAATGATATTGAGAGGCTCGGGCTCTTCAACACCATCCAATGATGTGAGGCAATATGCTCCAGGCCCAACCCTTTCCAATATTATGTATGGACCTATCCAATTTGCCACAAATTTGTCTCATAGCTACGGTGGTAGATTTGAGTTTTGTTGGTTTTCTTTGAGGACTATATTCGCAAATTTTAATTCTCTTAAGTGGGATTCACTATTGTAAGCTCGCATAAGGTGATCTTGATAAACGTGGAGATGCTCCAAGGCATTGACTCAAAATTCATCAAGAAGTGTTAATTGATCAAGGTAGCCTTGTCATGTTATGTCATCATCTATGAAGTCCTTCAATGTTATGCGTAGGGTTGGAATTTCAAACTCTAGGGGTATGATGGCCTCAGTGCCATATACAAGTGAAAATGGTGTTGCACCAGTGGGCATCCACACACTAGTCCTATATGCCCATAATGCAAGAGGTAATTACAGATGCCAGTCCTTATGATTATCTTTCACTGTCTTCCTCAATATGGAGACTATTGTTTTGTTTGAGGATTCTGATTACCCATTTGCTTGCAGATAATAAGGTGTTGAAAAACTATGCTAAATATGGTAATTTTTCATCAAAGAACGCACATTTTTGTTCTTGAAATATGGCCCATTATTTGATATTATTTTTGAAGGGACCAAAAAATAACTTATGATATTGTGGAGTATAAAATTCGCAATCCTTGGTCTAGTTGTTGATGTCAAGGGGATCACTTCGACCCATTTGGTGAAGTACTCAGTGGCCGTTATGATGAACATGTGTCAACCTAAGGATGGGAGTGAGATCTTCTCAACTAAGTCTAGCCCCCATTGTGAGAAGGGTCATGATTCCTGGATGGGTTGCAAGGCTTGGGATGGCAAGTGAGTGAGGTTTTTGTGATGCTAAAATTTAACACATTTCTTGAAATACTCACAACTGTCCCTTTCCATAGTGGGTCAATAGTAGCCCATTCTCAATATGTGCTTAAATATGGTCATGCCACTTAAGTGACCGCCACAAGTATTGTCATGAGACTATGAAATTGCCCAGGATGCTTCCTAAGGCTCAATACAATGAAGGAGAATTCCATCATAACCTCATATATAAATGATTTCTCCTAACAAGATGTACCTCATTGCCTTCTATTTAAATGTTCATATTTTAGGATGTGATAGGCCTTGCGGTACCATTCCAAGCTTTAGAAAGTCTCGTAACTGGGATATCCAATCTTGATAAGCCACAAATTATATAGAAAATATGGCCTATTCCTCCTGCATTGTGGAACTTGTGAATACATATTGAGAAACAACCCTATGGTAAATGGTTGTGCCACACTCTACAAGACCTTGAGAGATCAAAGACCCCCGAGGTACCGTTTGTAAGAAATATCTAGCTCTGAAGGACCAATCCTGATTTGGTTCAATATTGATCATGTTGACTAATTCTTGATTATCAAAAGCCTCACACTGTATCACTGAGTGTGAGAGCACTTTAATGTGAATGATTGTGAAATCAGTAGATATATTCTAAGTGATTAAAGATCCCAAGGATGCCATGGTTTCCATAAATCTATTTGATGTACGAGGGATTGCCTCGATGTCATATAATTCTAGTCGGGCTAGGTAGGTGTAAATAAGTTCCTTGTATAATTTTAATATTGGGCACCTGCATTGGAACAATCCTTTGACTTGATTTACTATGAGCAAGGAGTCACCAAAGATATTCAATATTTTAATACCCATTGCGATGGCTATTTGGAGTCACAATATTAGGGCCTCATACTCGGTATTATTATTTATGCAAGGAAAGTCTAGTTTGAATGATAAGGGAAATGGAGCACCCTGTGGTGTGATAAAGACAATAACTACTCCGCCCCCTTTCTCACACTTCAAACCATCAAAGAACAATGCCATGCCTCTTTCTTTATCAGGTTCTTCAAGTTCTGATGGATCTGATAATGCAAAGACTACATCATTAGGCAATTCTATGGTGAGAGGCTTGCTATCCTTAAGAGGTGCCTCTGCTAATTGATTTTCTATGACTTGTCCCTTGATGGACTTTTGGATTATGAACTCTAGATCAAATTATGTCAATAGCATGCTCCACTTTGCAGTATGTGTATTGTGATAGGTCTTTTTCATCATGTACTACAAAGGATTTTGTTTGGATATAACATAGGTCGTATGACTCAACATGTGGTGACGTAGATTTTTGGTCATAAAGACCACTGCCAAACACACCTTTTATACATATGCATATCCTAGCTCATAACTGTCCAAGTTGTGACTGATGTAATATATGGCTTGCTCTTTGTCTTGTGTATTATTTTGGGCCAACATGGTGCCCAGAGCAAAATCAGTAGCTGATATGTAAAGTGGAAATGGTATGCATGGCCTTTGTGCAGTCAATAATGGTGGTGTTTCCAGGTAATTTTTAATCTCTGCAAAGGCTTATTGGCACTCTTCATCCCAATGAAAAGGTACTCCTTTGTGTAGCAGCCAATTCATGGGTCAATATTTATCTGATAATTGAGCAATAAATCATTTGATGGATGCTACCTTGCCTTGTAGGGTTCTTAACTCCCTAATGTTGGTAGGGGTGACCATTTCCAATATAGCCTTTACCTTTGTAGGTTTTACTTCAATGCCTCTCTTAGAAATTATGGACCCCAATATATTACCAAAAGTTGCACCAAACATGCACTTCTTAGGATTCAATCTGATGTTGTGCTCAATGAGGCGATCAAAGAATTTTCTAAGGATTTTAGTGTGCTCTTTTCATAATAAATACTTGGCCAGTAAGTATTCAATGTAGTCCTCTAATATTTTATGCATATAGTCATGAAATATGTATTTCATGACCCACGGATATGTGGCACAAACATTCTTTAGGCCAAATGGCATCACCTTGTAATAGAATGTCCCCCACGGAGTAATGAAAGGAGTCTTATGTTGGTCTTTGTGTTTTATCCAAATTTGATTATGAAGTAGGGAAAATCGGTGCAACTAATTATGAATAAAAATATACGTATCTATCCTATCTCACTTATGAGCATCAAATGGAAGCATGCATGTGAAAATGGAGCAATACAAAACAATAATGAATGAAATGAAACAAGTCTCTTTATTATTAATTTGGTGGATAAAAATCCAAGGTTACATAGTAGTCCCATTGAGGTCTCAAAGGTTATACAATTGTTACAAATTTTGGGTGCCCAAAGATCAAATCCTCCAAGAAGTCTGGGTGCACATCCAGTGCCTTTCATCGTACCCACAATCGAGGTGGGTAGGCCAATGTCGTCATTGATTGTATCTTCAATCTCTGATGTAGGATCTTCCTTCCCAATGCCTCTCAAGAACCTATACCTACACACAATGAAGCAAAAGGGGTCAAATAGATAGGGTGTGTGAATGAAAACATGCAATCCCCACATGCACAGAATGGCACATATATTAAAACTAAATAAAATAAGCTCATAATACTATGAACATTTATGGAGATGTTGAATAAGAGGTTTTGAGGGAATATCACTAAAAATAGATTGAAAATTGCATCCATGGACCCCTTGATTTTGTGTCACTCGCTTGCAACCTACGAAGACCAATACAAGTAAATCCTGCACCCAGACATGTACAAAACACATGAAATTTGGAAAAAATACATAAATAAAAATTTTAAGTCAACCCATATAATTAGATTTTCAAAATGTGTCACAGATCGACTTTCATGCAACTAGGGTGCCTAGATGGGCCCTTCGAACCTAAAAAACCTATAAAATGTGATATCTCAGCCAATTTAACTCCAAATTGCATGAATTTAGACCACAATAGCATATGATGGTATATAATAATATAATTAAAAAAGTAATAAAATTGTACAAATATTTGTGCTCATCCTAGGGGGGATGGTGGTGACTACAACTAATTGGGGGGCACCCTGGGAAGGGATACCCACCAATTCTGCACACTTTTTGCTACCAATCCTACTATGGAATGATCCTAAATAGTCTTATGTATGTTGTCATTGAATTTGGTGAAGAAATTCACCCGGATGGAAAAGTTACACTCAAAAGGCCCTCTTGAAGTCACCTGGTAACCTCCTTCGCTAAGAAGAGATTTCAAGGGCAAGAGAGCTCAATAAGTTGGGGGGAAATCTCGGTAGCACTCCATTGCATATCATAGATCTCATATCCTTATTTTTTATATGGAAATTGAACCCATTTTATAGCCCAAGGGGGCTCATGTGCAAAAAGGCATGCAAGGGCATGCATGGCAAGAGGCGCCATTTGTCAAAAGGGAGGCATGCACTGGATGTGGAAGATAATATCCATTATGGGCCTCCATTATGAAGCATGTCATAAGGATTTAGTGCCCTCTGATCCGCATGCTCCAAATGGCATGCTAAATGGCAGTTTCTGGGTGCCAAATGTCCTATATTTGACTTTTTATGGGTTAAACTTGCTCACCGTCCCACCCTGGGACGATGGCTCACCATCATCCCAGGGTGGGATGATGGGAATCTACCACAATCCCAGGGTGGTACGGTGGTGAATTTTGGGCCAAAAATTCCCAAAAATTGGGCCAAAAGCCTCCAAAAAACCCTTTTGAAGTGGCTAGAACCACTGTGACCCTTCTGAGGGCTCCCCAAGGGGCTATATGATACCAATTTGATCATTGTTTGTGGGTGCTTAATCAGGTTGACCATATTTTACTGTCTACATATGCCTATTTTTGATATGTGTTGTGTGTAGCACAGTGCTAAGAAAAAATAGATGACCAAATGTTGAAATATTAAGGTTACTCAATAACCTAACCAACTTTATATGCCCCAATCATGGAAAGGGCATGTGTTCTTGAATCCTTGTTTTTGAATCGTTAAATGAACATGCCTATGCTTAAAAATTGTCTGTCATGAAGGGACAGGGTCCATGAATTCATGATGCCAGTAATTTCAAGTGTTATGATGTGATATTATGTGCTTGTTTTCTGCCCCAAGCAGGAGCATGATTGTCTTTACCGAAGATTCGTTGAACGAATGCAATTCACATAATTGAGTGTGTGCTTGTTGATTTGGATTGAGTATGACTACCCCCTCAAGTTACAAGTCAATTATGGAATGACCAGTGAGAAAATCGATGAGTCACTTGACCCAATTAACTTTTGTTATGCTTACCTTCATTTTTATCCCTTGAAAAATAGGGCAATTTGAAGAGGGTTTTGGTGACTTTGTTGAGTTTTCCTAGAGGAAAGGAGTTGAAAATTGTATGCCTGGGGGTGGTATGGCCACAATGGCCTTATTAGGTCATGAATTAATAAATTTTCCATCCCTCATAGGATTCTCATGGTTGCATTTTTATCCATGTAAAATTTGGACCCAATTTGAGCTGTTTTGGTGCAATTTTGGACCTATTTTGGGTCATTTTGGGTTGTTTTGGCCTATTTTTGCCACCACTATCCCAGGGTGGGATGGTAGCATGTTCTACCACCATCCTAGGGTTCTTATAAAAGGATGTTACTGGGTGACTCTTTTTGTGTTTTTGTATATTTTAGCGGTGTGAAGTCTAAGGACTCATTTTATTGCAGCCTACGGGCAACATGATGTATCTTTTTGTCCCATACATACATATATATATATATATATATATATACATATATATATATATATATATATATATATATACATATATATATATATATATATATATATATATATATACATATATATATATATATATATATATATGTGTGTGTGTGTGTGTGTGTGTGTGTGTGTGTGTGTGTGTGTGTGCTTTTTATGTGGTTTATCATCATGTATTTATTTTTTTATAAAATGTATGCACTTTGATTTTATGAGATGGTGATGAATGCCTATGTATGAATGTGTTTGTAATGTGATTTGATTTGATTTTGTACATGTATGGATGTATGATGAGATGGATGACTATATGATGTATTATGCTAGCACCATAGATGATATAGAATGCATTAATTCATATGTAATATGGTTTATGAGAGTATGTAATGGATTTGTGAATAATTTAACTAAAATGGATGTGATGAAGTGATATGATGTTTATAGGATGTTCATGAGATTTTCATGAGACTCAAACACTCCAATAAACTGATAAAAAGTTGCATACTAACCGTGCAAGAATTTTGGACAAGGTATGAATATGTTAGGATGACCAAGATACTCAATATCCCTATGTGTGCAAGTGATTTCATTCTTGAGAGATGCATAAAGATACCGCCATTGACAAGTAGGCTATCCACCAAACCTGTAATGAGGATCACTCTATGAATGCCACAATTTGGAGTTCTATACTCATTTGGATTAGACCACTAGGTAGTAGAGATGACCAAAAGCTAGTTTATCCACATGCAAACATTGGTCTACACACATGCAAAGCTAATGTGGTAGACATATCGTCATGCATTTAGGATACCGCCATTGACAAGTAGGCTATCCACCAAACTTGTAATGAGGATCACCTAGATGGTTTGTCAAATGCTGAGAATTCTAGGGATTCAAGCTCAAGCTCCCTTATTTTCTTCAATTTTATTGGGATACTTGCTCATATGTAGTGATGATAATCACTATTTATTTTTTATTTTATTTTCCTTGAGCAAGGTATTTTGGGAGTGGTGATAACCACTGTTATTTTTTATTGTTGTTTTTTGAGGATTTTGATTTCAAACTTGAACTTGTGGGATTTTTTCTTTTGAATAGGATTGATATTTTAGGCCTTGGGGATGACTACCCATCCTTCTCAAGGATGTGTAGTATGAATCCTTACGATTTTATGGTTCAAGGGTGTTTAGGATTTTTGATAGTGGTGAAAACCACTATTTATTTTGGGGAATTGGGTAGGGAACAACTTGTTCTTTTGTAAATTCTTTGCATCCTTGAACCATTCACATAGGGGGATGAGCATGATAAACTTTTTGCTCAAGGTATCCTAGACCACTTTATGGATTTCATATTTCTTTGTGAAAAACTTGGATTTATTAATGTGAAATGTGTTGGGATTTGATGTATACGAGGAAAAATACAAGACTACCTCTTAAAAATCTCATTAGCCCTCTACAAAATTTGAGAAAAAACTAGATATGGCTAAGTGACCGAAAACCCTAATGACATTCTAAAACAAATGGCTAAGTTAAGGGAATGGACACGACCATGGAAATGTAGGAAATAGAGATGGAAATGATAAGTAAAATATGGAATGAGTTGAGTGATAACCTTGACAACATTGATTGTGAATTGTGACTAGTGTACGATCTTAGTGCTAGACATGTATGAGCCACTATAAAAATGCAATGTGTACTGAAGGATATGCTTAATGCAAGTGATAATGCAATGGTATGCAACTTGATGAGAATGCAATATTTTTTGAAATTTTGAAATTTTGATAATGTCCTCTTATTTTTTTAAAATTTTGATTGATATATATGTATGAAAGTGAAATGCTATGCAATGTTTTTGTATTTGATATTTTGATGATATTTTTTAAATTTTTAATTGATATGTATATACATGTGACCAAAATGCTTATTGGGGGCCATTGGGGCATTTAAGGTTGACCTAGATGATCATAGATAATCTATGAGCATTTTTACTTGACCTAGATGGTGAAAACCCGTTAGGAGCCTTTTGGGTGACCTAGATGTTCAACGACACTTAAAAAGTGTCTATGACTGCCTAGGGGTATTTGGTTGTGACAAAAGGGCTTATGGATGCCTTTGGGGCTTTTAGGGTTGACCTAGATGATCCTAGATAGTCTAGGAACATTTTTACTTGACCTAGATGGTGAAAACCCGCTAGGAGCCTTTTGGGTGCTCTCTAAGCATGAAATGGTCGCAAGTGAAGGATTTTCAAGGGTTTGGGATCCTCGACACCTTCAAGGGAAGCTAGGCGATAATTTCTAGGCCCTATTTGACTAGTGATGACAAAGGGACATAACTAGTTTACCACAAATTTGTCTCGCAGGTGGGGCAACAAGCTAGAATCCTATTGGTTCTCTTTTAGAACAAGATCACCAACCTGAAAGTCTCGAAGATAGACTTTCATATTGTAGGCTCTCTTGAGATTCTCTTGATACACACGTAGATGCTCAAGTGCATTAATGACATGTTCATCCAACAACATAAGCTGATCTAGGTGAGCTTTTCATGCAGTATCATCATCAATAAATTCCTGCATGGATATGCGTAGTGATGGTATTTCTAGCTCTAGAGGCATGACTACCTCAACTCCATAAACTAGTGAGAACGGAGTTGATCCAGTGGGCATCCGAATTCTAGTGCGGTAAGCCCATAGGGCAAGTGGCATTCGTGTGTGCCAATAGGTATGATTCTCTCTAAATATTTTCTTCAATATAGCAATTAATGTTTTTTTTTATGCTTCTGCTTGCCCATTTGCTTGTGGATAATAAGGAGTCAAAAAACTGTGCTGGATATTATATTTTGATGTCAAAGCATGCACATATTTATTCTTGAATGATGTCCCATTATCCAAAATTATCTTGTATGGAATACCAAAATGACAAATGATATTATGCAATATGAACTCCGCTATGCGGGGTCCTTTCGTAGTGGTAAGGGGGATTGCTTCCACCCACTTTGTAAAATACTTGGTAGCCATGATGATAAATGTGTGATGGCTTGAGGATTCAGGGGAGATTTTCCTGATTAAGTCCAATCTCCATTGTGAAATTGGCCAAGACAATTGGATTGGTTTTAAGGCTTGAGAAGGTACATGTGTCAATTTAGAATGGTGTCATGCACTTCCTCACATACGTGCAACAATCTTGCTCTAAATTTGGCCAATAATAGCCCATGCAAATAATGCACTTTGCGATGGCCATGCCACTGAAATAGCCACCACAAGTACCATCGTGTGCTTGGGCTATCGCCCAAGTCGATTCTTGATACTCTAAGAAATGAAGAAGGATTCCTTCATAGCTCCGATGATATAAGATGTCTCCTAACAAGACAAATTTTGCTACCTTCTATTTAAATGTCCTTTTGGCAATGTGTGATAATCCACGAGGGATATTACCAAGCTTTAGGTACTCTCTAATATGTGTGGACCAGTATGGCTACGTGGAAGCTTCGATTGCATGAATTGCTAATACCTCATGAAGTTCATCCTAAGAAAATACTGATTGGGATATAAATTGTAAGAATAGCATTGTGTTACTATCAAAAGGGGTTTGGGGGAACAAAGTCCTCCAAGTAATATGATTCAAGCACTCATGAATGTGTGATAATAT
The DNA here is from genome assembly GCA_028583015.1 of Wollemia nobilis. NCBI lineage: Eukaryota > Viridiplantae > Streptophyta > Pinopsida > Araucariales > Araucariaceae > Wollemia > Wollemia nobilis. The sequence continues at coordinate 40,497 of JAQPPZ010005288.1, read as the reverse complement.
CTCTTAATGAGGTTCTATCTGAATTAAGTAGACTTATGGCATGGCTTGAGTGCTCTCACACTCAACCACTGATTGTGATAGCTTCTTGACTTGAATGGTTGTCATCTCCCCTATGGGGTCTTGTAGGATCAAGGATTCTAAAGAGGCAATTGTATCTAAAAAACAATTAGACAATCTAGGGAGTGCCTCGATGTGATACCATTAAAATTTTTCTAGGTATTTGTCCACAAGGGCTTTTTAGGCTTGCAAAACTAGGCACTTGCATTGGAAGATTCCCTTGACCTAGTTGAAAATGAGCAAGGAGTCAACAAAAATGTTGATCTTGGTTATTTTCATGGCGATAGCCATTTTAAGCCCAAAGAGCAAGGCTTCATACTCAGCATTATTATTGGTGTAGGGGAAATATATTTTAAATGATAGGGGTATGGGAGCCCCATACGATGTGAAAAACATGATTCCTACACCACCCCCTTGCTCACATTTGGAGCCATCAAAGAAAAGAGTCATATCCACCTATGACTCAAGCTCATCAAAATCAGGCGATTATGATATTTGGAAGACTCCATCATTAGGAAGCTCCATGCTAAGAGGCTGATTATCCTAGAGAGGAGCCTCTGCAAGTTGATCAAAAATGACCTAACCCTTGATTGAATTTTGTCCTATGAATTCCAAGTCAAATTTTGTTAACAACATGATCCATTTCACCGTGCGACTACTATGATAAGTATGACTCATCATGTATCACAATGGATTCTATTTAGATACAACATACATAGTGTCACTCAACATATAGTGTCATAGCTTCTTGGTAGCAAAAACCACCATTAGACATAACTTTTTAATGTATGTGTATTTGATCTCATAGCTCACCAAGGTGTGACTAAGATAGTATGTGGCATGTTCCTTGTCTAGTTCATTGTTTTGGGCTAACATGGTCCCCAATGCAATCTCAGTAGCTAAGATATATAATCAGAATGACACCCCTAGTCTAGGTGGAGCTAACACTAGTGGCAAAGCTAGGTATTGTTTAATTGTGTCAAAGGCATCCTGACACTCATCGTCCTAGTGGAATGTAACCCCCTTGTGCAAAATTTTGTTCATGGGTCGACAATTGTCCAACAATTGTGCTATGAAGTGTTTAATGGATGTAATCCTCCCATGAAAGCTACAAAGCTACTTGATGTTAGTCTGGGGAGGCATTTCAAGGATTGCCTTGACCTTGTTAGGGTCCACCTCGATGCTTCATTTGAAAAATATAAATCCCAAGAGCTTTCTAGATGTGACACCAAAGATGCACTTCTTGGGGTTCAATCTATGTTCAATAAGGTGATCAAGAAATTTGTGCAAGACATCTAGGTGCTCATGACGTAATAAATATTTAGCTAGTAAGTCATCCATGTAATCTTCTAAAATCTTGTGCATGTATTCATGGAATATATATGCCATAGCACGATGGTAGGTGGCACTGGCATTCTTAAGGCCAAATAGCATGACCTTATAACAAAATGTTCCCCAAGGCATTGTGAATGCCATTTTGAGTTGGTCTTTAGGGTTGATACAAATCTGATTATACCCAAAGAATCCATCCATAAGGGAGAGAATTTCATGTCTTGTGGTGGCATCTACCAGGGAATCTATGCTTGGCAAATGAAAATCATCCTTAGGAATCGCTTTGTTCAGCTCTCAAAAATCAGTGTAAATGTGAATCCTCCCGTAAGGTTTCTTAACGAGGACCATGTTGGAAAACCATGGTGGATAGTCTATAGAAATGATAAAATTGGCATCCAATATTTTATTTAGCTCATATTTGATCATAAAGGCCACTATTGGGTGCATATTTCTCATATTTTTCTTCATAGGCTTGACTTTGGGGTCAAGCGTTAGATTGTGGGTGATCATATTTGGATCTAGTCCCAAAATGTCCTTGTAATACCATGCAAAAGCTACCTTCTTCTCTATGAGAAGGGCTATGTAATTAGCTTGCTCTTCAGGGGATAGGATTTCCCCTAGATTTATACATTGTGGGTTGTCAAGATCTGAGTCAATATCTTTGTTAACCGTAGGCTTGATTGACATATGCGACCTCTCCTCCAATTGATGGGGATTAGGGATCAAATGGATGTCATTAGCTGGATTTAAATCCTCGATGGAAACCTCAAGTTCCTCCTTAGCATGGAAGACATCATGAGTTCGTCCTATGAAGAAATGGAACAATCCACCACAAGACCAATACTCAAAGGGTGATGGGGGTGAATCAGCATGATCCCAATCAATCACATCTAGATCTAGATGGAATGGATTGGAAGGATTGACTGGGTTGTGGGGTGGTGTGGTCAAATAAATGGAGATCATATTGATAGAATGTGTCTATTCTCTAGGACCATGTGTATGTTATTGTATTTTGATATCATCTCCCACCTCTAGATATGGTTTTGGGGGAATGGGGATCTTTGAATCCTATCTAGGAACAAACTGCAATATGGGATCATAAGGCTCAAGGAGCTCCATGTGTGTGGGTGGGACAGGGAAGACCTCATGGTGAATCTAACCTAAATTGATAGGCCTTGCCCTTAAGCATTGGCCAACATGCAATTGATGATATACTTCATCTATATCAATGGGTTCATGACGATGGCACAAGTAATGAGGGCCAAGGTATGCCCTCTCTATTTCATCCTTATAATAATTGTCATATATGAGAATCTTATTGTTACCCCTTGGGATTGGGTGATCAGGTAGGTGTGGTCCCATATATGCTAGTTCCTCATAATCATCATCATGGATGAGGATTTATTCATTCTCATATCGTAGTGCCTTAGGCTCATGAGGATCTAGCTACTCAAGTAAATTAACTACTCCCTCCCTAGGAGGTCTAGCTTACTACGGGTGAATCAAATCTTCAAGAGGAAGGAGCTGCCACTAGATAGAATAAGGGAAATGGAATGGATGTATGAGGTCTTCCTATTGGTCGTTAATGAGAACAATTTGTGAATGATCACTATCTGACTCAAAAGGGTCATGTGGTGCCACCTTGTAACCCGACTCATCGTCTGAGGTCCATTCATATGAGGTGCCTTGATCTGAATCATCATAGACATGGGGATAACTTTGTGAACCTTCCTCTATCTAAAAATATGGGGGAATTTCACTAAGGCTCATGGGGTTACCATCTAATAGTGGGAAGTAGTCCTCGAGGGAGTAGACTATATTGGGATTGGCATAAGGATCTTGAGCCAACCTGTCCTCATAGCCTATATTCAAGCAATTTAGGCCATCCATGAGGACATCTAGAGGTAAGGGATTGTTGCATCCCACTCCCGAATTGTCATAGGGAATTTGATATTGCGGTTGATAAGGTATTCTTGTACCTTGCTCATATGGGCCTAACCCATAACCATGTCAATTGCATAGGTCAAGGTACTTCAGGGTAAATTTAGGGTTATACAAGTAGTTAATGTCTTCTCCAAAAGGCTCCTCATCCTCCTCCTGATGTTGGTAAGGTTAGATGCCATAGTCAAGGCCCCCATAGGTAAAATTCATTTTATTAGGAGGAATACCAAGAGACACGATAGTGCCTATGGGAAGATGGGGTCTATCCATGTCTTACATCGACTCTAAAGTAGGAGTAGTGGTGATAATCCTAACCATGTATTCTCCCAATCCAGTAGAAGCCATGTGCACTATAACCTGAGGCAGTGGATAGAAGAGGTATGAGAGTGAGAGTTGATCTAGCTCATCATTTGCCTCGTGTTGTGTCTCTTCATCATCTAGGATAGGTATCTCCTCTATATAAATAGTGGATATGGTCAATTGGACCTCATCAATGGGCCACTTTTTTGGGTTCCTAGGCAAAGGATCCACTGGTGTACTAGGCTTTCGAGGCAGAGCTGACAATGAGGATGGAATGGTATTCGACAGTGACGGAGTTGAACCTCGACTAGATTTATTCAGCTGAAAATCAAGATGTGTCGATGGTAAGGTTGACTTGGGTAACTACTACACCATGTTGTAGTACTTGAAGGGCTCTAGGTCCACAAGGACAACATGAAATTTCCCTTCATGAGTGTACTTGAGGCACTGGTGATCAATGGAAGGGACACACTTCATGTACCTGATCCATAGTCATCCAAAAAATATATTGTATGCCATCTCTCCATCTAGGATGTAGAACATCATTGGGATGATCTTTTCTCCTACCTGAATAGGTAGGACGATCGTACCAACCATTGAGCATATGGCATCATTGAATACTCGAAGGGTGTAGGTAGATGTGACAATGTGAGATGCTGGGAGCTTCAAGTGCTTTAGAGTTGTTGTAGTTATGATGTTTCTCGAAGACCTAGTATCTATCAATACTCTCTTGTATGGTGTTCCATTCACATGTGCGACAATGTGTAAAGGGGGACCTACTATATCATGTGGAATCGATTTAAGTTCATCTTCTCAAAAGGTAATCATCGGTTTCATGCTTTATAACACATGCCCCAGAAATTTTTTGAAGGAGTTAGACTCCTGGGTCTGAAGCTCAATTTCCTTAAGGATTTTCATCAAGGCTTCTCTATGAGGTTGTCATTGCTAGATGATCTCTTAGATGGAAATTTGGGAAGATGTTGTTCTTAGAGTGAGTCCACTCTTAATGGTGACTACAGGACTAGGTGAGAGGTTCATCCCAAGAGGTAGTATAGGCTGTGATGTTGAAGGTACATCACTCTGAACCATAGGTGGTGTAGTTGGACTTGGATACCGCTTATTTGTTGTCACAATGTTGACCATGCCAATATATCCTTGCTTAGGAGGGACATGGTAAACCTCATTCACTTGGGGCACTAGTTTGGCCTACTCCATGTGGACAGGCAAGGGGTCCTCAAAGACCTACATCTATTGGTTGTTTGGTATGATAGGGTTGTCTACCTAGAGGGTGTTCCTATCAATTAGGTCTTGCAACAAGTGTTGGAACTTGAAACATATTTGCACATCATGCCCGTTTTGCCTATGAAACTTGCAATATAGGTATTCTCTATATCCTTTGGGTTTCATTACATTTGGATCGATAGGTCGACTATCAGGTAGATGGATCACATTGGTTACCAAGAGGTGATCAAACATCGAGTCCATATATTCTGCAATGGGCATGAATTGTCACTTGGGGTGACACTATTGATTTTGCCCTTGACCATTCTAGTTCTCCTTGGCATAGTTCCCAAGAGTGGCCTGATAATTAGGATTTTTAGGTGGCACGACTTGCGTTGGCCTCGGGATACTAATTCCAACTTGATTTACTGTTGCTGACTTAGGTTGCATTAGGGTGTTCTTAGCATTCTTGTTCCATTCCTTCTTGTGAGTATTTGCAATCTCACCCTATTGAATATTGATTTCTTCGATGATCCTAGCCTGTGCTAAGGCATCTTCAAGAGTGGGGTATTGCTACAATTACAACAACAAGGATATTGGCTTCAAGCAACTTTTGGAGAACATCTGAGTCAGCTTTGACATGGGGAGAAGATAAGGCAGAATGACGAGCAAGGTTCACCATCTATTACCATAGTTTGTTATTGACTCATCATCATACTGTTTCAACCTAGCTACATTGGCCAACATTGCCTTCCTATTGGTGTTCAAGGCAAAGAATTATTTGAATGCATTTGCAAGTTGTTCCAAATTTTGGATGCTATGCTTAGGGATTTTGTAAAACCACTTGGAGGTGGGGCCATCAAGGGTAGTCATAAATTTCCTCATAAGCAAAGCATCGTCATCATGAATGCCAAAGCATTGACCTAGGAACCTAGGGACATGTTCTTGCACATCCTCTTCTCACTTAAATGTAGCCAACTAAGGTAACTTAAATTGATTTGGATAGGGAGGTGTAGGGATTGATAGATGGATGGGTTGACTACGCAATTGGTGCATAGTGGGCTTTTGAGATCCTGACCCAGAGGTCTTGTTCTCTAGTAACTCTAGGTGTTCTAGCAATGATTTATATGGGTTTGAGGACTTGATCTCCTCATACTTGTTCACATATTGTGATGGAGGTCTAGGATCCTCCAACCTAGGGCAAGGTGGTGGTAAGTCACCCCTCAACCTTGGTAAGGAATCTCAACATATTCTACTTTTGGCTCGTGCTCAATATAAGCCCCATAAGGCGTCTCTTGAGTCAGTCTATAAATATGGATATCTACCCATAGTGGGCATCCTATGTTTTTCTTGGGAGGCATCTTTCGATATGGCCTAGGAGGTCATGGAGGCAACATTTGATAAGGTTTCGAGGATCTCTCTCGAATGAGCATGGGTTGCCTCGGGTGGACTTCCTGCCTATGTGTCTTAGGGGTAGGGACCCTCTCTCTCAAAGTATTTTGGAATAGCTCGTTGGTCTACCATTTGATCCTTTATTTCTCAAGCTAGTGCAAGCAGTCTAGTTGCTCTTTATCCTACCGAAGATGCTTGAACTGAGCTTGGCATTTTGTATATCTTGCAACTACTTTTTTGATATTATCTGTAGTGTGAGGTCTAGGGGGCCTAGGATATAACCCTAGGGCTAACCTCATTCAAGATACTTTGTAGTCTCCATAGGGTTCTTGCATCTCTCAAGGTTAACCACATTGAATTGAGGTTTGGGATGGAACATATGCTCATTATACTCAACTGGCGCAAAGGCACATCAAGTATGTGTAGAATATTGTTCCTGAGGAAAATCTAGGATCTCCTCATATCTTCCCTCTTGAACAAGGAAAGGTAAGGCAGAATTGGCTCACCCCAACTGATGAGGCCCAAAAATGCCTCATTATTGCACAATTTTTGACTACCATATGATAATTTAATTGCCAAATAGTTGACTAAAATATACTATTTGTTAAGTGTTTACATGATTTTATGTTAGGAATACTATATCTCTGTTTTTGACTATTTTTAGCATTTTGTGACTGATTTTGCTTGATTAAGTAGCAAGTAAGAACATGCATTTCAATTAACCAAATGTGGTATGCTGATATCCATTAACTTATCAATGGTTTTTGAATGCTTTCCTGCCCTTCAACTTGTTTCAAATCCACATTGAAGACACAAGTTTAGGACTATCTTAAATCTGAAAATATGGAAAAAATAGCCATACAAAAATTAGCAAGCTGTCACTTTATAGGAACACCTTGAAGTTGTCAAGTAAAGCATGAGTGTATGGATGGAATGAGTTCATAAGGACTACAGAAGACATCTGACCTATTTAGAAGCATTCTCACATGGTCTAAATAGGTAGCAACGGGGTATAATAGAGCAGGGAAAATTGTGTAGCATTGTTGCACTATTTCATCATGGTTACTTGGTGAATGAAGTGTATAAATTTAGTAGCAACTTGATTTACTCCTTCATGTTGATATTTGAATAATTTTTCCATGTTCTAATTTGTTTGAATTTGAAATAAATGCCAATATTTTACAATTGTGCAGCAGAACTGGAAAATGCAGTAATTTACCATGTAAATTCCAACAAGCTACCAATGAATGGCAAGGCATGAAATTCACATCCAAGAAAGAATGAAGACTATTGCAATCTGATCCTAAGGGATAATCCACCTTAGAAATGTAGCCAAAACCATTTTGAGTCAACACAGTTTGTCATTCTAAAGATCTTCGGAATGAACACAATGTCTTCGGAATGAGAATTGCAGTATCTTCGGAATGAGCCACTTATCTTCGGAATGAAAACAAAATGTACTTTTTGACTTGTTGACTGACTTTTGGTGGTGGAAAATGGGATAATAAGGTTGATAAATTTAAGGGAAAATATATCCCATATGATTTTGCTATCCTTGTCGTCCAAAGCCACCATTCATGGAAAAGATCAATTTTGATCCTCTTCTAGGATAAACCCAGAAAAACTGTAGCATAATAGAAAGTTGTTTGCAAGATAGGAATGACATATTCTAAAGTGGAGAAAGATGTGTGAGATATTTCTAGACTCCTCTCATGTAATTCCACCACTGAAGATGCTTTCTAAGGGCCAATGACTACTACTGCAACACAAACTATCCAGATTTACATTTATTTCAAATCTAGAATTATTGGCAAATCACTGTAAAGCAGCACATAGGCTGATTTGAACATGGGATATATTGTAAATATTTATATAAATAACATAGCTCCCTTCTTGGTTGAGCCAGTTAGAAATTAGGATAGAGGATATTTTTCAATTGCAACAATTAGGACTGTATAGTAATTTTTTGTAACAGTTTTCAACATGTTTTGTCATCAATAAAAGTGCAGCTATTTTATCATTTTATGTTTTGAGTGTTAATTAGTTAAGGAGTTCTTTTCACCTCCTTCTAGATCAGGAAGTATGGGCCCAATTTCAGATGTAGAAGGAGGGATTTTATGGTAGGTTTTAATCTATAATTTTGCTGCAGCAGAATTAATAGATTGCTTGCCAGATTTTATTTTCTTGTTTTTATTTTATATTATGTGATTTATGTCTTCTATTATATTTGTGTACAACATTTGTGTGTATGTCAGCTGATAAATTATATTACACATTTTTCCTTTGCTTTCCATGTTTTCCCTGCTTTAGCAACTTTCCATTTTTAGCATATTTCATTTTGTTGTCAATTCCTGTAGCAGAAACTTGACGACCTTTTGTGGTAGGGCATTGATAGGTGTTTTTAGAATAAGTTTCATTTACAAGCATCATTTCAATTATGCAAAAGTAACTAGATTTCAATTCTGCAAATGTAACTTAGGATTTCATTCTAGTAATTTCAATTCTGCAAAAGTAACTTAGGATTTCATTTCAGCAATTTCAATTCATCAAAAGTAGATTAGATTTCAATTTATTAATTTCAATTCATGCAATTGTAGTTAGATTTCAATTCTTGCAACTTAGAATTAGTTTTCAATTCCTGTAATTTATTTCAATTTCCATTCCTTAGACTAGGTTTAGTGTGACACAAAAATGCTAAACCAAAATCTGCTTCACCAATAAATGCTTGAAATCTGAATGCCTGAATTGTACTCTGCCCTAGCCTTCTATTGTAGACAGCCTTGGACACCACCCCGGATTGATAAATCATTGAGATTAAATGATGAGACTCAATGACACTCATCATTTTGGCATCGTTTCCAGGGAACACGGTGTTGTTAGAGGGTAAAAGTAGCCCAATAATTGTTAATTATACTAAATTGTGAACTTTAGAGTAAAATTTGGATAAATGATTGGTATTAGTAATAGTTTTTGGTAAATTACATTTCAGTCCATTTAGAAAACAAGCAACCATAGGGAGGTGATCTTCACACTTGGGGGTTAAATTGCCTAGTTTGAATTCTTCTCAAAGAGAGATCCCAACAACAACAAACAGGGCAAGTAAATCAACCACCACCTTTAGCCCAACCTGTGGCCAATATGAATAATACAGGATAGACAACACCTGTCTATGTAAGCTAAAAATAAATAAAAAATCACAAAAAATTTTGCATAATAAAAATAGGAGTTTACAACTTAATGATGATCCTAGAGTTTTCCATTATTACTTAAAGATTGTTAGGATTTTACCGTGCTAAACCGCAACCTAGCAATTCTTAGCCTACATAGACAATAGTTGATCTCATTAGAGGTGATCCTACCTGACAAATAGTTGATCTGCTAAAGTTGTACACTTCTTGTATTATTGTGCAAACCAAAAATATTTTTTTTAGCACAACCTGTGATCAGTCTGAATAATATAGGATAGGCAACCCTTGTCTATGTAGCTGAATCTAGTATATAAAAAAAAAAACCTGCAAGAAATGTTATTGACTGCAGCAACATCCAACTGTGCTAAAATAAGAACTTACCTGAGCTTGAAGAGACAAAAATAAATGCAGATACACAAAAAACCTTTAGTCCAAACACACAAAAATTAGCCTTAGATAAAGGAGAAAAACTAGAAAAACTGCACATAGAAAATTTACTTCCATTTTACAAAGGGGTAAATTCTGTCCTCCTAGGAATAAAACAAATTGAAGTGCAGCCAAGAAAATTCTTGAACATTATTAGTTGGCTGACTTATAAAAAAAAGCAAAATTGTTGCTATTTTGAAACAATATTTCAATCCCTTTACATGGAATTACAAGGGTATATCAAGATTTTATCTTTATGTAAGCACTTAACATCTTTTGGGAATTGGTATTTAATTGTTTCAAGAATAGATTGACAAGATTTTGCAGACTAGGAGCCATGGACAACACTTGATTGAAGAAGTTTTTAGATATGGAGTAGTGCTTCTTTCTCCCATTGGTAATTCATGGAGGATGTTAGTGGTGAATGGACATTGCCTTCGGGTATACCATGCACCATTAACTGAGGAGTTCTTGAAGGAGATTCCATTAGATGTACACATAATGGAAGATAATTTCTCTTCAATATCAGATTCAGAGTGATGATAAAAAGTCTGACAAAAAGAAAAAAAAAGAGGAAAAAATACAAGAAAAGCAAAAATAAGAATAGTCTTTTTTGTGAACTTCCTTTTTGGGTACAAGCAAGACAAGAAAATTTGAAAAAAAAAAAAAAGAGAAAAAAATTTGTAGCAAAGGCATGTCCCACAAAATGGGGATACATGAGGACAAGCATCAATTTCAACAAGAAAGAGGAACAATGGAGCCCATACTTCATTTCCAGCAATAAGGAGGCAATGATGATGTAAGAAGATTCTTACTGGTCATCTGGTAAGGAAGGTTGCATCAATGTTGTAGGTTTCAATAGAAAGAGATGGTGTTTTCATACAACAATTGACATGTTTTTGCGGAATAAGGATTGGTCTTATCCAAATAAGAGTGAGATATGTTCTCTCTCATTGAAGCACTTGAAAAAAAAAAAGAGGACAGAAGTTTGTTGAAATCAGAAATGGCAGCCTCTTCTGATGAAATAAATGAAAAAAAAAAGAGATGAAAAAAAAAATGAAAAAAAAATATATACATAAAAAATGAATAATTTAGTGGTGAAAACCTTCTTGGAGGTGCTACTGAGTTGGCTTGCATGAAAAATGATTTTTCGGCATGCATTGCCTTGTTGATCTACCCATCATTGTTCCACCATTGTACAAATCTCACACTGCACATGTGTTATGTTTGTTTATGTTTTCAGATAGCCTGCTAACAATCATCAAAAGCAGCTTGTAAGGTGCATGACAATTTTTTAGGATAGTAAGGTATGTGTTTCTTGCATTTAATTTATAGTAAACATTTAGCATTTAGTGTATGATAGTCGGTATTTGGCATAAACTATTCATACAATAGTGACAAGTTGAAAAAAAGGAACATGTTCAAGATGTCAAGAAACACCCCCTTATGCCCTTAATTGCATTGAAATTTCAAAACTATGCAAAAACCTAATTTTGGGACAGACATGGAAGCAATTCTATTTCAATTTGTAAGGCAAATTTTAGAAGGAGAACTGCAAGTTTATATCTCATAATTGTCTGATAAATTGAAGGAGGATAATCAACAAAATGCACCCGAAGGTTCTATTTTAGTACTATTTGGAATAAAATAGCAACATACAAAACAAAGAATAACATCTAAACAAAAGGATGAAGAAGGGATTTTTGATGTTATGGAAGGCTTATACACTCTAGATATGGACCCACAATAAAATCTATAGCTAACTTTTGCATAAGAGTTCATTTCTGTATTTTTTGAAGATCTTCAGAATGAGAAATGCACTCTTTGGAATGAATAGACATCTTCGGAATGAGAAATGCAGTCTCTTCGAAATGAATAGACATCTTCAAAATGAGAAATGTAGTCTCTTCAAAATGAACAAACATCTTCGAAATGAGAAATGCAGTCTCTTTGGAATGAAAAGACATCTTCGAAATGAGAAATGCAGTCTCTTTGGAATGAACAAACATCTTTGGAATGAGAAATGCAGTCTCTTCGGAATGAACAGACATCTTCGGAATGAGAAATGCAGTCTCTTTGAAATGAATAGACATCTTTAGAATGAGAATACAATCTCTTTAGAATGAGCAAGATATCTTCAGAATGAGCAGAAACTGTACCAGAATTGCTGAAAATGCTACAGAATAGCAAAAAGAGTAGGGTACATCAAATATTGAGGTTTATAAGGATCTACCACAAGTACATCCCTCAAGCATTTCAAAAAAAATAATTAATTTTGTTCAAAAGGTGCAAATAACAAAAATAATCATTTAGGCTGAAATGTTGTTAAGAACAGAAAATTCCATCAGTAGTAGTGCATCTGCCAAATACAGTTCCACAATAAGACTATTGCAAGATGAATCATATGATACCAAGCCTTTAAGAGGTACCTTGCAGCACTAAAAATTATAGAAAAATAGAAAAATAGTCATACATGTGCTTAATTGCAAAATACTTGATATAGTGCAGCAAGGAGGAATTTCTCAGTTAGCAAGTAGCAAAGGATGTTGTTCACAAGAGTAAAACCTGCATATTACTATGGCCTACTAAGGTGCATGAGGGCATGTATCAGTTCAATTTGGGGGGGATGATGAGGCCCAAAAATGCCTCATTATTGCACAATGTTTGACTACCATATGATAAGTTAATTGCCAAATAGTTGACTAAAATATACTATTTGTTAAGTGTTTACATGATTTTATGTTAGGAATACTATATCTCTGTTTTTGACTATTTTCAGAATTTTGTGACTGATTTTGCTTGATTAAGTAACAAGTAAGAACATGCATTTCAATTAACCAAATGTGGTATGCTGATATCCATTAACTTCTCAATGGTTTTTGAATGTTTTTTTGCCCTTCCACTTGTTTCAAATCCACATTGAAGACAAAAGTTTAGGACTATCATAAATCTAAAAATCTAGAAAAAATAGCCATATAAAAATCAAAGGAACCTCTGTGCCTCCCTGGGCCCTTGTTTCCATCTTCGACGAATGCAAGACACTAATTGGTGTTTATCCAGAATTAATCATTCAACATCAATATCGGGAAGGAAACAAAGTTGTGGACTGGCTTGCTAATAAGGGAGTTGACGCAACAGACATCCAGGTCTGGAGAGATTCCTTTCCAATCAGCCTAATGGACGTGTCTTCAAGTTCCAATGTTTGCACAATGTGAGTGGGTTACTGGTCTTCCAGTTTTTCGGCTACGTTTTGGCATTTTTGAGCATTTTCGCATCATTTTTCTAAGTTGGTTGCAAAATCTCAGCTTGCTGCGGTATCCTTTTTGCCCTGGCCACAAGGTTTCTTTTTGTCACAATATCGCGACACTTTTCTCTCCCTTTGGTGTAGCCTTCCAACTTGTCGTGATATCGCGACACCTTTTCTCTCCGGGTGCTTTTTTGCAAACTTGTCACAATATCGCGACACCTTTTCCCTTCAGGTTCTTTTTTGCAAACTTGTCGCGATATCGTGACACATTTTCCCTTCGGGTGCCCTTTCGCAAACTTGTCGCAATATCATGACACTTTTGGCCTTCAGGCGCGGTCTTGCTTTTTGTCGTGATATCGCGACACCTTTTCTATCTCCAACGGCGGTCTTCCATTCGGTCGTGATATCGTGATAGTTTTCTCTCCAATGGCGGTCTTCCATTCTGTCGTGATATTGCGACACTTTTTCTCTTTGGGTGGCTCTACTTAAACTTGTCGCGATATCGCGACACTTTTTCTCTCCAGGTGGCTCTGCGCAAACTTGTCACGATATCGTGACATTTTTCTCTCTTCAAATGCGGTCTTCATTTTTGTCACGATTTCGTAACGCTTTTTCTCTCTCCATCAACAGGCTTCCAGGTTGTCGCGATATCGCGACCTTTTTTCTCTCCAACAACGGACTTTCATTTTTGTCGTGATATCACGACATTTTTTCTCTCCAACAGCGGTCTTCCTTTTTGTCACGATTTCATGACACTATTTACTCTTGGCAATAGACTTCCACTTTCGTCATGATTTCGGGGCTCATTTTCTATTCTGGCTGCGGTCTACATTCTTGTCGCGATCTCGTGACACCTTTTTTCTTTGAAAGCGTTCTCAATTCTTGTAGTGATTTCGCGACTCCTTTTTCTTGTCTCAATTTTGAGACTCTTCTTCTCGACCGACTCCAACCCTGCAACTTGTTGTGATATCATGAAACTTTGCAACATTTCGCGATATCGTGACTTCTTCCCTTCTTCGACTCCGATGGTGATTCTTGTCGCAATTTCGCAACTTCTTTTCTTCCTTCAGCTTCAACGACACTTCTTGTCGCGATTTTGCGACATCAGCATTTTGGTCGCGATTTCATGACACCTTCCCTAAGGTGGAGGCTTGCAAGCATTCTTTTTCTTTCTTCTTGGACCACCTCGGTCGATTTGGATTTATTGTAATCTCTCTTGTACAAGGTTCAGGGACCTTTCAAAACCCTTTCTACCAATCAAAAAAAAAAATCAGCAAGTTGTCACTTTAAAGGAACACCTTGAAGTTGTCAAGAAAGGCATGATGGTATGGATGGAATGAGTTTAGAAGGACTAAAAAAGACATTTGACCTATTTAGAAGCATTCTCACATGGTCTAAATAGGCATCAACAGGGTATAACAGAGCAGGGACAATTGTGTAGCATTGTTGCACTATTTCAACATGGTTACTTGGTGAATGAAGTGTATAAATTTAGTAGCAACTTGATTTACTCCTTCATGTTGATATTTGAATAATTTTTCCATGTTCTAATTTGTTTGAATTTTCAATAAATGCCAATATTTTACAACTATGCAGCAAAACTAGAAAATGCAATAATTTACCATGTAAATTCCAACAAGCTACCAATGAATGGCAAGGCATGAAATTCACATCCAAGGAAGAATGAAGACTATTGCAATCTGATCCTGAGGGCTAATCCACATTATAAATACAGCAAAAACCATTTGGATTCAACATAGTTGGTCATTCTAAAGATCTTCGGAATGAACACAATGTCTTCAAAATGAGAATTGCAGGATCTTCGGAATGAGCCACTTATCTTCGGAATGAAAACATAATGTACTTTTTGACTTGTTGACTAACTTTTGGTAGTGTAAAAGTGGATAAGAAGGTTGATAAATTTAAGATAAAAGATCTCCCATTTGATTTTGCCATCCTTGCCGTCCAAAGCCACCATTCATGGAAAAGATCAATTTTGATCCTCTTCTAGGATAAACCCAAAAAAATTGCAGCATAATAGAAATTTGTTTGCAAGATAGGAATAGCATATTATAAAGTGGAGAAATATGTGTGAGATATTTCTAGACTCCTCTCCTATACTTCAACCACTGAAGATGCTTTCTAATGGTCAATGACTACTACTGCAACACAAACTGTCCAGATTTGCATTTATTTCAGAACCAAAATTATTGGTAAATCACTGTAAAGCAGCACATAGGCTGATTTGAGCATGGGATATGTTGTAAATATTTATATAAATAACACAACTTCCTTCTTGGTTGAGCCAATTAAGAATTAAGATAGAGGATAGTTTTCAATTACAGCAATTAGGACTATATAGTAATTTTCTGTAACAGTTTTCAGCATGTTTTGTCATCAATAAAAGTGAACCTATTTTATCATTTTATGTTATGAGTGTTAATTAGTTAAGGAGTGATTTTCACCTCCTTCTAGATCAGGAAGTATGGGCCCACTTTCAGATCTAGAAGGAGGGATTTTATGGTAGGTTTTAATCTATAATTTTGCTACAGCAGAATTAATAGATTGCTTGCCAGATTTTATTTTCTTGTTTTTATTTTGTATTATGTGATTTATGTTTTCTATTATGTTTGTGTACAGAATTTGTGTGTATGTCAGCTGATAAATTATATTACGCATTTTTCCTTTGCTTTCCATGTTTTCCTTGCTTTAGCAACTTTCCATTTTCAGCATATTTCATTTTGCTATCAATTCCTGTAGTAGAAGCTTGACGACCTTTTATGGCAGGGCATTGACAGGTGTTTTTAGAATAAGTTTCATTTACAAGCATCATTTCAATTATGCAAAAGTAACTAGATTTTAATTTTGCAAATGTAACTTAGGATTTCATTTTAGTAATTTCAATTCTACAAAAGTAACTTAGGATTTCATTTCAGCAATTTCAATTCTGCAAAAGTAGATTAGATTTCAATTTAGCAATTTCAATTCATGCAATTGCAGTTAGATTTCATTTCTTGCAACTTAGAATTAGTTTTCAATTCCTGTAATTTATTTCAATTTCCATTCTTTAGACTAGGTTTAGTGTGACACCAAAATGCTAAACCAAAATTTGCTTCACTAATAAATGCTTGAAATCTGAATGCTTGAATTGTACTCTGCCCTAGCCTTCTATCATAGACAGACTTGGACACCACCTTGGATTGATAAATCATTGAGATTAAATGATGAGACTCAACGACACTCATCACCAACCAATGGGTGTCATTCCCATCGGGCTGCATGAGCTGTTGTATCCTATCAAGAAGACACAGAGATAAAGATGTATTGACTTGCTCTGACTAGTGTGTGAAGTTGTGCTCCTTCCTATGATTAGGTGTGTTAGCCCTTATGGGAATGTAGATGCATGGAACCACTCTGTCTATTAGCGCCTCGACGCGCAGTTGCATTTCACCAGGGAAGGCCTGTGAAATATCTCCATAATAAGAATACTCTCCTAGGTAATACCCATTATCCCTTGAGGTGTCCCAGAGAGGATCCCTTTGGAGATGAGGCTCGTGCCCTACTATCTTGGGGCTAGGTGGATTAGAAGCTCACCAAGGAGGTATAACCAAATATAATTTGTGTCTCCTAATCCACTCTCTGTAGCTTTCACCCATGCTTGGGCTTGGCTACGTGTATGCACCATTGTGCTCCTCTATCAATACCCCAAGTGATTATCTCCTTTACAAATTTTTTATGAAACAGTATACAAGAAAGAAAAACTCAATAAGATAAATTATTATCTCTTTTAAGTTTTAAGTGTGAATCCCTAAACTGTTTCGTGTGTTTCATATGTGTTGTTTTGCAAAGGATGACCTTGTGTCGCGTATTTGAAATATTTTTGGATGATGTACTCAAATTTTTAAATTATTTCACCTATATACTCACACAAGATGAATATGGTGATGAAATCCATATCCAACGAGGTAGCATAGGTACTACCAACCCTCACCCAGCACCCCGTGCACATCGATACACCTCTTCGAAGAGTAGTGTGTGCTATTTTGCATGGTTAGGATATATCTTGGGTCAGCCTTGGCCATTTATGGGTCCCAATGATACTCTTTCACATGATCCAATCAAGTGGTAATGACATCCATTGTTGGTCTCGATCGACGGGTTGGATGTGAGAGCCTAACACCGTCGATGTTAAGATAAAGCATGATGTGTGGGGTTCCTTTTAATCCCAAGAAAGTAATAAAATAAGTATTCAATGATCATTCACTAAATACATACAAATAAGTGTGTTTTACTTTCAGAAATTTAGGATAAAGAACCTACAAATGCAACTTATGAATGCAAATCCTAAATGCTAACTTACCCATTGGGTAAGCCATAAACAATCAAGCCACAAAGATGCATTGCTACTTTTGGATTTATTTTGATTTTTCTTCTTACTTTGCTATGTGATGTTATAAGAAAATAAAAAATGTAACTTTTAACCTTTCTATGAAAGCAAATGAAGTAAGAAAACTAATTTTTGATAGTCTCTGAAAATGTAGCAGAAAAAAAAGGGTTTAGGAACTTACTTTGTCCATTTTGAGCTCTCCAAATTCTGAATTTTTGGGCAAAAATCTCTCTATTTACTCACCGCTCTAGGGTGGGATGATTAGAAGCCTCACCACCATCCTATGGTGGTATGGTGAAGCTATTGTCCTAGGGTGTGCTAGATAAAGGCTCTGCCACCGTTCCAGGGTGGGGAGGGGAGAACCTGCAACACAAAAAGGGCAAAAATTGCAAAATTGAGGTCAGATTTTCACCCAAATCATAAGGGAAAAGGATCCCACCATGATCACCAATAAATTAGGAAAAATTGGTGCACCTAATTGTGAATAAAAATATATGTATCTATCATATCTCGCTTATTAGCATCGAACGGAAGCATGCATGTGAAAATGGAGCAATACCAAACAATAATGAATGAAATGAAACAAGTCTCTTTTTTATTAATTTGGTGGATCAAAATACAAGGTTAAAAAAAATTCCCCTTGAGGGCTCAAAGGTGATATAGTTGTTACAAATTTTGGGTGCCCAAGGATCAAATCCTCTAAGAAGTTTGGGTGCACATCTAGTGCCTTTCATTGTACCCACAATTGAGGTGGGCGGGCCAATGCTGCTGTTGCTTGTATCATAAATCTATGATGTATGATATTCCTTCCCAATGCCTCTCAATAACCTGCACTTGCACACAAGGAAGCAAAAGGGGTCAAATAGCTAGGGTGTGTGAAGGGAAACATGCAATCCCCACAGGAAAAAAATGGCACATATATTAAAACTAAATCAAAATAGCTCATAATCCTATGAAACTTTATGCGGATGTTTTTTTTGAAAAATAATTTGAAAAAACTTGTATTAAAAAAAAGATCATTTACAAGTTGGGATGAGACTTTTCCTAGCCTTAGTCAGAGAGAACACATGTTTACAATAGTAAAAGAAGATTTGCATTGGAGCCAAATCTCTTAAACCATATTTCTACAATGACTGTTCACCTATTTACAACTATAAAAGAAGATCTACATTGAAACATAAATATCCTAAATAGTATTTCTGGAATGGTTATCCAAATTAGCTAAGCACTAGATTTTCTCACCAACTTGCCTAATCATCTCATCCTCAATAGCCATGTCACTATGCCATTGAACCCCTACCTCCTTCTTAGTACCCATATTAGCTAGGAAGTCTGCCACTTTATTTAAATCTCTACTCACATAAAATAGAATCACATCATCTAATTCCCTCTATAATTCCTTAATTTGAGTGATAAGAATCCTCAACCTCCATGTTTTCAAAGAAAAGTTCCTCATGCAATATAGAGCTCCAACCATTATTTTAGAATCTGATTCTAGGATTATCCTCCTATGACCTTGTTTTACTACCCAAATAGAAGTAGACTTGATAGCTAAGGCTTTTGCTTCATTGTTTGTGGCTCTTTCCAAGCCTTGCAGTTCCCAATAGAGCATTGTTCCAACATGATTCTGGCAAACCACTCCAATTCTAGCTCTACCCGGATTGCCTTTTGCAGCTCCATCAGTATTAATTTTAATCCAACCTTCTGGGGGTGGTTTTCAACTAGATCTTTCCTATCCCTCTTGCACTTCAACTTCCTTCTCCATTGCCCCAATAACATCCTGAGTTTCCTCTTTAGCATAGACTGCCACAGTTTCTATGACTTTGCTCCAAATGACTTGCCAAACTCCATCTAAAGAAGAAAAAGTTTCTCTAAAAATTCTAGCATTTCTCTCCAACCACACTTGCCACCAAATAAATTTTAATCCAAGCTCCCAACCAATACAAAGAGCTTTAGATTTAAATCTACCCATCTTCTATCTTTCCCAAATATTAATCCGATTCAAATCACCATTAACTTGAATTTTATAATATAAAAATCATCTCTCCCAAATCTAGCACATGAATGGGCACTCAAACATCAAGTGATCAGTTGTTTCCTCACTCTTGTAGCATAAAACACATTGATATGGATCAATGATTCCCATAAATCTAAGATTATCAAAAGTAAGAATTCCATTATGCATGAATTACCAGGCAAAAAAGTTAACTTTCGGCCAACCCTTGGACTGCAAAATATTTCTCCAATCCTCAACCTTATATGTATGAGGAGGAGGCTCTGGAAGGATCTTATCATAAACGTACTTCACTGTGTAGACACCAAGGCTCCCATAGACCCAATCTAATTCATCCTCCTCGTCTCTACCTGTGAGAAATATTTTTGCCAAGATTTTAGTCATGATGGGTGTCAAATCTAGAGGGATTGAAATTGGCCACTCATCCAACTTCTTAAACTGCTTAAACTTATAATCCCCAAGTTGACTAGTGTTGAAATAAATTTCAATTTGGACCCATACCTTGGTTTCTATGGCTTTTTTTATTGGTTACAATTTAGGAAATTCAACAATGATAGGTGGGTATTGATCCCATGAATCTGTCAAAAATCGTGCCTTCTCCCCTCTCCCCACTTTCCAAAATAATCTATCTTTTACTACCTAAGATCCTAACTTGAGAGCCTACCACACTAAGGATCCATTACCATCCAAAGGGAAATGACCCACCTCATTTGGGTTTACATGTCCCAAATATTTACTAGTTAAGATTCTACTGAATAAAGAAGTTGGTTGGGGAATCCACCTCCAGTAAAGCTTTCCAGCCAAAGCTTTATTATTTAACTTTGATCTTCTCAGTACCAAACCTCCTTTTACCTTGGGCTGGATTACTTTATCCCAACCTAATAATTCCCATTTCCTCTCTCCTTTTACTCCTTCCCGTACAAATTTTCTATCCATCTTGTCCAACTCTTTCCATATGGTATGTGGGGCAGCAAGGGTAGAAAATTTATAAATTGGCATGGCCTGAATGAATGACTGTAAAAAATTTAATCTACCCCCATAGCTTAACCGTTTGTGAGACCAATGATTAATTATGTCCTTGATACAATCCAAAATATTCTTCCAGATATCTATTTTTAGTTTTTTAAAATGCAAAGGGACCCCAATTATACCACTGGGAGATAAGTCCTTGTGAATCCCAAGATCTCTAAAATTCTATCCTGAAGCCTTTGATCAAGATTGAAAAAGACCACTTTGGATTTTTTATCATTGATGACTTGGTTTGTAGCCCTAAGGTATACCTTAAGTGTATCTCTAATCATTCTTGCTTCCCTGAAGCTGGCCACTCCCACCAATCCTGTGTCATCCACAAACTGTAGGTGAGTCAAAAATTCCTCACCCACCTTGATACCTGTTAGCAAACATTGTTGTCTTCTCCTCAAGAAGAGTCTACCCAATCCTTTAGCCAATATGAGAAAAATATAGGGAGAGCAAGGATCTCCTTGATGAAGACCTTGAGTAGCTCCAAATGATTACGATGGAAGACCCTTGATTAACACTGAGTATGTCGGAGTAGAAACACAACTCATGACCCATTCTATCCAATCCTGAGAGAAACCAAATGCTGCCATCATCTTTGAAAAGAAACTCCACTCCACCCTATCATAAGCCTTTGAAATATCCAATTTTATGAACATTCCTCTATTACCAGATGTTTGCATTGAATGGATTGCCTCCTGAGCTAGAACCACACCATCCAAGATCTGCCTATCCTCTACAAAAAACCCTTGCTCTGAGGAGATAATGTTATGTAGAAGAGTTTTTAGCTACTCAGCCATTACCTTTGTGATTATTTTATATATGACATTGCATAAGGCAATAGGTCTATAATCTAAAATATGTACCCCCTCATCTCCTTTTGGAATTAATGTAATGAAAGTATGATTTAATGCTTTAAGCATTCTTTTACTACCTTTGGAATCCTATATAACAACCATTATATCCTCCTCCAAGTTATCCCAAAAGGCCTGAAAAAACTCAATTGGAAAGCCATCTGGACCTGGTGTTTTTTCGGTGCTCATTCCAAAGACTACATTCTTTAGTTACTCTCTATCAATGGGTTTAAGTAGGGTTTGATTTTCTTCTTCAAAGATAACAGAGGGTATGAAAACAATAACTTCTTTTTGAGCCTCTTCATATTGCACCATACTTTCCTTAAATAGTTTAGAAAAATAATCCATTGAATGGAAATGCATACCTGGAATTGTATCAAAGGAGTGTCTGTTCTCATCTTGAAGAGCTTCCATGTTGTTCATCTGTCTCCTAGCACAAGCATTCCAATGGAAAAATTTGGTATTTTTATCACCTTCTAATAACCAAGTGGTTCTTGCTCTCTGTTTCCAATAGGTCTCCTCTTGGTTGTCAATGTCCTCAACCGCTTTACGCAATGCATCATCCTCTTATTTGAGCTGCTCTATAATTGTTCCTTCCCTAAAGTGTTTTTGAACCTCATCCCATCTGGCCACCAATGGAGCTCTTTGGACCTAGAAGTCTGTCTTGTTAGCTCACCTCCATTGTTTCAGTTGATCTTTGACATAATGAAGTTATTTTTGGAATCTAAACATTGTTGTCCCATATGTTGGGTGATCTTCTTCCCACCACTATGGAATTTTCTTTCGAAGTTCCTCTTTTTGTAACCAAAAGTTTTCAAATTTAAATGGTTTGTGATGCTACACTGTCTTGATCCCTCCTTCCAACAAAATGGGAAAGTGATCTGAAACTGGACCCTCCAAAATCTAAAATTTTATATTCCATTTTACAAATGCCTCCTCTAAAACCAAAAAATGGTCTAACTTCACCTTCCTGCTATGTGGCTCCCTCCTCTTATTATTCCAAGTATAGTTGGTTCTAGGGCATTTAATATCCACCAAGTGTAATGCCTAGACTTGGACAATCATAAGTCGATCCCCTGGGTCCAAAATTGAGGTTCCCCCTTCCTAATCTCTAGAGGATAATTTAGCATTAAAATCCCCAGTAATAATCTAGTCTAAATCTTCCCTTGATATTCTCATATTATGCACAGCTTTCCATTGATGCATCTAACCATCTAGGTTTTGATCCCCATAAAAATTTATGATTAAAACATGTTCATCTGTGACATTATTTCTAAAATGTGATGTGAGAACACCCCTCCAAGCTATATGTTCTATTGCAGTCCATTAAAGAGAGTTACAAAGAGTAACTATCCCCCTTGAGGCACCTTGGGCAACCACTTCTATATGACCAGCACCCCTCCAAATTTTTTTAACTGTTTTACACATAAGATCTAACGAAATTTTTGTCTCCTGGATAAGCAAAAAATTTATTTTACATTTTTCTAAGAGTCTTCGAACAACAGATTGATGGGTTCTACTATTTAAACCCCTAAAATTCCATGATTGTATAATCATTGGTTACCTTGAGAGTAGTAAAAATATCTTGGCCTCATCGATCCTCCAGTGATTAGGTTGTCTCCTTGAACTGCTATCAATTCCTTATTTGATTTTCTACCCACTCCTTGAGAGTTGCTATTTTTTATCTCTTTTCCACCTGAGTTATCCGTAAAGTTGGCCTTTCTCTGTTCTTTTCTACTATACCCATGCTGACATCCTTAATTACTGGTTACTCTTGGTTATGCACTATCAATGCCCCTACACTCTCTGACTGCGGTAACTCACTGTACTCAATTACCTACTCTATGATGGGGGGATATGAAAGAGGAGCTTGAACATGGATGTTATTATTTTCATTATTCCCATCCACTTCTTCCATGAATTGTTCTTCTTGGTCCATTAGTGTCTTAAATATCTCATACCTATTAGAGGGCTTGAGTTGGGTTTGCTCTTTACCATATTTTTTCTTTTGCCTTCTCCTTCTTTTGGGTTGTTCAAAACCATCTCCCTGTGCTTCTTTACACTGAGAAATATTCATTGGTTATTTGTTGATTGTTGAATTACCCTCAATAGGAAGATTTGAAATTTCTAGAGGAGCCTCCATTTTTATGTTCATATTATTTGGGCAAGATCAGGCCAAATGCCCATATTTGTGGCAAACTTTGCATCTAAAGGGCAATGCCTCATAATCCAGTTGTTGAATCCAAGATAGTCCTGCAAGTTCAAGTTCCACCTCTGCTAGTAGAGGCTGGCTAAGATCCATTTCCACACATAATATTGCATAAATAGCTATGTTTCCTTCTATTGTGTCTTTGGAAACACCCAAATGTATTCCAAGGGAATTATCGATAATTTCCAATACCTGCTCACTCCAAAAATCCATTGGAAGTGCATACAAATGGATCCAAATCGGGACAATAGTGGGTTCAATTCGAGGATCAAATCCCACTCTCCAGGGTTGAACAAATAATCCTGTCGGACCATGATTCCTCTTTTTTGATTTGAAAGCCCTATTTCTATCGAGAAGTGAAGAAAAACTAACAATAAAATATCCATTGCTAATAAACCATAAAGAATACTCACCAAGAGGCTCCTAATTTTGTCGGACTCAGGAATGCAAAAAATTAAGGGTAGGGCGAATACCCATGAATTTATAGATCAAATTATGATTGGCTCTATATAAAACTATTTCTTCAACCATACTTTGCTCAATGACAATCTTTGGCCTTGATTAGGACTGTGGCAAGCATCCATTAACTCGTTGAGATGTTGATCTATTTCCAGCAACCGTAAAGAGCATTTTTAATGCAGTTTTTTGTGCTTCTTCAGTATTTGATGGAGATTTATCATTTAACAAATCTACAAAAGAACTACGTCTCTATAGAAGAGGATCCGGAGGTGTCCCCATTGGAACCTCCTGGGGGAGCAATCTTGTCTTCAAATCCACAGTAACCAAAAATCTCTTCGGCTACCCAACTGATGCCCTAGTTTTTCCCTAGCTCCTGCTTCATCATAATAGAAAATTGTATTCATTGGTGGTCACTTTATGGGGATTTTGAAAAATAAGTTTTGAGGGGATATCACCAAAAACAAATTGGAAATCACATATGTGGACCCCACGATTTTGCACCGCTCACCTACAACCTGTGAAGACCAAGATAACCAAATCCCACACCTAGACATGTCAAAAACACATGAAATTTGTACAGAAAGCATAAATAAACATTTTAAGATAACCCATGTGGTTATATTTTCAAAATGATATGCAGATCCACCTGCATGTAACTGGGGTGCTCGAATGGGCCCTTCGAACTTGCAAAACCTTAAAAATGTGATATCTTGGCCAATTTAACTCCAAATTACATGAACTTTAAACTAAAACATAATATTATGGTCTAGAATAATATAATTAAAAATAGTAATAAAATTATGCAAGTATTTATCCTCATTCCGGGGGGGTTGTGGTTATTGCAACTAATTAGGGGCACCCTGGGAAGGGATACCCACCAATTCTACACATGTTTTGATATAAATACCAATGGGGAATGATCCTAAATAGTCTAAGGGGTGTTGTCATCTAATTTGGTGAATAAATTCACCTGGATGGAAAAGTTATGCTCAAAATGACCTCTTGAAGTCACCCGGTAACCTCCTTTGCTAAGAAGAGATTCCAAGGGCAAGAGAGCTCAATAAGTTGGGGGAAAATCTTGGAAGCACTCCATTGCATATCCCAGAACTCATCTCCTTATTTTTAGTGTGGAAATTGAACCTATTTTATATCCCAAAGGGGCTCATGTACAAAAAGGCATGCAAGGGCATGCATGGCAGGAGGTGCCATTTGTCAAAAGGGAGGCATGCACTGGATGTGGAAGAGAATCTCCATTCTGGGCCTCCATTATGAAGCATGTCTAAATGGTAG
Source organism: Wollemia nobilis (assembly GCA_028583015.1). NCBI lineage: Eukaryota > Viridiplantae > Streptophyta > Pinopsida > Araucariales > Araucariaceae > Wollemia > Wollemia nobilis. The sequence continues at coordinate 15,163 of JAQPPZ010005288.1, read as the reverse complement.
TTTCTGGGCACCAAATATCCTAGATTTAAATTTTTCTAGGTCAAAACTGCTCACCGTCCCACCTTGGGATGATGGCTCACCACCATCCTAGGGTGGTACGGTGGGAATCTACCACCATCCCATGGTGGGACGATGGTGAAATTTAGGCCAAAAATTGCCAAAATTGAGCTAGAAGCCTCCAAAACCCCTTCCAGAGTGGCTATAACCACTGTGAGCCTTCTGAGGGCTGCCCAAGGGGCCATATGATGCCAATTTGATCATTTTTTGTAGGTGCTTAATAGGGTTGACCATATTTTAGTGTCTATAGATTGTATCTAGAAAACCCATCCATTAGGTAGAGCATATCATGGCTTGCAGTGGAATCAACAAGAGAATATATGTTTGGCAATGGGAACGAATCCTTTAGAGTTGATCTATTCAAATATCTAAAGTCTATGCAAATAAGGACTCTTCCATCAGGTTTTCCCATGGGTACCATGTTTGAGACCCATTTAGGATAGTCTATAGAAATGATAAAAATCACATCCAACAGTTTTTACAACTCATTCTTCACCATCAAAGTGATATTTGGATGCATTTTTTTAGCTTTTGCTTGACTAGATTCCTCATGGGATTCAATGAAAGGTTGTGAACAACTAAATTTGGATCAAGCCCTGGAATTTATTTGTAGATCCAAGCAAAAAGGTTTGACCTCTCATTAAGGAGAGGGATTATGATGGCTTGTTCCTCTGGAGATAGACTTTATCCAAACTTGACTTTATTTGGTTGATTAGGATCATCGTTGATGTCCACCTTGAAAGTCTCTTCTACAACCATATGCAACCCATCCTCTAGCTGGTGAGGCATGGGTATTAAATGAATGTCATCAATGGGATTTACAAGTCCTACTAACTCAAGATCCAAACCAACATGGAATACATAATATGCACAACCTGATGTAAAATGAAATGGTTGTAACATATCTTCATTAGGGAAAATATCCTCAGGCTCCATAGGTGAATCAGTGTGATCCTAATCAATAACATCTATATCAAGATACAATGGTTTAATAAGATATGTTGGGTTATGAAATGGAGTGGTAAAATCAATGGATATTGTGTTGATGTATGGAATGAAATATCCAAGACCACATGGGTGAAATCTTGTCTCAGAGGTTTTCATTCCATACTATCGATGAGGCTCTAGAGGAAAAGAAATCTCTGGATCTATTCCATGAGTAGGTCAGATAATAGGATCATTGGGTTCCAAGAGATCTTTGAATGCAAGTAGAGGGGGATTGATTGCATGGTAAATGGCATCTAAGTCGATAGGTATTCCCAAAAAATACAAGCTAGGGTCTATGGCACGAAGTGCTGCTTCTCTTTCTACCAGCATGTTTACTTGTTGTAAGTGGTGAGACCCAAGATAATTCATATCAGTCTTGTCTTCATAGTCATCATCACTTATTTAAAAACCATTAGCATTGGTATGTAGCCCTAAGACAAGGGGCACATGTATTAGCCCCAATTAATCCATATTTGTCTCATCCTCATATTATTCGTCACTTATGAAGATGCTATTTGCATTATTTTCTTACCCCAAGATATGGGGCCACTGCCTTGGCCCTAGGTAGGCTCTTTTTGTTGAGTCCTCTGACTCATAGTTACTTTTGTCCGATATGTATCCACTCTCGTTATGGCTAGATCATACAAGTCTTTGTAAATAGCGAGGCCCATGATAGGCTAAACTTGTATGTGCTTCATCATCGATTGCCACATATCTATTTTCTTCTCACCCTTCATCCCACAAGATGCAACCTGTCGAGGTAGCATCAATTGAGAAGTTTGGATGATAAATCTCTGGTGGTGGTGTGTTTACCACAACCACTTGTCTATTGATCAAATGTCTTGTACTTGGTGGATGATAAGGAATAAAATTGATGTCTTCTCCTAACCCCAAGATTAATCTATCCAAGGATGCTGCTAGAGAGTCATATTGACTTCTGATGTGGTAGCCTAACCCAAACCTATTAGTGGGAAGCTGGTATTGTGGCTTGTATAGTTGCCTATGCCCCTTCTTATATATACCAAGACTGTAGCCATGCCAGTGGCAACGTTCAAAGTAGCTTAGAGCAAACTCGGGATTAGAGAGGTAATGAACATTAATAGTGAATAGTTCATAATTGTCCTCTTCTACATCTAAAGACTCATGGGCACAGTCTAGGCCAGCATAGATAAAGTTGGTCTGGTTGGGAGGGATTCCAAGTGAAACAACTATTCCCATTGGTGGTCTTAGGTCTTTTGGCCATACTATATCTTGTGCAAACTCAATGATGGGCATGAATGTTATATTTTGCATAAGGTACTCTCCTATCCATATAATTTCCAATTGTATTATTGCATGTGATGTGGATGACCCTACAAATGACATCGAGGAAGTGATTTCTAGTATTTTCTCGGCTTGATCTTGGAGATCTTCTTCTTCCATGGGACTTGGGATTTCTACAATGTCTATAGATAGCAATTCCTTGGGATTTTCTTCCTTGATTAAGGGTACCTTTAGATTTTGATTGTATTTAGGTTTAGACATTGATGGTCTCTTAGAAGCATCAATTTTTTTGGGTGCAAGAGGAGGTGCTGATGTGGATGGGTCTTTTCATACCCCTTTATCTCTATCATCTAGTTGCATAGTTGGGGATGAAGGTCTTACATACATGTGGGTGGAAGGAATCATAAAATATCCTAGAAAATCCACCTGATGGACATTTTTGAATGGTTCTTCATCAGCCAGAACCACATAGACTTTGTCATCATGCACATACTTGATACATTGGTGTAAAATCAAAGGAACACATTTTATATATATTATCCAAGTATTACCTAGGAGTATGTTGTATTACATTGTCCCTTCAAAGACATGACACATCACAAGGATGGTCTTATGCCCCACCTTAATGGGTAGGACTATTGTTCCCACAGTAGAGCATAAGGCATCATTGAAAGATCTTAATGTGTAGGCTCTTGGAATGATATTGGATTTGGGGAATTTAAGGTGCCCTATTATTGTTGTTGTGATGATGTTGATTGATGAACCTGTATCGATCAAGACTTGCTTAAAAAGGTAAATAATTGACAGACACAACAATATGCAGTGGAGGGTCTGGTAAGGTAGTAGTTATTGTCTTAATATCATGATCATAAAATTGAATTATAGGTTCTTGGCATTGCTATACTTGTACCAAAAAATGAATGAATGCATTGGGGTCCTGTGGTTGGAACTCATATGATCTCAAAATCTCCATCAAAGTCTCCCTATGCTTTGGGGACTATTGTATGATCTCAAAGATAGATAGCTTGGCCAGAGTTGTTTGTAAGTTTTGTTCGATTCCACTTTGAACAGTTACCACAGGTTGGGTTGGTGGACCTAGAAGGTTTTTTTACCCCTACCTCTACCTAGGTGTAGTTGGGACATTAATGGGAGTCGTAGGAGGATATTGTTGACCATATTTCCTACTATTGATTGCTACATTGACAATTTCCACCATCCCAATGTATCCATGGGTAGGTGTATCAATTTGGACTTGATTGACTTGGGCACTTTGCCCTCTACGGACCTCATGGTTTGGAAATGAGTTTTTGTATATACCCATATCTCTGTTATTGAAATCCAATGGGTTGTCAACTTTAAGTTCTTCCACATCAATCATATTTTGCACTTGAAACCAACGTAAACTTCAATGTCATGCCGCAATGTCCTATGATAATGGTAAAATTGATATTCCCTATATCCTTTTGGCTTAGGAATGTTGGGATCTAAAAGAGGTACATCAAGAAATTTGATCTTACTAGCCTCACTCAAATGGTTGAAAATTGATTGCATTGACTCTGACAGAGGTGTAAAATAGTGAGGTGGCTTACGTTCTTTGTTTCACCCCTGATTATTCTTTTGATTGTAATTGGCTGGTGGGGACTGTGCTTGATACTTATGGGATTTCTACGCAGCCCCATACTTAGGTGTAGCCAATACTACTTGATTAAATGGAGGAGGTTTTGCCTACTTATGCTTGTATTTTCCATTCTTACCATTTTTGTTCTACTCCTTCTTAGTTCGGATCTTGATGGTTCCCTCATCTACTTTTATGTCCTCAATGAGTTTAGCCTGTGCCAAGGCTTCCTCAAAAAAAGGATATTGTTGAATTTAATAACAATAGTAAGATGTGTTTAGAAAAAATCTTGGTGAACATACGAATGATTTCTTATTTGGGGACATAGAATGATAATTTTGCCATGAATTTTCTCCATCTATACCCATAATCCATTACTGGCTCATCATCATAATATTTTGAGTTGGCCAGTTATGAAAGGTTAACCTTACTTTTAGCACCAAAGGAAAAACATTTTAGGAAAGCATTTACTAGTTGTTCAAAACTGGATATGCTATGCTTGGGCAGTTGGTTGAAAAATTGAGTGGCAGCACCCAAAAATATCATAATGAAAGTTCTTAGCATAAGAGCATCATTGTATTCAAGATGAAAACATGCATTGATGAAATTGGTAACATGCTCTTGTGCATCCTTTTCACCCTTGAATTTTTCTAACCTAGGCATCTCAAAGTGCTTAGGATATGCAGGGCTAGGAACTAATGGGCATAATGGCTGGTTGTGTATTTTACTTAGTTTTGGTTGGTTCCCAACCATATCTTACCTCTCAAAGGATTTCATATTTTCAATGAGTTCCTAGAATACCTTTGAGGCAAGGAGTTCCTCTTCTTGCAATCCCACTCATGGTGGTAATGGAGTTAACCCTTTATCCACTTGACTTGTTATATTATCTTCCCTCCTACGAGGGGATTCATGATTTGTTTGATCATGATTTATCATGTTTACCCTTTCCCCACCAGTTTTATTTTGTTCATGATTTTAGTGGTGGTTTCATTGTGGGATTTCTTCTTGCCTAATGCACCCTTATTTTGGTGAGTCAATGTGTTTATATCTTTGGTTATCATTACCATTTTCTTGTAGGTTGATACGAGATAATTGCTCAACTTTTTCTCTTAAATGTTGCTCATGTTGGCACAAAAGCATTTCTCTTTGTTTTTCATCCTCGAGAGCTTCCAATAGCTCTCGCTCTTTGTGTAATGCATTTTCTAACCATCACATGCAATCTAATTATGTTGTTAAAGAAGATTCATGTTTGTCTAATTCTATTCTTGTGGTTTTGATTCATAGATTCCTCAAAGAGGTTTCCATTTTTTCTTTGCTCTTGCTAGCTAATGTAACTTGCTATGTATGTTCTATGTGGTGATAAGTGTCTCTAGGGTCAGACTCGGTATGAGACCTATGGGGTCACTCTAAAGCATCCCCAGGTTGAGTGGTGCATTTTGAAGTTATACTTCATGAGCTTCCATATGAAAAATATTTTGTAGCTATCATTTTGGGAGTAATCCTTGAATAGTTTTGATCCAACTCATCTAACTATATTATTTTCCATGGCTGATCTCATGGGGTTCCATTCAACCCAACAAGGTCATAATCTATTGGAATCCTCCTTCCTATGGGAAGGATATCCTCTATTTGGTACCTATGACTAGATGTAGCTCTAGTTTCTTGTCCTTTAGTAGGCATACCTATTCTAAGTGTCTCATGTGAAGTTTGAGATGTTGTGACTCTTGTATGTCTTTTTGGTTATGAAGTATTTGTGGACCCACCATTCCTACATGAGGATGGAGGTGGGGAGACCCTGTCATCCCTATGAGAATAATGGGGTCTAAAATCCCTCTTATGTTCATTAGGGGAGGAATCCCTTGAAGCCTCCTCATGTATTTGAGAAGTTCTTGTGTTTTGATATGAGGGCCTTCAGTCCTCCTCATGTCTTCTTGATGATGATGGTCATGAAGCCTCCTTGTGTTTTTGTGATTTAGTTCCATGATGTGACTCCCTAATTGGGGTTTCTTGAGGATAACCCCCAAGGGTTGAGTTATCACCCCTTAGGCTCGCAGAACTATGCCTCATGGACTTATGAATAGGTGGTTCAATGTTACTACGACTCTTTCTATGGTTATGTGTTGCTTCAGATTCTGCCTTGGTATTGGATCGAGGATGCTTACTTCTAGTTTCAACCATTGTGTTTGTGAATTAATCTTGAGTGTTGCAATTCAACAACATCAAGCAAGTGTTTATCTTGATTACCAATTTATGTGTACCCTAAATTTTATACTGTGTTTTGATGTGTTATTGTTCTTGTTTTCTTGCTGTTGTTTTGGATTTAGAATGAGGAGACTCATCCATAGTGGGAATCAAGAACACCCATGCTAAACATGATTTTCTCAAAAATAGGCTAGGGTACACTACTTAAATCCCAATGGGGGGTTCGCCTAGATCTTCCACTATGAACCAATTATTTTTCCAATAGTGGGATACAATTTGAACATGAGTAACTTAGTACCACTATAAAGAAATTCCTTATTCTATTCTAGGAAAATCTAAGGGGTAAGCCAGTGGAAGGAGATGAATGCCAATGTTACCAGATTGAGTTGAGGGTTGGTGATGAAATCCAAATCTCCAATATTTAAAACATGTGTGCGTGTGTGGGGTTCATTTTAAATTTACATAAAGTAAAATGCATCATACAACAAAAATGCTTCTTTCCTATATGCCTAATACAAATGATATTTCAGTTTTCAAAAATATGCATAAACTAATATGAGTTTCATGGAAACACTCTATTTTGTGCAAATATGGCCTCTAGGAGGACCTCAAAGCAAGCAAACCAACACACGATTTCTAGCATGTTGGATTCTAGGGCAGACTTTACAAGCATAAGCCACTATTCCTAGTAACACCTAGTGGAAATCTAAAAAACCCTAAGATGCGCAAGATGTGAGTTCTTTCCTTTTCATTCATTAGTTTCCAAATTAAAATGTGTCTTAATATTCACTATTTTAGGAAACCAAAAGCATATAGAATACCATAAAACATTAGAAAAGTGTACGAACCTATAATATAGCTTAGAGAACAAAGATTTTATCCTCTACTGTACTCTAGTTCTTACCACTGTTAGCAAGAGCGGCTAAGTCTACAGGCCACTATAGACCAAAGTGGCTACATCTACAAATAAAAATCCAAATCAGTAAATCGATAGAAAATAAAAACTTAGCGGGGGTCCCACCATTATCAACGTTTGTAGTGACCTCGATGAGTGACGCATCATCCACTACTCTATTTGCAATTATTATTTGATTTATTTGTACTTAATCATGCATTAGATGAAATATGTGAAAGTAGATACAACCAAAATATGAAGAAATGAATAAATGATGCTCTTTATTACTTTTTTCAAAGTTTGGTTACATATAGATCCCTCTAATGGATACCCTTCATTTGATACAAATTTTATAAAGTAGGGTAGCAGATATATAATATCCCTATGCAAGGGGTGGTGCGCTTTCATGGTCTTCCTGATGATGCACAAAAAATCGTATGAGGGCTTACAGATGCCTCCTTCTATAGATCTAGTTCTTGGAGGGATCCTTGTGCTTTTTTATGTTGAGAACCTGTTCGATGAACCTATAATCACGTAAGCATGAAAACAATAGCAAATGCTCAGCTATCTAATATTACCTCCCCATATGAGGTTATTAGCAATAACCCTAATGATAAATAGAAATATTCTCAATGACAATAGAAACTAATGCTATGAATGCAATTAAATTCAAGAAACCAAATCTATGCTAATAGCATAAAAACATGTAACAAGCTAAATAAAAGAAACTAACGCTAAGAACCCTAGACTAGGCATGTGGGCCACTTTTCAAGACATCAATCGCTAAGATGAAAACCTTTATCTATTGCTCTAAGGCTATGGATCTAGGATTATTGTTGAAGTTGAAATGATTCTCATTTATGTCCGATGTGTTGAATATCCTATAGATGATAACCTCTCAATTGGCTAGCACTTTTTTGCTCCTAAAAGGTGCTCCAATTTGCTCTCCAATATGATAGGGCTTTGCTATAAGAAAATATCTCCAAGTATCAAAAATCTCTCCTCGATCGTATCTCTGTGAAAGGTCTCCAAAAGCTCTATGGAATTCCCCCTTGGTGCTCTTAGGTTTGCACCTTATAATTTTTTTGAAGCCTTAGGTCAATGTCCAAATACTAGGACTAAATTTTGCATGCACACTGGATGTTAGCATCAGAAGTTTTTTATTTTTTAGTGTTTTAGGGCCAGCTAAACTAATGTCTAAACCTGAACTTGAGTCTCTCATGTAGACTGGTTGTGATGAGGAGTGCAAATTTATCTCCACTTGAATTTATTATATGAAAACTTCCACTTCCAACCAATATTAGGTTAGTTTTATGGCAAGTTTCTATTTAGGTTTTAGTCGTTATTGTCTACAGTGGCTAGGGCTGGCCGCCCTGAGATTCAGTGGCTAGAATACAACCACTTTGGTTCATAGAGACCAAGCTTGTATGGACTAATATTTCCCTAAATGAGTGGTGAAAACCACTTTTGGCACTTTTAAGGTCCCAAGGTTTAGTCACATGGTCTATGAATGTATCCACATGAGTATTTCTCCTAAACATGGCATTTTTTAGGTGTCTACACTTATACTGAGAGGGGGGTGAACAATATAAGACCAATTTTTAGTTTAATTTTCAAATAAATATTATGCAATGTATAGATAGCAATATTAAAAATAGTAATCAAAGCAATACATAAATTACCACACACAATAGAGACACCAATTTAACGTGGTTCACCCAACATGGGCTACTCCACAGAGAAACTCGATCACTAAAATTTGCTTAATCAATCTCTTGGTAATCCTTTCCCTATTATAATATTTATGGATCTCTATCCAAAGGAGATACCAATCCCCTAATAAATTTTATGGATATCTATCCATAGGAGAACTCCTTTCTACTTAGCTCTGACTGGTCATCTTCTAGAAGAACTAATACCCCCACTACTTTTGCTAATGGATCTCTACCCACTGAAGATACCTATCCTCACTGCCCTAGCTAATGGATCTCTATCCATTGGAGAATATCATCCTCTATACTCTATCACCCTAAAATATCTATCTCAAATATACACTAAACATAGTACTTCATTCTAGCACAAATCTACTCAATCTCTATCTCTAGTTTGGCACAAACCTATCCTCAAATATGCACCAAACTCTGTCCTCAAATATGTACTAAACATAATTCTTCAGTCTAGCATAAATATTTCCTCAATATCTATCCTCAAGCCTTAACACAAAGCTTGATCCATTAACAAATCAACATTGCTATATCTACCCCAAATCTTAACTCAAGGTTTGAACAAATCAATCAATAAATTCTGCTCACAAGTCTTCTCAAAGACTTGTCTCAAATTTGCCTTGTAAGCTCCTACAAAATTTCACACTAATATGTCCATAAGTACTCTCTAGAACTCGTCCAAATCTGCTCAACAAGTCCTCACAAGAAATTGTCCAAATATACTCAATAAGTCCTCACTAGAACTTATTCAAATATGGTCTCAATCTGTATTGTAAGCTTCCACAAAAGCTCACACAAACCTGTCCACAAGTCTTCTCAAATATTTACCTCAAATATGCTCAATAAGTCCACACTAGAACTTGTCCAATCTCATATAAACATAAAGAGAATTGTTAGAGACTCGATATGCTTCAAATGCATCACAATGCTTAATTACTTTCAATCACTCTTTTAGAAACATATAGAGAATTTTTAGAGACTCAATATGCTTCACATTCACCACAATGCTCAATTAATTTCAATAACTCTTTTAGAAACATATAGAGAATTGTTAGAGACTCAATATGCTTCACATTCACCACAATTCTCAATATCCTTTTCAAATAAATTTATAATATAGAACAATTATTTTCATAGAACTTGAACTATCACTTTAACACATCCACTTGACTAGGATCAACAAACTCTACTCAACCAATCACTCAATGAAATAATACTTGCTCACAAACCCTATTCCAAGCATATGAACACTCAATCAAATATTTCCAACAATGCTTATCAATCAATCTCACACAATAATGATATGCATGATCTTTGCAAACCCTAGTTCAAGTTCACTCAACTTAATCACTTCAACAACAATGCTTATAAAACAAGGTTTTTTCAACAACCCTTTATTCCAAAAAACCTTGAAGCATTAATTCAATCCACACTCAACAATGTTTACTAAAAAATCATTTTCACTCCAAATTTTCATTCACAACATTCAACAATCACTCACTAGGAATAATATGCCCATACCTTTTGTTTGATGTAGAAGTGCCCTTAGAAAAAACTATCTCAATAACAATTTTCTTCTTTTTCCAATCTCAATAGTTAGATGATAAAATAGCACACTAACTGTATTTCAAACACAGAAAAATAATCAATCCCAAATACACCTTATTACTCCTTGAAATTTGCAATCATAAAATTACACATAAAAATATCACTCAAAATACTCCTTACAATCTCCAATTTAATAAATCAAACTTTCAAAAATAATATTTCAAAAATAATAATTGCCTACCCTTTTATCTCCCTCAAAACACTCAATAACCAATTTTAATTTTAGGTAAAAATTAAATCTTACAAACCCTCAAAAATTGTTTGTCAAATTTAGGCACATAATAATTATTTTTATTTCCTTCAACCTTAGCATATTCCAAACAAAGAAACAAACTCAACAATCATCAACACATACCTTTTTTTTAACCAAAAAAAGGACCTCGATGGGTTTTGACCCCGAAACCTCTTGTCTGAGCACCTTACCAAGGTGCTAGACCACCACGTGGGCTAGGCACTCCCATAATAATGGGAAGGTGCTATCCTCCCTTTGTTACCAATGCTAGGCACTTTCATAATGCGCAAACCTTCTTCCTTGCAAAACATGAACCTTGCAAGATTTGAACCTTTCTCCTTCCTACCAGCAAACACATTAAAACCTACCGTTATCGCTATTTGCGCTACATGATGCGTGTGCAAAGTTGGGGGAGCCTTGCTCCTCTTTGTTCCTCTATTTCCACCGAAGTATTTTCAAACAAAAATCGTTGCTTTATCTCTACGCTAATTTTTAAACTTAGGGGCATTCAAATTAATAATCACATAGGGGACTAAGGTAAAGTTTTTGCATTCATATATATACATAGTGCCTTGATGTTGTAATACGTTGGTGCTTAAAATAAAATTTTAAATTTGATTTATAACTTTTCTTTATAACCCTTTTAGGGTTTATTTAAATTAATAAAAATTAATTTATAATCAAATCAAAATTAACTTATAATTAACTTAAGTAACATGAAAGTTAATTAAATTAATTAATAAATTAATTTCTAATAAAATTATATTAATTAATTTATAATTAGTTTAAATTTCCTTTTTAATATTATAATAAAATTGTGACCACCAAAACGACCTCACACCTATGCTTCCTACTACGTGATATAAAAAAGAGACAAAATAATACATTGTGAAATTGACAACAAATTGGAAAGAAAAGAATGCTTTTATTTCATTTAGAAAGAAGCCAACTCCTGTTACAAATGCGTCCCTCTTAGGGATACCATTTTGATACTCTTATTATAGTAGGAAAAGCATATGAAATCCCTCCCAAGGGTGAATTTGAGTTTCAGGCCATTTGGAATGACACAAACTGCTCTAGGGTGGATTTGACCCTCTTATTCATGTTGAGGAGGGAATTAGATGATTGAGTCTCATTCGAATCTACTTTCCTACAGTCAAGAAACAACACAAAACTATTAATAGCATAGGCAGCCTCTCATGATGAGGCCCTTTGAGGAATGTGAACGTAAAGATGCTATAACACTAATGAAATCAATAAAATGAACAAAACATGCTATACTTATACCAAATTCATAAATATTACTTGAAACATAGAAATTAAGAGTACTTCTCTCTATCTAATAGACTAATTGCATGAAATGATGCATGGAAACAAGACATTTGTGTAAAGTTGCATAAATAGAAAGAACTCACATAAAAGCCTAATTATACCGGTCAATGTCTCTAAAACATGAAATAAACCACTAAACTGCTTAATCTAGTCTAATTAAGTACAAAGCAAAAGAAATAGTAAGGAGATCCATCACCTATTGCAAACCATAGTTCTGATGAGTGGTATGCACTGTACACCATGGTTGTAAGTCATGGCAAGCAATCAAGTGACTTTGCCCTCCAATTATAGGGTTGTGGGCTTGATACTCATCAAATTTATTATCAAGGATCGCCTTGGTGTCCTCTGACTGGTTTGGTGGTTGAATTATGCAGTTGGGCCTTTGATTGCTCGAATTTACATTTCTTGGTATTCTAGCTCCTTACGACATTCATGACACAATTTGACATGATGCTTGATGAATTTTCAAGTGAATGGCAACTAAACTCTCTTAGTACACTTAGGTGAGTCTACAATCCGATAGGGGTTCATTGCTCAAATTTTCTCTCTATCGCTATAATTCGATAGCACTTCGCTATAAAAATGCACTATATTTTTTTCCCTAATTTGAAGGGGTACTTATAGGATTACCCAAGGCCTAGGGGTGGCTTCATGTAGAAGCCAAGATCAAGAATATATGGTTAGGATAGTTGGATTGGAAGCTTCCATCCTTTAACCATCTTCTTCTATAACAAATGGTCATTCAAATTGATTTGGCTTAGATGAAGGTCAACTAAACTTTAGTTTAGATCATAGGTCACAACTATGACCTAACCTATAAACCACAATTGTTAGTAGTGGTTCAGACTCTAGATCGTAGCTCTCAACCGTAGTTTAGACTAATTAGGCCAAGAAGCCAAAATTGAGTGGCTAGAACCACTGCTCTATATTTGAGTCTGTCCAAGATCTTCCATATGGTCTTGTAGCATGTCCCATATGAGTAGTCGCCCTCGACATGATGTATTTTAGGTGTCTACAAAAATATTATAATATTATTTTCCTAGGATTCTCCTTTGCCCTTTGGTCCTCATCTTACTGCCTGGAACCGGGTCTTGATAAACTAAATATGGACTATCTTTTCGCACTTATTGGAGAACCTAAAATTGATGTTGCTTACTGAAACTGCCACTAACTAGTGCTAAAATATTGACATCAATGACCACTTACTCTTGACATCAATGACAATTCATCTCCTCAAAATGTCCAAAACAACACTAGAGTATTCAATTTTGAATCCAAGTCCATGCATGGTATTAACAACCTCATCCACACAAAGTAATTATGTAGCAATATCTTCCTCATATTCTATCTTCAAATCTTCAAACCTTGTCTTGTGGTTTTGAAATTTTGCTAACTTGACCTTTTTATCTCCTTCATATGTTTGATTCAATTTGTCCCATATCTCTTTTGTTGATTTGAAGTGCGTAACATTCACAAATTCTGCTTCATGTCCACTTAATATTCCATTAATTACCTTGGCATTATTCACATGCAATAGTTTACCATCTTTATCTGTGGGAGGATTAGTTGTAGGTGTGAACCCATCCTCAACTAATTCCTATGTCTCATATCCTTGTGCCATCAAGTAAGTCTTCATTTTTATGCTCTATAAGATATAATTATTCCCATCGAACAATGGTACCTTATTTGATGAAGATCCATTCTGAGATGCCATCTATGTTCATGTAATATCTTCCTTCAAGTTGTTAGACTCTTCTGAATGAACCCACTCTGATACCAATTAAAGAACACATGCTTATACTGAGAGGGGGAGTGAACAATATAATATAAACTTTTACTTTTCTTTCCTAAACAATATTATACAATATTATCAATGGTATTATCAATAACAGTAATCAAATAAATGCATAAATCATCAGACATGAGAGACACAAATTTAGCGTGGTTCACCCAATGTGGGTTACATCCATAGATAAAATATTTCTTCTAAAATTTTATCAACAAATCTCTTGGGAATCAATTCCCTATTATAATGTTTATGGACCTCTATCCAAAGGAGATGCCAATCCCCTATACTTTGAATTGTAGATATCTCTCCACAGGAGAACTCTATCCCCTTGCTTTGTTTCATGGATCTCTCTCCATAGAAGAACTCTTTCCCATTTGTTCTAGTTTGTGGATCTCTCTCCATAGGAGAAACATTTCCCCTTGCTATGGTTTGTAGATCTCTCTCCATAGGATAACTCTTTCCCCTTGCTTTGGTTCCTTGATATCTATCCATAAGATAACTCTATCCCCTCTGCTCTAGCTTATGAAATTCTAGAAGACTTCTCCCCACTTCCCTGACTTGTGTATCTCTCTCCACAAGATACCTCTATCCCCACTGCACTGACTTATGGACCTCTATCAACTAGAGACATCTATCCCTACTACACTAGTTGATGGACCTCTACCCACTGGAGACCTCTATCCCTACTACACTAGCTGATGGACCTCTATCCACTGGAGACCTCTGTTCTCTCTACTATATCATCTCCAAAGCCTACTCTCAAATCTATCTTAAATCTGCACTAAACCCAATCATAAGTCTAGGACAAATTTGTTCTATCTTTGCTCACAAATTTGTATCAAAACTATCCCAAGTCTTCTCTCAAGACTTGCTCAAATCTACCTTCAAGCCTTCTCAAAATAATTTATCAAAAATACCTTCAAGACTTATCAAAAGACTTTATCAAAACTACCTTCAAGCCTTCTCACAATATTTGCTTAAATATGCCTTAAAGACTTCTCAAAAGACTTGCTTAAATCTTCCCTCAAGCCTTCTCAAAAGACTTGCTCAAAACTGCCTTCAAGCCTTCTCAAAATACTTTCTCAAATATACCTTCAATTCTTCTCTAAATACTTTCTCAAATCTACCTTCAAAGATGCTCCAAAAAACCTGCTCAAATATTTCCAAAACTTGCATACAAAAAATCTTAAATCTCTTCCAAAAAATCTTTCTTCAAACAAAAAAATTCTACTTAGAATTAATTTAACCTATGGAACATATAGAAAATGATATGCTCTATCAAAAACCAATATGTTCTTCACACTCACAAATATTGCACTCAATTAACCCAATCTCTATCTCTTGCAAAATCCCTTTCCATTCAAATCAAAACTGTGTATAACTTGTTTCACAAAACTAGTTTATTTTTCTTGAAAATTTTCTCACAAAGCTCAATCACACTAATGCATAGTTTTCTCTC